>CM055883.1:6007500-6535000 GCA_029582165.1 Portulaca oleracea | reverse complement strand
CTTTAAAGGTCAAGTGACATTTGGTCAGCCAAGCTGCTTGCAAATCTATTCGTTTTAAAGAACATGTGAGAAGAAGGATAAAAGTGCGAGCTCGCTAATTGAATCGCTTGAGCGTTCTCAAGCTCATCTGGCGGACATGGCTCGTACAGTGAATAAGTTTGGTTGTGATTCTAGCTTCATTCGTGGGGACCCAGAAAATGTTGAGAAGAGGCTTAAGGAGAAATGGCGAAGAAAATGTTTTTTAGTGTTTTATTTTGCTGTCTATCTTATTGTTTCGCTGTATGGCTTCTTTGTTAGTTGTTGTCCTTTCGTTGTGCTTTCCTCTGCGTTTTTCACAGTGCTGATGCTGTCTTTTTACTGTCTTTTGACTTTCAATAATAGGAAAAAAAAAAGATAGGTAGACCGACTCAACTATAACGAATCTAGCTCAGATACTATGCCTCTATCAATGCAAAGTAATAGGCGCTCCAATCAGCACATGTTTCAGAAGCGGCGGTTATTCACTAATATATTTTATTTTGTCATTCACAAAATTAAAATCGTACATTATAAAGTATTTGCTTGGATGTCTATATGTTTTAAATTATATATACGTAGTTTTTTCGCTTATTTCTCGAGTTGAAGAAATCGTACAAGCATAAATTCGAGTCTAAATTAAGTTGAGACAACAAAAAATTGAAAAGAAGTTGTATTTTAATTTTCGATCAAATCAATAGGTCCCGTTCTTTTATACAATTGATTGCGGTGCGGTGCGGTACGGTATGGAGGAAATGTGGATTGAGGTGGGTTGGGAAAAGTTGTGGTGGATTGTGGTGATTTTGGAAAGTTGTGGTGGATTTTGGTGGAATATAGAAAGTTTAACTTTTAATAAAAAGATAAATTAAATTACAAAAAGTAGATTGCGGTAGGTTGCGGTAGATTGTGGTGGAATAAAGAAAGTTGCGGTGGCACCGCAGCCTGCCAGCCGTATAAAAGAATGGGGCCTAAATGTCAAAATTCAACCAAAAGTTCTATAAAAATCACACCTGGGGGTGGGCAACGGGCCGAGTCAAGGTCAACACATTAGTCATGTAGGGTCGGGTCGGGTCAAGGTCGACCCTTTATAGTAATAGGTTGGCTCAGGGCTTTTTAGTACACATAAGGGCGCCTATGAGCTGAGCCAATTGACCCAAAAATTAAAATTAAGTATATTTGTACAAAAAACTAATTATTCTAATTATTACTTAATATGGAGTATTAATAATATATTTAAATAAGGTTAGCATTTAAAGTAACAGAAAAAACTGTTTATTTTGAATTATCATAGCTCGACCTGGTTCAGTCGATTCACCGACCCTTCAACATTGAAAAACGGGTCGATTTATTAATGATCCGACCCTTTATCGATCCGACCCTTTGACAACCATTATTCGTTAGGGTCCGCCACCCGGGACTATTGTCCACCCCTAATCACACCCAATTCATTTCCAGTCGGACAAATCCGAATTATCGGGTCAACCCGACTTTTGCCCGCCCTATTCCCATTGTTATAAGGATTAAGGAGTAAGGAACTGCGTGCGTTTACCCAAGACTTGACTAATGAGACGTAAAGATATTGAGTAGACTCTGTTTTCGGTCAATATCAACACAATCTCAACATTTCACAATTGGGAAAATCAATCGAACTCCCTCCAATTCCCTAATTCCTAAAACCCTAATTCCCAAATTCCCTCTCAATCAATGGAAACTCGCAGCAAGAAAAGGAAAAGAATCGCGAATGACAACATCATCAGCGCTTACGCCGGAATCCAATCGGAGGATCGCCTGAGCTCCCTCCCCGACCCAATTCTCGCCGACATCCTCTCCCTCATTCCGATCAAATCCGCCGTCGCCACCGCCGTTTTGTCCCGCCGGTGGCGCTTCCTTTGGAAGCAAATCACCGGCGTCCGCCACGATGGCTTCTCCGTCCGGGAGTTCTTCGCCGTCGCCGCCGGTAAAATCCTCCCGGGACTTATTTCTCCGGCGATCGACTTCTTCGAGTTCTTCGGTACCAATCCTCGTCCTGCTGGTATGGTTAGTTTCTCTAGCTTTATTTTTCAACTATGTCATCGTCGTGTTAAGAAAATCGATGTGAAGTTTAGTGTTCGTGATTGCGGGTATCAGATTCCGCTCCCATCTTGTGTGTTTGAATGTGAGTCTTTGGAAACCCTAATTCTGGACGAAGGGTTTCAGTTTAAACTTCCTGATAATGGAATTAGGGTTCCGAATTTGAAAGAGCTTCATGTGGATGTGCGTGATCATGATTTTGATTTGATGATTAATGTGTTCAAATCATGCCCTAGATTGGAGAAGTTGCAGGTTAAGGGTGACATTGTTCGTTATCGAGGGTGTTTCGATATACATTGCCCGAATTTGAAGTGGTTGAATTTAGTCATGCGCCACCCAAATTTAAACTATGATGATTTGAGGGTTGTGATTCATGCACCGAAACTCGAACACCTTAACATTAGTAGCAATTATCAGTTGAGATACAGTTTTGCTGAGATCCCGAGTTGTTTAGTCGAGGTGAAATTCATGACAAGACTGAATAGCCTGAGTGGTGCAATAGGGTATAAGTGTGATCTTCTTCCATCCATTGGCAATGTCAAATCCCTTACTCTCGGTGGCGACATATTCTTGGCCGTTAGGTATCTGGCTGCTTGTGCTCTCCCAACCTTCGATAGCCTCACTAGTTTTACCGGGTATTTGAGGTCAACTTCTTGCTGGAAAGGCTTGATGTATTTGCTTTCATGCTGTCCTAATTTGCGGGTGCTTGTATTGAGAAAAGACGTTCGCAGTTGGAAGGGGATAATGTCGTGTTCCGCCTTTGATTATCTGCCTGATTGTTTGTCGACCGCTGTCAAGAGGATAAAACTAGAACGCCTCGAGGGAGTAGAACACGAGTTAGGGCTGATAAGTTTCTTTCTGAGAAACGCGAAAGCGTTGGAGACCCTTGAGGTTGACGTCGCTGGTTCTTCATGGAAGACCAAGGAAGCCAAGCTGAGCGAGGAGTATGTTTTTTGTCAGGAATTGTGCAGGTTTCCGAGGCATTCTTCTGGTTGTCAGATTAGTTTTACGGGGCAGTACTATCGTGCGTTGAGCAAGGGGTGCAACGATGAAGACCCTACGCAGTGGTTTTTAACCTAGTTGTCTCCGGCGCAACTGCTTCCATCAAAGACAATTGTGAGATACAGGAAAAGGTATTCGGTTTGGTGTTCGTCGTAAGTTGTCCAGTTTATAGAATGCAGGAAATTCGCGTTAAGAACGACCCCCTGTGTGTATGTATGTTGAGTATTAGCTATTAGGTAGAGTTTTGTTACAGAAAACACCCTCCTGCTTGTATTAATTTTCACATATTAGAGTTCACATAGAAGCTTTTAGTGATTTGAGTTGCAAGTTCTTTTTTGCCCCCTTGGAGTGGGGTCATAAGTACTCTGAAATCAAGTGATGATGCTATTTGAAATATGCAAGTGGAATCATATATTGTATAGAATATTTATGTCAACTTTAAAATATTGTTATAACTTGTGATATACCAATCTTGGCCAATATCAAGGGCCTTGATTGTTTTTGTCTTCTAATTGAATTGAATCCAAACTAAATCAATATTGTGACTTAGGATTCTTTTAAACAATAATAATATAAAGGGTGCCTTTTGTTGTATTTGTTAGGCTATTAGCTTATAGTTTATATTCACTTGAATTTACTGTTTTGCACTGGAATACAATAACCAAACATCCTACCATCAAGTGAAATTACTACATGCGTATATATCTAGTTAAAGCAGATACATGCCATGTGTATTTCGATCTCAAATAAATTTGACATTGAAAACGCGAATCGGACAACGGACATGCATGATAATTGGTAAACAATAAAAGAGACTAGATCCCTCAAGAACTAAATTACATATAAAATGTATACTTTTGCAAACGTCGAATCCATTATAAATCCTATGGCTAACCATAGTAACAAGTGACAATACAAAGCTGAAGCTTATATCTATTCAATGGCTAAAGACAAACAATCGAACATAACAGTAAGAACAACAATCAAGTCCTAAGCTGAGTTTCAAAATTGATACTAAGCACTATAACTCACAAACTACACGGCACTAAATATCACAAACTATGCGGAGTAAGCAATCCGCCTGAAGACTGCCCGGAAAGTCTGGCCTCCATTCCTCGCGACCTTCTGCCCTTCCTCGGTGGCGGATTCTAGAAGCTTCACAGCCGGATCAGCTTCGAGCTCTTCCTGTTCCAAAGCCTCAAACATGGGATGTTTCTCCAGACATGTCTTCATCCAAACCCCGAGCTCCTCAACATCAGTGACAGTATATATGATGCCCCCCTCCCGGAGCACGTAGGCGTACTCATCCAGCAAAAAAGGGCTGATCACCCTACGCCTGTGGTTCTTCTCTTTGAAATGTGGGTCAGGGAACAGGAAGAACATCTTTGAGAGCTGACCCTTATCAAAGTAGTTCGGTATGTACTTCATGGAGTTGGTCCGTACGACAGAGATGTTCTGATACTGCCCGGGGTTTGTGGTTCTCAAGCCCTGGATCCTTTCCTTGACGTATTCGGTCACCTTGTCTCGGATTTCCATGCCGATCATTAGCTTGTCAGGGAAAAGAGTGGAGAGGCTTATGAGAAGCCCCCCAAACCCACAACCTATGTCGGCAAACTCGACTTTACGTTTTGCATGTTCGTCGTGATCAGATGATGACGAGGAGAAGTACTGAGGGTAGTGAAGTGAGTAGTCGACGTGGTTAGGTGAAAGTGGGACGGGGAAGTGAGAATCGCTCAACGGATTGCTGTGGGCCCGGGCCCGATAGAATCTCTTCCGGGGTAAGCCGGTTGATTTGCTTATGGTGGGGTTAGCCTGGTTCTCTAACATGTCCGGTTCTCTAACTAGAAAAGTACAGAAACAAGAATTAGTTTCACGAAGCGAATTCCTTCAAAACTTTTACCAAAGCTACACAAATGCTTGAAATTCATTCAGCAAAGAACTTAAGACAACTAGAAACTTTGGACAGTCGACGGAAGAAAATAGGTTTCCCTAGTTTGAAGCGAAAACCTAATCCATCAAAAGTGCCACAGAAACCAACAAACAGGTACATACAAATGAAACACGAGCCCTTTTCTAACCTATAAGTATTCGATATTGTTTGCAAAGCAAAACATGGGCAGCACATCAAACTCATAATACATATAGAACTCTTGTGCACATCACCATTCAGGCATTTACAAGAACAAAAGCATTAATGCAAAGATATTTCAGTTAAACAAATCCCTTCACAAATTTAACATGACAATACTCCTGCATGAAGTTAGAGTTGGTAAAATTTTGTCGGACCCGGAAAAAACTGGGTCTGGACACAGATTTTTTATCCGAACTTGGATATTGACCGAATTGACCGAATATTCGAACATAAAATTTCTCTTTTTCTATTGAACCCGATTATAACTTCGTACAAATTTTCTGACCCGGTTCGACCTGGACCTGAATTTTTGTCAGCGCTACATGAAGCATACATACAACTGATTGCTGAAGTACCAAAACTACAAAGATTTGCACTATTTCACTGACATAGTTGCTCCTAATTATGCGCAATTGTGCAACTCTACTGCTGTTTTTGGATGATAATAATACAAACAGTCAGGGCCTTTGCATCAGATAACCAGAAGAATCCCAAGAATGGATTTTTTATAAGAACCAAGTAAAATTAAACATTCAAACAATGCAAAAGTAACACCGCACAGATTCAGAGAATAATCCATCAATGACTACTGTTATCTTTACATGGAATTTGATGGAAACTACCTCAATTTGGGGATGAAAATTAGGCAGGAAGTCGCCAAATGCAGAGAATTTCTGCCGAAAATCAGAATTTACGAGAGCCTAATGTTGGATAATTTAAAATGCTCTTCCCCAAATACGCTTAACATAAACAAAAACTGAAGAGGAACATTGTGAAAGGTGTGATCGCAAACCCAGATTTCTGAACACTACCATCTAGGTATCTAAAACTTCGAAGAAATTAGAGGAATTCTGATGAACGAACCGAACTAATCCACGAGTTTAGGAAGTTAACGACTTCAGATTGTTGATTTTTCTGGGTATTAGTGGGTGTATTAGAGATCACGAAACAGGAATTAAGAGAGATAAATCATACCTTATACAGATCCTTCGAGGATTAATCAAACTGGTTGGTGATTAAGAGAGATAAACCCTAACTTTGATGAGCAGGAGAGAGGGCAGGAAGAACTGGAGAGAAACTGTACGAGAGAGGAGGTTATAATGGGCCTAGACATCTCCTTTTGGATGGGCCGAATGAGCTCATGAAGGCCCATCCCAACAGCCCATTAAAAAGTCCCAACAATTATCAGGATGAACACCCTTGAGTCATCTCCTATCCAACGGATCAAAATTGTCCACAAGGCAAAAGAACACCCACTACCGCTCTACCACACTACTATATAAAGTGATAGCATTACGCAGAATTCCTTGGCAGAAATTAGATTGAAAGTTAAGGATCGTAGTTCATCCAAAATTTAAGTCCAAATAAATGGAGAATAAAGAATGATAGTTAAGTTACGTCAAGTTAAGTCAATATCGAGTGAAGTCCATTCCAAAGGATTCACGAATAAGAAACAATTTAGCAAAATCAGATGATCTGACATATTCAATATCATTCTTAAAATAAATCATTGATTTCTCCTCATCCACATTAGACGGACACTAATTTAGCAAAATCACATGATATAACATATCCAACGCAACTATCAAAATAAATATTGGTGACTTTCCCATAGCAATCACATCATTTAGGCACCAATATCTTACTTCTCTCATTAACGACATTCAACTAGGTTTTCATGAGATTTAGAAACAAATATTACATGTCAAAATTTTAAGAAAATCTTGTATGGTTTTCTTCCCACTAAATGCGCTATAACAATGTGGTGAAAATAGTATGCACCGACAAAAACATCCCAAATACCCACCCAAAGTATGACGGACTTATGAATTAGATGATAAATGAAAACAGATCCAATGCAAGATATAATTGTCTACTAGAATCCGAGTCTGGCGACGGATAATAACATGAAGTAAGAAGGGTAAAAATATACTAGAAAATGAATGCTAATTGTACAGATGTTGAATACCAGTATATCATGGATTAAGAAGCAAGTACGATGGAAAATTTGAATACCGATGCTAGAATTCCTAGGGAAAATAAAATCAATAACAACTAATCTAAGCTATAAGTATGCAAGTAATGCAACTAAGCATCAAGAAACAGTTAAAAAGCGGCAAATTCCAATTAGAACATCCGAATGAACAAAGATACTAATACTGACATTGTAATGCCTCAACCTGGCACAGCACCAGATGATAATCTGCACGATGTGTACTTAATTCGCTGAAAATAAACGGAATTCAGAACACAATGAAAGAAGCTGAAATAAACACATCGACTACATGGAATATACAAGGGAATCTCTGTTTTGTTCAGCACAAGAAGAATTAAATACTAGAAATTCAGTTCTAAACTATCATATTACTGCTGAAATCTTGTACAAGAAGAACCCATCAATCATCCCTTGATTGCCGATGACTGTAGACTAAAATCTAGAGTCATAGCGAATCACACATATAGTAGCTAGCTTCAAGCAAGAAATTGAGGCCTAATTCAAGTATTAGTAGTATAACCAACTCCAATTAGCAATTTTAAACTAGGGTTACGAATTTCAAAATAAGAGCTAGATACATGAAGACTTACTCACGAAAAAAAGCCAGCAAAGTGATTCTCTCTCTGCACCGGTTTCAAGGTTCCTGAGTTCAACGCCGCCGGAGACGTTGTCCGCCGTTCAACCGCCACTGCGACGCCGTAGATGCTGGTTGTAGTGGTGGTGTCGTCGGCGCGTGGTTTCAAACGCCCAACTGCAAAGAAGATTACATATATTTGGATTCTTCATACCTTGCATTAGCAGGACTATACTATGATATATGTTGTTGAGTGCGGTATGGATGTCAATTGGAGGAGTTGAGTAGCATTTAACATATTTTAAACATCACTAGTCATGTATGAATATCAATCGGAGGTGTTGATTAACATTTAAAATATTTTAAACATCATTTTTCTCCCCATATAAGTCTTTCATATTTTAAATATTGAAGTGTTTCAAATTTCATAAATAAATGTGTAAACTTATTTATATATTGAAGTTGATTAACATTTAGTCTTCAATTACTTGTGAATCAAATTTAACATAGTTTAATTTTTAAACATGACCACAACCAATCAAAAATGTCAAATAAGTTTAAGATCATCATAAATTTATAATAAAAAAACTATAATGAGCTTTAAATGAAGATACAAGAGCTTCAACTTGTATAAGAACAAGTTCTATAATATTTAATAAATGAAAACGATTATGACATAGCATTTCTCTAAGCAAACAATATTTACTGACATTGAAAATTATTCCCCTCATCATTTTATCAATATCCTGTTGAAAATATTTGTGCCATCTTAGCTTAAGATATTTTGGAAAGTCACAGAAGGAATAATGATGCTTCAATAATGTCGTTGTTTCTCAAGTCTTCATCTTAATTATTACTTATATTTTTAATGATCATTAGACAAGGTCCAATACGAGCTTAAAGGGTATGGCCAACAAAAGGAAATATCAAGGCTCATTAAACAGTATGTTTATATGTTCTTAGTGACATTTGGTCATACGTGGGTAAGGGAAAACAATCCCAAATAATGTGTGGCAGTTTTTTGCCTTCTCTCTCGTTTCTCTGATAGAATCTCTCTAATTTGTTAAATATAACATATTTGATAGATGAACATCTTGAATTCACAATTTCCATTCTATGCTATTTCTATTGTTTCTGGGTTTCTTTGTAAAACTTTTGTACAATTTCTTGGAATTTCTCGGAATTGGAGTATTTATAGTATAGTACAAGACTATTTATAACATAGTACAACTGTTTTATTTTCTTTTCCTACTTGGACTAGAATTAGTTGTGTATTTGTAGTATAGTGCATATATTTGATAGTTGGTAGTGTACTCCTTCTATTGAGAAAATTTAATTTAAATTAGAATTAGAATTCGAAGGGTTAGATCTGATAAATTTCATCAATCATTGTAAAATAACGATGGAAGTTATAATAAAAAGAAATTTAATATACTTGTAGGATAAATTCAAAGAATGATAAACTAATTTCTAACCGTCGCCAGACTCGGATTCTAGTAGACAATTATATCTTGCATTGGATCTGTTTTCATTTATCATCTAATTCATAAGTCCGTCATACTTTGGGTGGGTATTTGGGATGTTTTTGTCGGTGCATACTATTTTCACCACATTGTTATAGCGCATTTAGTGGGAAGAAAACCATACAAGATTTTCTTAAAATTTTGACATGTAATATTTGTTTCTAAATCTCATGAAAACCTAGTTGAATGTCGTTAATGAGAGAAGTAAGATATTGGTGCCTAAATGATGTGATTGCTATGGGAAAGTCACCAATATTTATTTTGATAGTTGCGTTGGATATGTTATATCATGTGATTTTGCTAAATTAGTGTCCGTCTAATGTGGATGAGGAGAAATCAATGATTTATTTTAAGAATGATATTGAATATGTCAGATCATCTGATTTTGCTAAATTGTTTCTTATTCGTGAATCCTTTGGAATGGACTTCACTCGATATTGACTTAACTTGACGTAACTTAACTATCATTCTTTATTCTCCATTTATTTGGACTTAAATTTTGGATGAACTACGATCCTTAACTTTCAATCTAATTTCTGCCAAGGAATTCTGCGTAATGCTATCACTTTATATAGTAGTGTGGTAGAGCGGTAGTGGGTGTTCTTTTGCCTTGTGGACAATTTTGATCCGTTGGATAGGAGATGACTCAAGGGTGTTCATCCTGATAATTGTTGGGACTTTTTAATGGGCTGTTGGGATGGGCCTTCATGAGCTCATTCGGCCCATCCAAAAGGAGATGTCTAGGCCCATTATAACCTCCTCTCTCGTACAGTTTCTCTCCAGTTCTTCCTGCCCTCTCTCCTGCTCATCAAAGTTAGGGTTTATCTCTCTTAATCACCAACCAGTTTGATTAATCCTCGAAGGATCTGTATAAGGTATGATTTATCTCTCTTAATTCCTGTTTCGTGATCTCTAATACACCCACTAATACCCAGAAAAATCAACAATCTGAAGTCGTTAACTTCCTAAACTCGTGGATTAGTTCGGTTCGTTCATCAGAATTCCTCTAATTTCTTCGAAGTTTTAGATACCTAGATGGTAGTGTTCAGAAATCTGGGTTTGCGATCACACCTTTCACAATGTTCCTCTTCAGTTTTTGTTTATGTTAAGCGTATTTGGGGAAGAGCATTTTAAATTATCCAACATTAGGCTCTCGTAAATTCTGATTTTCGGCAGAAATTCTCTGCATTTGGCGACTTCCTGCCTAATTTTCATCCCCAAATTGAGGTAGTTTCCATCAAATTCCATGTAAAGATAACAGTAGTCATTGATGGATTATTCTCTGAATCTGTGCGGTGTTACTTTTGCATTGTTTGAATGTTTAATTTTACTTGGTTCTTATAAAGAATCCGAGTCTGGCGACGGTTTCATTTCTGGTTGTTTTCTGGTTCTCTCATTTAACTATTGGTATCACAGCTCTCTCGGAAAAGGTTCTCATATTGGCGGAGTGTGCCATGTTGCATCAGTTGCATTAGATACAGCTCAGACGCCATTTCCCCCATATGCTTGCATGCTTCTTATGGAATTATGACCCGTGAAAAAGAGGAACATGTATCGCCTATTTACCAAGGCCTTCAGATTGGATTTACATGTCGTTTCAAGCATCAATATGTTTTCATCACGGGCCACCAATGTCAGAAAATCTATCTTTGAATATGCTTTTTTTGCTCGTCAAGATTCTGATATATGTACTCGGCCGCCTAGTATTCCACGCATCAGACAATTATCTACTGGTGTGCAAGCTCGACATCTATGTAATGCAAGTTCTAGCGCAGAAACTCTGTTGAAGAAGCTTGATATTGCATTGAGGGAATCTAAAGATGAAGAAGCCTGGAAAGTTTTTAACGAATTTAAGAGTTGTTATGGGTATCCTGACTCCTCAACTGTTAGTAAGTTGATCACTGGACTTTCCTACTCATCGGATCACCGCTTGCTTCATAATGCATGCAATGTAGTTTCTAAAATTGCGAAAGAGAAATATGAATTACTTCAGCATGGTAGCCTGTGTACGCTTTGCCTTTCCCTGGCAAGAGCTCAATTGTCTGTCCCTGTATCCAAACTACTTAGATCGATGTTGCAGAAATACAATGTTCCCACAATGGATGTCCTTTGCTCCGTTTTTATGCATATGGTGAAGACTGAGGCTGGGACATATCTTGCTTCCAATATCCTAGTTGAGATTTGCGATGTCTTCAATAATCTTAGCGCAAGGAAATCTGAACTTACAATGTCTATGAAACCGACAACAACAATCTTCAACCTTGTTCTAGTTGCTTGTGTGAGATTTGGGTCTTCACTAAAAGGGCAATACTTAATTGAGGTTATGGCTCGAACTAGAGTCATAGCTGATGCGCAGTCTGTTGTTCTGTTCAGTTATATTTACGAGATGAATGGCCAAAGGGATGAGCTGAAGTTACTTAAAGAGTATGTGGATCGAGCTTCAATTCCACTTGTTCGGCATTACAGTCAGTTCTATGATAATGTTTTGAGCTTGCATTGTAAGTTTGACGATCTTGATGCTGCTTCTAGCCTTGTGTCAGATATGTATAATCTCTGGGATTCTCGTCCAATGACAGAAAATCAGGACTTGAGAAAGCCTTGTCCGGTGCCTATTGGCTCCCCTTATTTAAAGGAAGTTTTGAAAGTGCAAGTTATGTTTGAGTTGCTGCAGAAGGATTCGGGTGTTCTGGTGGTGCAAGACAAAGAGAACCTTGTAGTAATTGAGAATGGGAGACCTGTCCTTAGCAGTATAGGGTTAGCAAAACTCATTTCGAAATACAAAAGAAATGAAAGAATCGATGAACTGTCCAAACTTTTGGTTTCGATAGAAAAAGAGGCGGGTACATCTCAAGAAGGCAGTCTCTACAATGATGTGATTCTTGCCTGTATGCACACTGGTTGGCTTGAAACTGCTCATGATATTATAGATGATATGGAAACTGTTAACGTCTCTCTGCCCAGTGAAACATATATGCTACTTTTGAGTTCCTATTGCAAACAAAAGATGTCCAAAGAGGCACAGGCACTAGCGAAACAAATCAAAAGGGTTGGTTTGATCTTATATGCATCTGACGAGTTGAGGGTCTCTGAGTGTCTTTCAGGTGTAGTCCATGGAAGTATGCCAAATCTGCCTGCACAAGTGACCCCTAGGGTTGCATATTTGACAAAGCATCTGGTTCAAGAAACGAAAAAGGAAGATGAAGTGTTTTCTAAGATTCTTAACTTAAATTCCTCTATCTATTTCTTCTGCAAGGCAAAGATGACTGAAGATGCTCGGGTGGCATACAGAAAACTGCAAGCATTGAATGTTCAACCCACAGTTCAGACATTTTCTTACATGATCGAGTGCTTTTCTTCCCTCAAAATGTACAGGGAAATCACCATCTTATGGGGTGATATAAAGAGGTACATGAATTGTGGATGTCCTCTTGCAAGTAGGGATTTGTACGAGTCATTGATTATCAATTTTCTTCGAGGAGGCTATTTTGAGAGGGTGATGGAAGTTCTTAGCCATATGAAGGAGCAGAATATGTATGCTGACAGATGGTTATACAAGAATGAGTTCCTAAAGCATCATAGAAATCTTTACCGGAGATTGAAGGCAGCAGATGCTAAAAATGAAGCTCAGAGATTGAGGCTTGAACATGTCACTGCCTTCCGAAAGTGGGTTCGCAATAACTGACATAACCGAACTCGTGCTTGGTAAAGTATTGGGCCAAGTCAAGGAGTGGAGGCATCTTAAATGTGCCAGCCAGTTAATCTTAAAGCAGTCAGTAAAATTTTGAAATCATCTGTTCTGGTAAATGCAAATTGCCTTTTCTATTTCTTCCGATGAACCCTTATATTATTGTAAATAGGTTAGAAATCTGTGAAACTTTTACCTCTGGCTTGATATTTGTTGGAGAAATACATTATTCAAATTTCAAACCCTCTGAATTTCATGAAACTGAGTTGCATCACTGCTTCAAAATCCTACTTATGGGATGATGACAGGGACATGGTTGTAAATTGTGCAGCTTTGTAGTGCAGTCTTTAATTTCTGATTGTAAAATCTTGCTAATCAAATTGTATGCTTGATTTCACCTTTGTTGAAGTCCTCTTCCACTGTGGTTTGTCTATTGAGCGTGTTTAGAGCTTTTATAGCTATATCATTCAACTTCATGTCAGACACTATACTTGTCTAATATTTGCAACAGATCTTTTGTTCGGTACTGAATTGTATTTTTCTTATTGTTCAAATTAGGTCATGTCAACGGTCGGAAAATGAAAAAATTGTGCATGTAGGAGCCACACCCGGTGGCAAAGAACACCCTGCATATCCTCAAAGCACAGTGACATGGCTCCTCAGAGGCTCTATCTGCTTGTTGCTCAGGTACTGGCATCTATCTCCGTGCTATGAACTTCTTGGTTGATAAGTAGGGGTAGCTGTAATGCTAGATCATGACCGTTTTTTCAACATCATGATGGGTCGAATTGAACCTGACTAAATAAAGATGTTTCGATGGGATTTACAATGGACCGCTTCTCATTAAACTGAAGTTCAACATTCAAATATGTGATGAAAGATCAAATCTTTAATGATTAAAGAGCGAATCATTAATTAATTTGTGCTGTTTTAGTTGTGTTGCTTCTTATTTGGCTATTGTCTTTCGCTATTTTTTTTCTGCGGTTTTCGCAGTGCCAATACTGTCACTTTTATCTCTTTTGGCTTTCAATAATTAAAAAAAAAAGGAGTGACTCTGAACTATTTTTATGATGCTAGGTTTTAGGCTTCCTAAGGCATTCGATTTGGGGTTGGTTCATGATGAAGCTTGGATTGATTAAGCTGCATTTACTGGGGCCATTTCCAGATCTTGGGGAGAAGCTTTTGGCAAAAGATTCAAAGAACTCCCCCCCCCCCTTTTTTTTTCTGCTAGGTTTTTATGTAAAGTGTATACTTGTACTTGATGAAACTTTGGTAATGTTGAATTGTTTTTTCCTCCAATGGACCAATAGTATAGGAAAGGTCACATAGTACCGTCACAAAGTTGCACAAAAAAAATAAAACAAAGAAAGAAAGAAAGAAACGACAACTTCACAGTACAAAAAGTTGGGATAGAAGTAGTGCAAAGTAAAGTATGACAATAATTTGGTGTAAACAATGAAATAGTTGTGACATATTTTACAAAAATTATTATCTTTTTTTTAAAAAAATCTGATACTTAACAAAGAAGAACAATAACAAACATTCAGAGAAACATAGTTTGAGTGTGGTACAAGGGGTTCATAACTAATAACTTCATATATAGGCAACATTTCCTACACTTAGCTATTAACTTCAATTATTCAATATATACAACATTTTAATGAAAATTTATTTCATACATATAAATATATATATATATATAATGATATTTAAAATAACATCATGTAAATAATTTCATAAATGATTATTCTATAATTTCTATTACAAATTGAATCGATCTTGATTTTGTATTGAATTTAAACAAGAAAAAAATATAGAAAAATTCTATCGTACATCTTCACACAAGGGAATGGACCGTTTCCCTCAAAGAAAAAAAAAAGGAAAAATAAGGGAATGGACCGTTGGGCACCACGTCGAACCAAAATCCAACCGAACACCATCTCCCTCCCTCGTCCTCATCCCAGAATATCCAAAATACATCTTCTCATCATCATCAACAACACAGTACATTCAAAATAATCCTTCAAGCTCAGTCCTCACCCAATCCCTTAAAAAATTCACATAATTTTGACCCAGAAGAAGAAGAAACAATCTCCCAATCCCCAAGAAACCCAACCCCATAAGCAATTACTAACCCAGATTATATATATCCAATTCAATTCAAACAACCATCATAATGTTGAAGACAATCACATCATCATCATCATCTTCATCATCCCTTTCTCTCCCTCTCCTCTTCACCAAATCCTCTCTCCCCTCATCTTCCCCCCACTTCCTCTCCTTCCCATCATCATCATCATCATCTCGGCATCTCTCCCTCGTCAATTTCAAGAACCCAATGACCACCTGGCTAGGAAAACTAGGGTTCGGCTCCCGAGCTTCCGAGCCCTCTTCAATGGAGTCCTCCATTGCGCAGGGACCCGACGACGATTTGCCCGCCCCAGGCCAAGAGTTCGCCCAATTTGGAGCCGGGTGTTTCTGGGGAGTTGAATTGGCGTTTCAGAGAGTTCCTGGGGTTACGAAGACCGAAGTGGGGTATAGTCAGGGGTTCGTGCATAATCCTGGATACGAGGATGTTTGTTCTGGGTTGACGAATCATAATGAGGTTGTTAGGGTTCAGTATGATCCCAAGGAGTGTAACTTTGATTCGCTTTTGGATGTTTTCTGGGCTAGGCATGATCCTACTACCCTTAATCGCCAAGTAAGTTTGTTTTGTGATTGATTTTGTGGGTGTTTATGGGGTTTTGGATTGGTTTAGTGCTGGCTAATGTAGCTATCTTGAGGATTTTTTTTGGGGGGGGGGGTAGTTTAGGGTTGGGATTTTGATGTAAATCTGTTTGATTGTTTTAGAATGTTAAATAATTAGGAATTGATTATTGACTTTATGCTGCAAGTAGTGTGTTGAACTATTAGTGGATTAAACAAAGTATAGTTAAGTTTCTTGGTGTTCATTCTCCTCCTCTTTTGTGTATCTTTGCTGTGTTTGGTCAAGAAATGAAAGTAAAGGGTTGCTTTTCTGGGTATCCATGGGATTTGGATTAGTGGGTGTGTTTGTGGTTGATGAGATTAATTTTGTGTTGCAATTGGTTTGTGATGGCTAATATAGTTTCTTGAGTATTTGGGGGGCTCTAGTTATGAGTAAGGGTTGGGATTTTAGTGGAAATTCATTTGATTGTTGTTCAACTGTTAATATCTACATGAAAATGCTGCAAGTAGCATAGTTACCAAGGAACGCTTCCCGGATAGTCCCAGAACACGGGTTGCTAATTTTTACACAAACTTAGTCTAGTTTTGACTTTGGAACGCTTGTTCCTGAAACGCGGGTCGCGGGCGCATGTAGCATTCCCGGTAACTATGGCAAGTAGTGTGTTGAACTGTTAGTGGATTAAACAAGCATAGTTAAGAAGTCATCATGAGTAAACTGGGAAATAAGTGAACTTTTTATGGCCCTTATGGGTCATAGCTGGGTTGGGGAAGACATTAGTTCAGGTTGTGTTCCATCAATGATGTTAGTTACTGAGACCTGCAATATTTTCTGATGAAGGGTAGGGTGTGTTCCTTCACTGATGTTAGTTACTCAACCTTACCTTATCAACAGACCTTTTAATGTAGGTTCTTCATTCTGGTCTGAGGGCATCGACTGTTAAATCACTCGCTTTCATTTTCTTGCCCTGAACCCTGGAATTAGAACTAATTGCAACTTATTGCTTCCGAAAATGATTCAGTTCTAACTTTTAGATGGTTTTTCTGTACCAGGGGAATGATGTAGGGACACAGTACAGATCAGGGATATACTTCTACACGGCAGAGCAAGAGAAAGCGGCGATAGAGTCAAGGGACCGTCAACAGAAGGTTCTGAACAGGAAGATCGTGACAGAGATCGTGCCAGCGAGGAAGTTCTACAGAGCCGAAGAGTATCACCAGCAGTACCTTGCCAAGGGGGGACGATTCGGGTTCAAGCAGTCTGCTGAGAAAGGTTGCAATGACCCGATTCGATGCTATGGCTGATCATCCAGTATAACCTCTTTTAAGTTTCCTCCTATTCGGCTATTCTTTAGTAAGAAACAGCGTGTAATGTCACTTGTTCGCTGTGTAAAGCTGTCTGTTTATCTGTTGTTTGTCTGAGATTGTTGAATGTGTAGATTGCCCATCTTTGTAACTATTCAGAGAGATGTTTCAAATTTGAGTTGGTTTCACCTTTTTCTTCATAATCCAAACTCTAAGATGTCTGTTTACTGTTTAGACTTGTATTATAATCATATGTATGATGTACATGAAAATGTTGGGTTATGAACTTAGAATATCAGCATAAAACTGTTAATGTAATTTTTTTAACATCATTCTACTATCCATTTGAAGGCTCTTTTCTTTTGTGTGGTATCATGTTGCACCTACCACGATTTACCGCATTAACCATAAACTATCACATATTATCACACCATACCATATTTTACCACAACCACGATAATTTTTTTCTCTCATCTTTCTCACTATTTTTCACTTTCTTACCATTTTTACAACAATTTTATGACAACTTACCACATTTTAACATTTTATATCACACCATCCACATTTTTATAATATCATACCATACAATTATCACACTTTATCCACCATAAAAAAGAACAGGATCTAAGTAAAAGACGGAATAAAAACGACAGTGAAGTAAAAACCGTTTGGGTTAGAGATTTACCTCTGCGAATTTGATACATGAGACAAACAGACAGATATTACTTGTTTCAAACCAGAAATTCCATGGTGAATAGGAAGAGCAAAGGGGAAAGAGAATAAAAAACTGAAAAAGCGTGGACGGCAGGATTCGAACCTGCGCGGGCAGAGCCCACATGATTTCTAGTCATGCCCGATAACCACTCCGGCACGTCCACCTTGTTAATAACTTTGCTTCGGTTATATATTTAACCTAATTACTAAATACAAAAATCCATCCCACACGACCACATTCTTTTGTTTTGGAGGTAAAGATTGCGTGAATCCGGATAATATTTTTCGTAAAACTATATATGTTTCCAAACTAAGTGAATTTATCCAAATTTATATTTACCATTTCAACCTTATTTATCAAACAAAAAATATTATGAAGCTTATAAACTAAAGCAAAAAAGCAATGTTAATGTGAAAAGTCAACGGTACGCCCAAGGATACCATTCTTTGTATGTCCAGGTCATTCCATTTTTTCTTTGCTTCTTTTTTTTTTGTATTTTTATCTTTTAAATGGGTCCTCTTGGTTTAAGCCAAACTGTCAAATTCAACCTGTGTTTCTATCCAATGATTATTACATTCTTTTGAGTTTACCAATCCGATAAATTACACATTGTATTTATAGACAAATTCTTTAAAAAAAATATAACATCTTTCCCAAAAATATAAGTTGGGAGTACCATCATACTACTGATGTTCATGCATGCGACATCTTTAAATAAAATTTAAAAGCAAAATTATAATTTTCAGGAAGAAATAACCTTAGTCCGACACAATTCACTTTTTTGGTGATCACCATGTATCCATTGGCGGATCTATAGGTATGTCAAGGGTGGCCACGGCCGCTGTTAATGCCAACAAATTTTAGTAATTTAATAATATTTGAAATAAAAAATTATAGATTTTATATTTATCATATAAAATAACAGTGTATTAATCACACCCGCCCCTAATCAGAAGGTTGAAATCTGCCACTGTATGTATCATGATTCATGACACGCATCAATGAATTATGATCTTTCCATATTGTACATTTCCATTGATTTAAAAACATTCCTTTATATTCATCAAAACAAAATATAAACTATAGATCATATCAAACCAATCAAACCCCACCAAATAACAAGAAACCACCTTTGAACTGATACTCTTCTATTTCCCTCTATGAAACTTTACTGTTGATCACAACAGGTCTATCATTTTCAACAAGTAATTAACAACCAACAAGGGCTCAGTTTCTAACCATGTACATATAACCAACTGTAGTCTATACATACAAATCTCCACCTTCAAAAAGTCACTAACTTACCACAAACCACAACACACAAAAGCTACAACATGATCACACTACAATTCTAAACCCAGGTTTGTTTCTCTGTACTCATCAATCTTCAATCACCAAAATGTCCAAAAGAATGCCCTGACTTAAGTTTCGCCCTTTGGCTGCACCTTCCGCGGAACCCCAGAAGATTTTCGACATGCGCTTCTGTTAAGATTGCTACTGCTACTTCCCGGTTTCGGTGTCTGGGGAAGATTATGCGTGCCATCATCCATGGCGATCCAATCTTCTATCGGATCTGCTTCCGGGTTCAGGATCTCAAACTTTAAGACCCCGGTTTTGTAGCGCTTTAGCTGCAGGTTATAGTGGATATACGCAAGGTCGCTTAATTGTTTCTGCTCTTTGAAGCTTCTTCTGCATGATGATGATGAGGAGGAAGAGGAGGATGGTGGTGGTGGTGAGAGAAGTTTTTCAGCCATTTCTCTTTTCAGGCCGTATGCGTCGGCCCCCTTGCAGGTCTGACTCAGGATTTTGAATGCCATCCTATGTAGCTCGGGGCAACGACCTCCGTATTGAGACCACCATGCAGCTGCACACAGTGTTTGAAACTATTAGCCCTAAAAATATACCCGGCAAACAAGCCCACTTGGGTCAATGGTGTGTGCCAGAGTGGTTTTCGTTAGCACTGGCGAAATTCCTGGTCCGGGTTAAATTCAGGCTGGTCAAATCGGTCAGTATTGAAATTTGGACGAGAAATTGATCACCATTACCTGAACCTTTTTCTGGGTCGGACAATAAGAACGGACTTAAGTTCAAGTCAAAGTCGGGTTCGGATTATAGAAAAATGAGAACCATTGCGACTAGATTTCTGTCAAATCAATTAATGTTGAAATTCAGAAAAATTCAGGTACTCGTTTAGAACAAAATTGTTCCAACTCTAGTTTCCCTCCGGATCAAAATGGATTGGTTGATGGCTTGGTTTTTTTGGGTTAACAGATACCAGCAAGCTTTAAGGGCTCACAGGCAAAGGGTAAGCACCAAACCACCCATAAAAAGCATTGGCCCATTAACCACACAAACAATGTCTACCCAATATTACCTACAGAAACTTCTAGTTCAACAGTAAGAGTTTCAATCACAAACCTGGAGCAAGAGTAAGATGCTCGTCTTCCGCAGTCCCTCTTTCAAACTCGCCTTTGCACCCTCCAAAAACATCCAGCTGCTGCGTGATCAAGTCCTGACAACGTTGCTCCCCGACCATCTTAACAATGGCCAGCAGCAAACCACTCGTGACTTCTGCATCGGTGCAAAACCCTTCTGCATAATGGAACCTCGGATTCAGGAAGTAAGCAGCAGCATGTATCGGACTGTGCAGAATCGGGTCCCATATGTCGTCGATTACCCCCCAGTAAGGAGCGTATCGGGACTCATCCCCTCCAAATTCGCCCCCGATGGTCTCCTTAACTTGGTCCATCGTTTCGTATATGAATCCCATATTCGGACCGCCTTCCTCATAGATCAAGGATATAGCTTTTACTAACGGAAACGACGCTTTGACAGCAACAATCACACCATCCCAAAATGAGGCATCGGAGATGAGACTAGCAACCATTTTACCTTCTTGAGTGGCCGCCCAAGTAGAGTTGATCCATCGCGAGGAGGTCAACATGAACTCCAAGCTACTCCTTTCCCATAGAAAATTCTCCAAGGTTAAGAAAGACGAAGCGGCCTTGATTTTAGAGAGTTTCACTAAATCGTGGGTGTTGATGTAGTTTCTTACTAGATCCAGTACGTCGTCATGGGAATAAATGAACTTCGCGATGATCCTTGCTTTATCTAGTGTCGGCTTGATTTTGTCGATTTTGGCTAGTTTGTCCAACATTAGGGATATGCAATGAGCAGGGCTAACTGTCCAGAAGAGCGACCTGTATTTCTCGGTCAGCTTCTTGCCGAGAGCCTCTAAACTGTCTGACGAATCGTGCGCAATGATCTGAACAACGTTGTGGACGCCGACTTCTTCCAAGATGGCTTCAAGCAAGCGCTGCAGTGCATCAGGACCCCCGGAAACATCTGCCGAGCGAAGGTATACGGGCCCCTCAGGACAGTCGACTATCACATTGATCAAACTCCTTCCCAAGTCGTCGGTCCACCCATCGAGCAAAATGCTGCACCCCGTGCGAGCCCAAGAAAGCCGAATCTCATTCACGTAGTTTCGCACCTCGTTCAACTCCTCGTCGAGAATCCACCCCCTGAGCTCTGCAATGCTAGGGACACTTTGCTGATGCTCGCCGTTTTTCAGAGAAATCTCCATCATGCTTCGAAAGCTGTGAGACGTTGCGGCAGTGAAGTCGATCCCATTCTCAAAGAAAAACCTACCAATGCACCTTTTCGCCATAACAGCAGAAGGATTTTGTCCTTCCTTTTCAGAAGAAATACCCACAGCAGGCTTGTGATCCCTGGCTTGCCCATTTTGACAGCCCGTAAACTTCATAGATCTCAAATTAGATGTCCGATTCCCGGAATGCACACTTTGAGAAGACGAGCTTCCGATCGAAATACAAGTCATTTTCTCGGAACTACCACTACTAATCGAGTAAACGGGCTCAGAAGGCCCGGGTTTAGCCTTTCCATTCTGACTTCTCGGTATCTTTTCAAGGGTTATCCCCTTCGCTTTCCCGGTAGAAGAGCAAGCCCTTTTTGAAGGAGGGGTCGAATGCCACATATGATCACCAACTTCCTTGACAAGGCGGCTTACTTTAGATGAAACTAGGCGATTCTCGAAGTATGTCTTGACTTCATCAGGAACACCCAGGCACGCGGTTACATTCCCTGTAATCGCACCCAAGTGGTGCTGGAGGCGGTTGAACCCCGGAACCACTTTGCCACAGTAGTTACACTGGATTCTTTTGTTTTCGGGATCAAGAGCCATGCCGTGATTGTATGCTTCCTTGGCGGGATCGGTTGAGGGGTCAATTGGGGCCATCTTCTGTGTCACAAACAACAAACAACAGTACATTTCAAACACAATATAGGCTTTGTTTATTTCAACTTTCAATTGTCCAACATAGCTTCTAACCAACTCTCAAAGCTAATTCTATAGAAGCCTTCAAAACCCTGCTAATTTCAGGGCTCATCCAAAACATTAAGGTCCTTCAAAGTATGTTCCAAAAGTCAGCTAAAATTGTTCAACAAAACTTCTTCACAAATCCACAAACTCCAAAATTTTCATAACATATCTGGCAAAAAAACACTCTGAAATCTCAACCGGCACGCTATAGAGAGGTAGGATGTCGCAGTCTTACCCCTAAATTTTGCAATTTAGTTCATTGACCCGAGTTTTAGAAACCATTGGCGACATCCAACTCCATGAAAAATAAGTATAGGAGGTTTACCGAGTTATTTTACTTCAGTCCATTACAATCTAAGTTGAAAAACATAATCTTTTTCAACTATCCAAATTATCGGCATACACAACATATCTGATCATATATCAAAAGTTTCATAACATATTTTAACTCTTAGGGGTTTTCAAGTAATACCCAGTTAGTCTTTTCTTGCCTTCAACTCATCATATCAGAAGAAAAGGTAAACCTTTTCAACTTTGCAGAAGAAAAGTGCGTGTAGAAGTAAAATTATGCAGGAAAACTTTGGTCAAAATAAATTACCATTTAAAGCTCTCTCTAAACTATAGTCCTCCATCCCACCAAATGGCAATAAACTATGAGAAATGGGCATGCAAGATCATACATATTTCATTCCTAAATTTCTGCATAAATCAACTAACTGCATAATTAAATGATCCCAAGTTCCCTCCTTTTTTTTTCTTCTTTTTTCCTGGGGAACCATTACCCCCCCCCCCCCCCTCCCCACCCCACCCAAAAAAAATGGACAAATTAATGAAATTCAAACTGGGCTTCTCACTGAAATGAAGAATGAACCATCCACAACCTAAAAGTTTTCAAATTTTACTTGGGAAATGAAATAGAAACCAGAAAAAGCGGTAAAGTTGCAGACATATAAGCAAAAATTACGGATGCAGAAAAGCATTAATCTAAGTTTAAACCCAGATAATCAGATGAATATGCAGTAGAAAAAGTGAGAAAGGAGAGTGAAATTTACCAGGGTAAAAAAGAGAAGTAGCAATGAAGATTATTTCTGGGTTTACATGAAAATTTGCCCCCCTTTCAAACTTGAGGTCTCAACTCCAAAGAAGAAAGAAAATTACTGGACAACACATTACAAATCTCTTTCTTTTTCTTTGTGTTTGTCAGTGGAGATTTTGGGATGATGAAGGTTACTCCACTGTGTAGTCTGTGTGTGCTTGTTTTGGTGATGGCGTTTGCTGGTTGGAAGTCGAAGTTTTAGTGAAGAAGATGCCATAATTGGAGCCTTTTTCTTTGACTTTCAATTTTATTTTATTTTTTTTGGAGGCTGTTAAAGTGGTAAATAATTGACTCATTTGATGTTGGCAGTAATTTTTTGCTGTCTCTTGGATGGGATAATTTGGAGCAACATTAAGTCTGACTGTACAAGACCATTATCCATGGTTAATTTCTTAAAAATAGATGTGTGGTTAATAATTTATTTGAAATGAGTTTGATAGAAGTCATTTCTTAGTATCGTAGTAAGATAATGAGGACTTCTTTCTTTTTGCGGTTAGTTAAATGACTCTATGGATAAATTGGTACATTATGAATAATGTGGATGATGTAGATAAGTTTGGTAAAGTATAGTAGAGTAGATAAATGTGAAAAAATATTTACAATTTTTAATAAGTTCATTTTTAATAAGTTTTAATAAAGTATTGTGAGTAAAGCAAATCATATCAATCACGTCATTTGTTAAATATATGAAGTTTTAAATATATATTATGGTCCCGTTCTTTTGTGCGTTAATGCAACTAACCGCAACACAACCTGTCGCAACATATCGCAAATTACCATTACCTTTTAACTATTTCCACCGCAACTTAATGCAACTAAACGTAACGCAACGCAAACGTAACGCGCAAAAGAACGGGGTCATATGTAAGGTGGATAAACTTAACTTTACCACAGAAAAGAGCAAAGTCTAAATAAATTAGTCTGAAAGGAGCCCCTCTCACAACAAGTTTACATGATTCGATCACGCAGTAGAGTTTGCATTTGGAAGAGTCTAAACCAGATTAAAATTGGGTGTGAAAGAAAAGTAAGAAATGACTGTGTACATTTCAATCGATTAATGTCAAAAACAGATGAAAACATCAATGATTGTGGTCAGTTTTTTGCAGATTGAATAAGGTAATTGAATTGGACAATTTTTCATTATTGTATTAATGATTCATTAGAATATTAATTTTCTTCCATTACTTTTTTATTTTAATTAATCTTAAAAATTGTTTGATTAGTGGTTAATTTAACGATCAGTTATGATATATGGCTAGGTGGGGTACATGAGTAACTCGTGTGCATGATGCCAATACATAGGTGTTTGTCATGCCGTTGAAAAAATAACGTTCAGAAAACGAGTACAATTCTATGTATAGTAATGTTTGTTGTGTCGTTGAAAAAAGAACATTATGAAAACAGTGTTTTTTTTCGTGCCAACGTAATATATAGTATGCCTTTTGAAAAAATGTATTCTTATATATTAGGCCAATAAAACCACCACGGTTATAATACCATAATATAATCATGACCATAATATAATCAAATCATCTTTATTCAAAGGAACTAATTAGGTTTCTACTCTTTGAGTTTATGAAAAATTAAGATTTGAGTCACTAGGTTTTGGAAATTAGGATTACCTTACTTCAACTTTAAACTCCTAATTGTTTTATACATTTTTCAGCGGAGACACAATTATCCTTGAAGAAAAGTGTACAAAGTCTTAAGTGACCCTAATTAAAAGTTTAAAAGACATATCTACCCCCCTCCCCCACAACCACAAAAAAGAAGACTCATATTACACCCCACCACCGCCATCAGTACCAGTACCACCTTCAGCCTCACCATTTCATCCATTCTCTGGACGAAAACACCCGTGTTTAGGTTGGGTAAGAATTCTCTCTCTTCTTGCTCTCTTCACCATTTGCTTCTTCCTCATCCTCACCACACACTCACCCTCAACTGCACTGTTTTCTCCACTGTTTTACCTCCTCCTTCTTCTTCTTCATCCCCCTCTTTCTACAAGCATTTGATTATGAGCCTTATCTCCCTCTTCTTTTTCTTCTTCACCACACCTCGCTTGGCTCGTATTTAAAAGGAAAATTGGATTCTAATAATTCCTACGTTCAACTTTTGTATGTCAATATTCATAGTTTATTTTTGTATTCTGGTGGTTCAAAAAACATAAAATTGTATTCCGGTGGGACAC
Organism: Portulaca oleracea; assembly: GCA_029582165.1. Taxonomy (NCBI): domain Eukaryota; kingdom Viridiplantae; phylum Streptophyta; class Magnoliopsida; order Caryophyllales; family Portulacaceae; genus Portulaca; species Portulaca oleracea. The sequence goes on along the minus strand of CM055883.1, from coordinate 6,509,652 downwards.
TATCCAGTCAAACGAGGGTGATTTAGTTCAAAGCTAACGTCTACCGATAAGAATGTGTTTGACACGTCACCTTTCTACCGAGTCAACGTCCCATAACTTGGTGATGCCTCGTCAGAATACAATTTTTTTAGGACCACCAAAATATGAAAATAAAATAAAAATTATTAAAATAGAGATTATTAAAACCCAATTTTGAATACCTCCATCAAAAGTTTCCAAGCCACTAAATTATGTGGCTTCCTCTTAACATGACACAAGTCCACCATTACCAAGCATTAACAAATAAAGAGCAATATCCTCCAACTCTTCATCAACAGAAGAAGAAGAAGAAGAAGAAGAAGAAGAAGAAGAAGAAGAAGAAGAAGAAGAAGAAGAAGAAGAAGAAGAAGAAGAAGAAGAAGAAGAAAAATTTAGTAAATATACTTTTTAGAAGAAGTAAAGATAAATGGTTAGAAATTTACAAAGACCACTTTATATGAGAGAAAAAAATATTTAAAATATAAATTTACAAACAATTAGAAAAAGCTATGTGTTATGAACTCGAAAGAAGACTATACTTCAATGAATGAATAGATAATTACATAAAATTATACGGCATTAAAATGTAACACACTCAAAAGTAAATGATACAAGCAGTTGCATTAAAGCATCAAAATTTTATCATAAGATATAGAAATTATGAGTATCAATCATTTCTACATATTGAAGTTCATTCTGAAAAGTAAATATTTGCTCTTGAAATCGCCAAATAAATAGTCTCCAAATAGTTTTATATAAATGTTGTAGCAACTTTTCATACATGTTGAATTGAGGAGGCTATTCAAAATCAAAAGTGAAAATTGAAGATATAATGCAAATAAGTGGGTTTTTACCTTTATATCAAATATTACGATTGGAGATCGAACAAATCGAGAATCCTGAAAATAAATAATTTAGAATGTTAAAGAGAAAGATTAAGGCAGTAGCAAAGGGATAAAAATTAGAGATTAAAAGTTTTTGATCAAAGCAAAGAGCACTGAGATTTTCATGAGTGTTTATCTTTATCTCTTTTTTAGGGTTTACAAGACCAATCAATTACATCAGCTATGTAAAGAATATTATAAAAATCATCTCCATTAAATAGAGAAAAGACCAAGAGTGGATATATATATCATGGATACTTTCGTCTTTCGACATTTTCACGAAAAAAAATTGTATAAGAAATAGATCTATATAAAAAAAAACACTTTGCATGATAGAAAAAAATTAAAAATAAAATAAGTATTTAAATAAACAATGAGAAAAAAACTAGATCTATGTTAGGATCTTCAAAATAAATTCTATTAAATTTCAAGAATAAATAGAGAATTACATGACACTAAACTACCATTAAACATGAGACATGCAAAAGTAAATGGCACCTCTCAACTGCATTAAGAACACACGTCTGTAATAAGAGGCGTAAATTGGGTGCGCTTAACCTTTCATCTTGACAAATTTTAATCTTGAAAATAAAGATTTGTTATTGAAACCACAAACTAAACACGATCTCCAAATAATTTCATGAAGGTTGCGATGTAACCATTCATACATACAGAAGGGACACATCTAAAATTGAGCACAACATACAAAATCAAAATGAAAATTGAAGAGATGATACAAATAAGGAATTGATTTCCTACCTTTTTGTTAAATTGAATGTCCAATCGGAGAATGAATCTTCAGGATGGAGAAACTTTTAATGTCAGACGAAAAGAGTGACGCTAGTAGCAAAGAGATAGAAAGAGAGAAGAAAACCTTTTGACAAACGCGAAGGCCGATGAAGCAGTGGACTATGAAGAAAGAGGGGGAGAAGAGGAAAAGAAAAGGTTGGTGGCTTACACTAGGGGAAGAACTTCGGGTAAAATAAAAGAAAAGAGAAATGAATCATGATGGATATAATGGGTGAAATATATTAAGTGCAATTAAAAATGTTACTTTTATACAGAGAAATCAGAGTAGGGCCGCTCTTTATTACTCTTTTTCTTTTTTATTTTTAAATAAAGACTTCAAAATTTGGTGAAGGCTCCACATGACATATTTATCCTACAAAAAATGCTCAAAAGTGCATATGTCAATTTTATGTATTGAATAATCTTGTAAAATGTAATTTTCTACAAGACTTAATATTGAATAATAAGAAGAAAAAAAAACAATACGTTGACATCATTTCTGCATAAGGACACGTAACAAGAGGACCTTAGGCTAATTTTAAATATTTTAGGTTCAACAATTACTGAATTGTATTGTGATGAAATTCGTGGAGGTTATTCTTTGATCTACCAGTCACCATTTACCCCTTTTGGAAGAATCAAGCTAGTCCAATTCGATGCGGATGTAGCATTCACTTCAAGGTGTATCTCGGACCATGGGATAGGTTATTTGGTCCTCATCGAGACCATCCCGAGTCATTCTAAGGGAACTTAGGAGTATTAACAAGAATTAAGAGGTGGGGTCAAGTTTACTATCAATTTTGGTGCCAGTGGGAGAAGATTCAAACATGAGAAAAGATAGAAGATGCTACATTGGAGCTGAAATGATAAATCAAGGCAGAACAAAGGTCATGCACGTGACGTCCATGGTCACGCCCGTGACCTCCCCCCCCCCCCCCCCAGATGGTCGAAGCTCTTGACCTCTTTCTAGATATATGGGTAGTCACGACCATAACGTTTGTTGTCACGCCCATGACCCCTGGATGTTCACGCGCATGGTGTCTTTTGTCAGGCTCGTGAATCCCAGGCTAGTCGATATCCCTTTGTGCAAGATTCTAGGGTCATGTCGTGACGTTAGTTGTCACACATGTGACCTCTTCCCAAATAAATAAAGTCACGACCATGATAACCCAACGTCATGTTCGTGATCTCCCTTCCCAAAAGGAGGTCACAATCATCGCCTTGGTTGTCACACCCGTGAACTATATACGTGAGTCTTTGATTTAGATGCAATGCTTCACCTATCCCCATATATAGTTATTATCTAACTTTTGTAAAGGACTTTAACCCAATTTTGATATGAATACAAAGATTAAGTTTTTTTGCTCTTATATATTATCTTTTAAAGTATTGTTTACTTTATCCATATTTTGTGCGGTGGTATTGCAAGCCAAAATCTTTATAGATTGGTGGTGGATTTCTTTTATACAATCTTGGTGGGTTTGGTAGGTACTCTTGGAGGGTGAAATTTCCTATAATTCAAGATCATATACCGGTTCTCTCACTGTAATCTAGTGTTTGTGTTTTGATCATCATCAACGTTTCATCCATTCACCAACCCCATCATCAATTCAAGCGATCATCCCACAACGACATGCTCCAATTACAAATGGCATCCTCCAAACTAGAAATCGGGTTTGAAACTTATTTGACTGACTTCTAAATTTTAAGAACCGAACCAAATGTATGATTTTATACATAGGTATGGATTCATAAATTTCCTATGAATGTGTTAGTTATAACTACATGGCAACCTAGAACCCTAAATTATAAGTGAGGGAACGTGAGATCCTGAGACTGAGGTTGACAAAAAAGAGAGCAAGAAAGTAATTTGTGGCATATGCACTACAAATTTATAGTAGCGATACACTAACACTTGAGCATTGATTCTTTTGTGTTTGCCTTACAGGTGTTTTGTCAGGAATGTCTTATTTCATTGTGCTATTGCACCCGCCAAGAACACATATGTTTGAATCTTTATCGCTGTTAATCTCTTGGTTCCCCTTTCGGTTTTCAAAATTGCTCTTTTGAGCCCACCAGAATTAGGCTCTTCATGTACCATTGCCTACTTCCGGATCGCCTCAGACCCTGCATCAGAAGGAATATAATGAGGATTGTTGTTATTGTTGTCGTATACTTGACCATTTATTGATTTGTTGTCAGGAAAAATAAAATAAAATAATATTTTGTTATTGATGTTTGATTAGGTCCACTATTAAAAGCTTGTGAAATATGTTCCTTTTTTTCGAGGGATAATTTAATTCATCGAAATTTCAAAGAGAAAAAAAATCGTCAAATGAAAATGAAATTAAGAGGGGTTTTAATGCACGTCTTACTTTTAACGGGATGAACCCCCCCCCCCCCAAAAAAAAAAAAAACTTCTCGTTCTCCTCCAAACTTTCTCCACTTTGTGCTACTTTCGTGTTGTCGCCCACTGCTAACTTTAAACAAAATCATCTTCTCAACAGTGTTGTTTTCCATCGTTATTTTATCAAACTATAACAAGTTTAGCTCAAGATTTAAAACTTAAGGAAATCGGTAAAAAGATTATTTGAATCTCAATTCAACATCTTATTTTCTTTTGTATATTTTATGGGAAATTCCAAATGGTAGGGACCAATTATGTGATATTCCAAGTGGTCAACAACTTTTTAAAATAGTCCAAATGGTAGACTTAAATATCAAATAATTCCATTCCATAGACTTGCTTCAACCTGCCATTAGAAATAACAAAAAAAAAAGACAAAGAAAATATAACATTTTCAAATGAGATGAATTGCTTCAGACATTCTGAGACTCACCTGGAAATCCCTCGAGCTGGACGAAAAAGGGGCTCCAATCGATAGAATTATGCAAACATTGGTATCCCTTAAAAAAATTGGGGGGGGGGGGGGGGAATGTAGTGCAGTGGTTCATAAGCAGCATATGATAATAGTGAAATGAAAATAGAAATTAGAAACAATTGAGAAACTTACAGCAACAGTAGGGACGGGCATGGTATTGGTAGGAGAGTTTGAATGGGGGAAGTGTGAGGGAGGAAGGAAGGATGAATTTGGGAGGAGGAAGAGATGGAGAAGCGGAGGATAGAGTTGTCACAAGCCCAAAATGTGCTTTCAATTCCACAGTGGATTTGCTTTCAATTCCACAGTGGAACGAACACCTTATTCTACTCTGCCAATGCTCATCTGAAAATGTTATATTTTCTTTTTGTTTTTTTTTCGTTATTTCTAACAGCAGGTCGAAATAAGTCTACGGAGTGGAATTATTTGGTATTTAAGCTTACCATCTGGAATATTTTAAAAAGGTGTTGACCACTTGGAATAGCCCATAATTAATGCCTACCATTTAGAATTTCTCATATTTTATTGAACATCTTGAATAAGCAAGGATGAAGAATTGGATGGTCCGGAGAGGTCTATGAACCTTCATTGACTGAAGCTTGTGGGATGGGCGGGTTCATTGGTTTGAATTATTTAAAAAAAAGTTTTAATTTTATGAGAGAGCTGACAATCTTTCATGGAAAGTGTTATGCTCTAAAAAAGTTTATCGTATAGTTGCAAAGAGAGCGACATGTCCATATTTGTCCTTTATTGGGAATTTTTGAGGTGACATATCAAACCATAATGCCTTAATTGGAGCCCTAGTTAGGGTTGTTAAACAATTGTCGAGTTTGAGTATTTGGCTTAGTGCCTTCTTAGTATGACAGAAGAAATAGAGTATGATTATAAATTTTGGTCTGAAATTTATTTTGATTAGTACCAAAATTTGAATGTTGTATTTTTCTAATTTATTCTGTCATAACCATATTTGACTTTAATTTAATTAAGCTTGTCCCTATTTATTGACTCGAAGAGTAGAAGTATCAAACATCAATTTTCATCCGATATTTAATTTGACCAAACTTAAAATAAACTTGAATTCAAATTTTTGATAGCCTTAGGTTTCATGGATTGTAATAATTATTAAAGCAAAACAACAACAGCAAAAATTAAAAAGATATAAATTGCAATATTGTTTTTTTAAAAAATAATCTCAGTCTACGAGAATAAAATTATCATGTAAACTACTCATGACCTTTTTTTGAATGTAAATCATCTAACAAAGAAAACCTAAAACACCAAAATAAGTTATCATTTGATCCAAAATGTTAATGGTAATTGGTAAATAATAAAAATTAATTTCACTTGCTCTTGCTAAAACTAAGGTTTGGATTTACACCATGTTCTTTAGCTTGGTAGAATTATCCTTACCTAATTTAAATTAACCTAACATTATCTTACCTTACTAGTCTTACCTTCTTGGATTTACTAGTCTTACCTTACCTTACCTTACCAACCAAATGAACAAGACTTACTTTTAGGTAATTTATATTTAAAATTCTTTATTCAACTCACAGAATTTACCTTTCCTTATCATTCAAATGTAAATCATCTAACAAAGAAATCACAATAATCCATTTTTCCATGCTCACGAACGTTACGAGGTTCACAAGCCGAACCTCCTTGGCCTGGCTTAGCTTGCTTATGTAGCAAACTTGAGCCCGAGCTAGCTTTATATCGAGTCGAGCTAGCTCACGAGGAATCTCGAGCTAGCTTGGTCCATTGCCAACCCTGATTGGAAAATTCCAAAAAAGTTATTCAACTTTTCTAAGTTGACAATTTTTCTTGTGTTTGGCAGTGGTAAAATTTTAATGTGGGACCTATTATTTTATTTGTTAGGTTTTTGGGTGTTTGAAGGTAAAAGTATTTTGTGGAAATGGAGGAAGGATTGTATAAAGGAGAAGTTTTTTCTTATTGATGAAGGGAGAATTGCTTACAACTCTTTGTTGTTAATTGATTACAAATGAAAGCCCCACCACCTATATTTATACTTGTAGAAAGGAGGTGGTGGTAGGAGAAATCTAGAAAAGAAAAATCTAGAAAGGAAAAATCTAGAGCATGCTCATCAAATTATCTATGATTTTCTAGGGACTTTTCTAAGGCATATTTTCAAGATTTTTCTAGATTAAACTTGATTTTTAACACTCCCCCTTAATCTAGAAAAATCTCGAACTTCGATCTGCTCTCGGAAGTAATTGAACTTCTCACTTGGAAGTGCTTTTGTGAATATGTCCGCCAGTTGTTCTTCCATTCTACAAAACTCAAGCTTGATTTCACCTTTGTCCACGAGTTCGCGAATGAAGTGATGTCTAATCTCAATGTGCTTCGTGCGACTATGGAAAACTGGATTCTTCGTCATTGCTATTGTTGACATGTTGTCACAGAGAAGTGGTGTTGGTTCTCCATCGCCTTGTAGTATATCTTGTAGTATTCTTCTCAACCATACTGCTTCACATGCTGCACTCAGGCTGCAATATACTCGCTCGCGGTTGATAATGCTACAATTGGCTGCTTCTTTGATGTCCATGAGATAGCCTTGGAGCTAAGTTGGAACAAGTATCCACTTGTGCTTTTTCTATCGTCGATGCATCCAAATGATCCACTATCTCTGTGTACCCAGTGAGTTTGGGGTCTTCCTCTGTTTTGTACAGAAGACCATAACTCTTCGTTCCTTTGATGTATCTCAAAATTCTTTTAGTTGCTATGAAGTGAGCTTTACTTGGCTCACTCATGAATCGGGAGACGATGCTCACCGCATGAACAATGACTGGTCGAGTGTTTGTTAGATATATTAATGAGCCAACCAGACTTCTATAGAGTGATCCATCCACCCTTTCCTTGCCATCATTTTTGGAGAGTTTCTCATTTGTGGCCATAAGTGTTGATATTGGCTTGCAATCCACCATATTAAACTTTTTAAGAAGATCTTCAATATATTTCTCCTGAGAGATGAAGATCTCACCTGGGCTTTGCTTTACTTGCATCCTGAGAAAGTATTTCATGAGGCCCAAATCCGTCATCTCGAATTCAGTCATCATATCCTTCTTGAAATCTTGAATCATCCTTTGATTTGTGCCCGTGTATATAAGATCATCAACATAGAGACACAAAATTAGAAGATCTTTACCTTGGGTCTTCACATATAGAGATGACTCACTTGGACTCTTTTTGAATCCGCTATGAAGTAGATACCCATCGATTTTACTATTCCAAGCTCGTGGTGCTTGTTTGAGACCGTAGAGCGCTTTCTTGAGTCGATATACTTTGTTTTCTTCTCCTTCAATCACGTACCCTTGGGGTTGCTCCACATATACCTCTTCTTCAAGCTCGCCATTTAGAAATGCTGACTTGACATCGTTTGAAATACTTGTAGTTTTAGTTGTCCGCAATGGCAAGCACAGTTATTGTCTCCATGCATTTCATCGAGCAAATGTTTCGTTGAAGTCGATTCCTGGTTGCTGTGAGTACCCCTTAGCAACCAATCGAGCCTTGTACTTATGGATTGAGCCATCCTCATTGTATTTGATCTTGTAGACCCACTTGAGCCCAATGACTTCTTTATCTTGAGGCTTCTCCACTAGCTGCCATGTGTCATTTTTCTCGATCATTTTGATTTCCTGGTCCATAGCCTCGATCCATTTCTCATCTTGTGATGCTTCTTGAAATGTTGCTGGCTCGCTGGCGAAGAATGCTGTAATTGCTTGGCCACACTCGTAATCTTGTAGATAAGCAGGTGGACGTCTTTCTCGTTGGGACCTCCGAGTTGGCTGTGGAGAGTCGTTTGACTCCATAGTAGGAGGTGGTGCGCTAGCTCCATGAGGAGATGGAGTTGAAGATGGGCTGTTGTAACTGGGTCTTCCTTCTCTAATTTCTTGAATGTGATGGTCTTCATGTGCTGATTCTTGATATGTGTCTTCTGGCCATCTCCATTGGGATGTTTCATCAAATATGACATCTCTTGAAATAATCACCTTATTTGTTTCTGGATTATAGAGGCGGTATCCCTTCGACTCTGCGCTATAGCCAATGAAGATGCACTTCTCTCCTTTGCCATCCAACTTTTCTCGATTCTCTTTTGGAATATGTGAATATGCTATGCAACCGAATACTTTGAAATGATCCACCTTTGGCTTCCTCCTAAACCGTGCTTCATATGGTGTTATGTTTGGAACTGCCTTTGTGGGAGACCGGTTGAGAATGTAGACGACTGTGTTTACTGCTTCTGCCCAAAAGTTCTTTGGAACATTTTTGCTTTGCAACATGCTCCGGGCCATCTCAACTATTGTTCTGTTCTTCCTTTCTGCAACTCCATTTTGTTGTGGAGTGCGTCTTACTGTGAGATCCCTCCTTATGCCATGCTTTCGACAGTAATCATCGAACTCATTCTGATGGAATTCTCTCCCACGGTCTGTCCTCAATGTTTTGATATTGTGCCCACTTTGTTTTTCTGTGAGGGCCTTGAATTGTTGGAAGTATGAGAATGCTTCTGACTTTTTTTCAAGGAAGTACACCCACATCATGCGAGTGTAGTCATCCACGAACAATAAGAAATATCTTTTGCCACCCAGGCTAGGATTACGTGCTGGACCCCAAATATCGGCATGGACCAGCTGTAAGGGGGCTTTAGCTTTCCATGTGGTTTTAGTGAATGGTAATCTATGCATTTTTCCCATTATGCAGCCCTCACATATATTCCTTTTGTCTTCTATTGTGGGCAAACCAATAACCATGTTCTTTCGCTTCAAGACTTTAAGACTGTCAAGGTTTATATGACCATACCTTTGATGCCATAAGGTTGTGGCATTCGTGATGGAGCTGAGGGCCACCTTCTCTTTCGTTGGCATTGATAAGGGGAAAATCCTGTTGGGCTCCATTGCGATAGATGCTATCACTTGGTGCATCTTCTTGTCAATTATGATGCATCTACCATCATCAAAGTTCACCTGATAGCCTTTACAAGGAGTTGACCCACACTTAGAGATTATGAGCTAGCCAGTGCACGATAGGACGTCTTGAATATACTTGGTCGAGTCGTTTTTTGCCTTTACTGCAATTGTCCCCTTGCCGGCGGCTTCACGTGTTCTCCCGTCACCAAGCGTGATATTGGATTTTATGTCTTCATTCAGCTCCACGAAAGAATCTCGATTTCCCGTCATATGGTTTGAACAACCGCTATCCACGTACCATGAGTCTTGTGCTTCTTGCGTGACGTTCATACATGAGTAGAATACGTTTTCACTTGGGTCGCCTTTCTCCATGAAGTTGGCCTCATCCCGTTGTCGGTTCCTACAATCTCGTACATGATGTATGTGCCATGTACATTTCTTGCATTTGAACCGACAATCCGTTGTATCGTGGTTAGACATCTTGCATATCTTGCAGTATGGCCCTGGTTTTCGATCTCCATGGCTTCCTTGATTCTTGTAATTTCCTCTCCCCCCGCCACGGTTATTGGGTGGTGTCTTCCTTTGTTGGAAATTTCTACCATGGTTATTCTCCTTTTTATTCTCATGGTTGGAGAATTTTAATTTGGCTTGAAAAGCCTGTTCTAGTGGTTGATGTGTGAATCTACGCATTCTCTCCTCATGTGCTTGGAGAGACCCTACTAACTCGGTGAGGGTGAGCGTAGATAGATCTTTAGATTCTTCTATTGCAGCCACTATATGATCAAACTTTGATGGAAGGCTCCTTAGTACCTTTTGTATCACCTTCTTATCTTCGATCATATCTCCATATATTCTAATTTTATTTACTATGCTAGTGACACGATCGAAGAATGCTTGAATGGTTTCATCCTCCTTCATTAATAGTGTATCGAAATCCTTCCACAAAGTTTGAAGTTTAATGGATATTACCTTGTCGGTGCCATGGTATGCCTCCTTCAATATTGTCCAAGCCTCCTTGGCCGTTGTCGCAGCCATAATCCGAGGGAAGATTGTTGGAGTGATTGCTTGATAGATGTGATGAAGGGCCATAATATCCCTCTTGTAATTCTCTTGATATTGTGTCTCCTTACTTTCATCCCATGATGATTTTTCTTCTTCATCTAACTTTTCTTCTCCATCCTTCTTCTTTTCTTTTGCATCCTTATCCTCCTTCTTAGGTGGTTTATCATATCCCTTTTCTACCACATCCCATAAACCTTGCGCCATGAAGAATGTTTTCATTTGAATACTCCACATTTAATAATTCTCCCCATCAAATATGGGTGACCTCAAATTTGGGAGATAGTTGAAAGTTGTGGTTGGGGTTTGAAGAGATGCCATGTTTAATTTTTGTGGAGTTGGATTTGATGGATGAGTTATTTGAGAGTTGGGATATGACTTGAAGGTTGATGAATATTTTTTGAAAGATGTAGGTTTGATAGGAGGACTTGGGTTAACCTGGCTCTGATACCACTGTTAGGTTTTTGGGTGTTTGAAGGTAAAAGTATTTTGTGGAAATGGAGGAAGGATTGTATAAAGGAGAAGTTTTTTCTTATTGATGGAGGGAGAATTGCTTACAACTCTTTGTTGTTGATTGATTACAAATGAAAGCCCCACCACCTATATTTATACTTGTAGAAAGGAGGTGGTGGTAGGAGAAATCTAGAAAAGAAAAATCTAGAAAGGAAAAATCTAGAGCATGCTCATCAAATTATCTAGGATTTTCTAGGGACTTTTCTAAGTCATATTTTCAAGATTTTTCTAGATTAATTTTGATTTTTAACATTATTCTCAAGTCTGACGTTTAGTAAACATTTTCTCAATGGAGACTAGGGAAACTAGAAAAATCTTTTCCAAAAAAGTTTTATCAAAGAAAGCCTTTCCTACAAACTACCAAACACACCATAATATTAGGAGAATTGAATTCTAGTAATCCCTACTTTTACCAATTGTATAGTAATAATCTCTACTTTTATTTTGGATTATGGTGGTCCAAAAAAAATTGGATTCTTGTAGAACACCACTGAAAGTATACTTTTAATATTATAGATTTTGATTTGCATTTGATTCAAAACTTAGTATAACACTTTACCACGATTTTTAATGAATTTACGGCGTTTCTTCGAAACTTTTTCAATATTTTTTTATGATTTTCGATTTTTTCACTTTTATTCTTTTCGAAAAAATCATAATAATTGATTGGATTATGAAAAGAATAATTTAAGAATTCTTTTAGTAACTACACTTCATTACTTTTCTAGAACATGAATGAAAAAGATAAAAATCATGGTGAATTTGGTACAACTACAACTACAATTACAATCCAATTTTATTATTTTTTTGGACCATAAAAATCCAAAATAAAAATAGGAATTATTGTTATATACGTGATTGGTAAGATAGGGATTATCAAAATCCAATTTTCATTTCCAAAATATGGTGTATTATCCGATGGCAATTGTTTTGGAAAAAAAAAAAGTAATAACATAATATCACGTGCCCATCACGAGCCCCTGAAGACAAAGATCTTCGAGAAGAAGCCGACATTCAGAGACCTTGAAAACGAAACAGAGAAAGAGAGAGAGAGAGAGAAGGCAGAGATGGAGGAAGCGAGAGGAGAGAGAAAGTTGAAGGAAGACGCCATTGACAGAATTACACAGCGACTTTCGCCATTGGAGGACCTCTACTTTCCTCGAGCTCTTCTTCCCAACGCATCCACCCCTTCTCAGCGCAAGTCTCTTCTCACTGACCTTCTCTCCCGCGACGCCCCCGTCTTTCTAGGTTTCTATTTCTCTCTTTCTCTGTTTATTTTTCCAATTTGCATTCGTAATTGATCGAGTGGATATAGGGAATGGTGTTCTGCAACTTGTTGTTGTTCCTTGATTGTGTTAAATATCGATTGTTTTGAGTGACGGCTGTGATTGAGTGGAAATTTGAGAATTTTAACAGATATGTCGTACGGCGTACGATTATATTTCGATGGTTGTTTGGTATGATAATTTGTTGATTGAATGAACGAGTACTTATTTCGAGGTAGACATTATTGGGTGAATTGCATAAAGGTCTAGTTTGGGTGCTGAATTTTGCCCTGTAGTGAGGATTTGTGCTTCTTACAAACCCTAGGTGCTTAATTATTAGGGAGTGTAAATGGGAGATGGTAGATAATTTGACTTCAGAAGAATCAGACAAGATTGAGATTTGGAGAAGATAAGGATGCTAGCTTGCATGTTGATTGTTGACAACAACCTCTTGTAGTCTTGTTTCTAGACACTGTTATGAACTTCCAACTTTGCAAATTGATTGATATTTGTTGGGTTTTTATAGACATAGTCCAAGGTACTACAAATGTCGCCCCTGGCGTCTCGTATAGGCTTTTTGTGGTGCTTCTGTTTGACGTCTCCCGTGCCCTAAATCGCTAAATGTTGGTTTGAATTCTTAATGCAGAACGATATGGCCCACAATTGACGGCCGAAGAGCTTCAAGAGTTTGATGTCTTGAAAGATGACTATGAAATCGGTTGGCATTTGAAGCATCTAAGAAGCCTGCTTAGTCCAACCTCGGAACAACTGCGGTCCCGATCAGTGACAGTGAAGAACAGGCGAAGGGCGTACATGGATAAGCTCGTAAGCGAAGGGCGGTACTTTTCTGAGGATGCCATGAGAGAGAGGGAGCCATATTTGCACCATGAGTATCTCGGTAAGTTTCAGGACCCTTATGGAAGGAGGATGGCTAGGCCGGGGGAGCGGTGGTCTGAAACACTAATGAGACGGGCAGAAGAGGCCATTCTGCTCGCAAAGATCAGAGGTGAGCAGCAGAGGTTAGGTGTTGATGAAAGTGAATGGGTTGGTAATGAGAGAGGGAGGGAGGAAGAGGAGATGGAAGAGGAGGAGGATGAGGAAGAAGAGGAGATGGAGGAGGAGGAGGAAGAGTCGGAAGAGGAAGAAGAAGAAGAAAAAGAGGACAGAAAGGAGGATCAGAAAGACCATGCAACGTCAGATGGCGTCTCAGGACCGTCACAGGTAATAATGTAGGTCTTGTGTGTTTTAAACTGTATTTGTGTGATTGTCTATATACTTCATGAGGGCTATTTGCATGTATATTTGATTATCATGCATCTCTGGTGTGTTGGGTGGGTTTCCTAGTTTTGGGTTACAGTGGCATTAATGGCCTAAATCAATGTGGCTCATTTTTTGTTTGTTTTTTCCCCTTGGGGGAGACAAATAAGGGGTAGGGAGGGGGGGGGGGGGTTGTTTCTGTCTTTAGGTATATTGTATTTGTATGATTGTTGCAAATGCTTACCTGGGCTGAAGAACTCTTGGGTTTGTGGCATGAATTGGGGACCTTGTGCACTATTCTGGAAGTATCATGAATCAGGGAATGGGGGTGGGTGGGGTGTATCTCGACAGCATTTAGCATCAAACTTCTTTTTCAGCAATTTGTTTACACGAACTTTTGAAGCAGTGACGACATAAATGCAAAGTCTTTCTATGAGTGAATCTTCATCTTACAAGTCGGAACAAAATCAACTTTTCAAATTTTCATTGGTAGTTGTAATGAATTTGGAAATGCGGTCTAAAGTATTTTGGATCTGGGAAGAATCCCATTTGCATTCAAAACATCTCATTGTGGTTCAAAGGGAGTTGGAGGGTCTGTTGACTGTAACTTAAACTTTTGCCTATCTAAATGGGCACAGATCTTGGAGGTGGCAGTGGGATAATTAGCAATGGCATGAAGTACGATATTTCTGATATAGCAGCTACTTCTTCTCATGTGTGCACGAGGAAATAATTGCTGTTTGGTTAGTTTCCGTACATCATATTGGGCACCATTATACCCTGTATTTCAATGGCTCTTTCCTTAGATTTCAATGGGTTTTACTTAGGGTAATTAGTAACTATAGGCGTGAATGTCTTGCTTCTTTATATGGGTTATCCTGTGATCCCCTTGAATTAGTGTCAATAACACACTATTGAGGGAGTGTTGGAGCTCATCTCTTGGAAATGAGCTGACAGCCTGAGACTCTTGGTCTCCTTTCCCAGGGTTTGAAACAGAGCACCTGTGGAAAAGGCTGCAGACTTGAAGCTTCTCACATCTAGTCATCTAGATGTGTACGTATTTATAGACATCATTTTAGGCCTAGGGTGTGCATCCTTCTGGCTTCTTGCGGGTGATTCTCTGCCCATCGTCAGTGTAACATGTTTTTGAAGAGAAAAGCATGTATTTGTTTGAACTTCAGGCCATCTGCAAACATCTTGCTCGTCATATTTGGGGTGAAAGCAAAGGCATGAAAATGGCTTGTAGGGAGTCGACGTCTTCCTTGTTATTTAAAATATTGACTTGCAAAACAAGGCCTTAACCTTGCTGCTCTCTAAACAGTGCTCGGTTATGCAGGAATGTACATTTGTGTAACTTTGAATTACATTAAGTTCTGCTCTTGATCAAATATTGCTATTGACGATTTTCCCCAGGATTTTTGATCAACCAAACGCTCTGTAAAAGAAAAAAAGAACTCGTATGTGTTGAGTCTGTCTACTTAGACAGACCCGAGACTACGTAATAATCTATCATTGTCTAGGGATTGGGCTTTCCCACCATGGAACCCCATCTCCACACATAACAGCAAAATACTTGAGATTTTTGATACGATATATGACAAAGGTCTGATCTATGCAGGATCAAAATGGAGCACCAAATGGCGAAGCTTCCACCAGCTCAGTACACCATCAACCTGAGAGGCCAACACTATCTCCAGCCGAAATGCAGGAGCAGCTCGATCAGTTCACATACATAATGCAGCAGAAATTTCTGTCAGGTCAGGATCGTGAGCATATAAATTACTCCAAGATAGACGAAGATGAAACCCTAGACGATCATTGGTTAAAAGAAGCCAACTATGATATCGAGGAGAAGTACTTCGAAGAAGATTGAGCAATGTTACTGAGCTATGTACAGTGTAGGGAAGTATGTGAAACTAGTTCTGGGCTTAGTTTTAGGCTAGTGACTGAAGATATATTTAAAGCATGGTTTTCACTCTACTTCTATTTGAAAGTTAGGTTTTGACTGTTTGAAATATGAGTTAATGACTTAATGGAGACCCTGTTGTTTCCCATGGTATCATACTGTATTTACCACAATTTACTACATTTCTCTATATACTATCGCATTTTATCATATCATACCACGTTTTACTACAAATCAATCATTCTCTTTTCATATTTTTATTTCTGCTTACTTTTTTCTCTACTTTTTACTTTTCTGTCTTCTCACCTATTAAATCAATCATTTTTACTAGAAATTTTACCGTAACCTTTTACATTGTATTGTAATATATCACACTTTCTACAATTTATCATATTATATAACTTTTGTACTTTACCCACTAAAAAATAACATGCCCTTAATTTCTTGAAGTTTCAGTAACTTTTGTTGTTTTTTGCCTTTTGGTTAAATGTATACACTGTTCAATAGTGTTGGTTGGTGAAAAGGATCAGAAGATATGTTGTCCTTTTCTTTTGTTGTGGTAATTATTAACAGAGAGCAGAAGCTAAATTTTAGGGGCATCTACATGTGAAGTTGAAGTGGGTGATACAAACAGGGTTACCTTGAACTGAATATGCACAAATTGCATCAACTCTTTAAAGATAAAATGTCAAAAATATTTCTCTTGAAATGGATCCCAACCTATTATATTCTATCAACTTTATGATGGTTGGTTGAAATTGTAAGTTTTCTAGAAAAATGGTTAAATATCTAAACTATATTTAAAGTTATAAAAAAAAATGATAGCACACTTGTAGAGCTATTTTTGAGAATTTCATTATAGTATGATTTCGCAACTCATACATTAAAATATCTTCCCTTAACCCTTCATGAGAAATTTCTTTTTTCAAGCTTTATTGTAAAGTAGTAGACCTACATAAATATTTTCCAATCTATTTTAGGCAACTAAACAAGGAAAAATGACCAATAATTGACCAATTTTCCAATTTAAAATGTTAGAAACAAACATTCTCTCAAATGATAAATTTGGTAGCACGTTAAGAGAATGATTGTGTTTATAACTAGCGAGATATGTTACATGCATTTAGAGCATAAAATCCATAGTAAACAATCTTAATTTTATTAAGAAATTTTGGACGCTAATATACTGAACTTTTGGGGTATTGGACAATAATGCACTGAACTTTGACATTGGACAATAATGCACTGAACTTTGAGGGTGTTGAACAATAATGCACTCGAGACAATTTCGACGGTGACAAACTTGGTGACAATCTTACGTGACAGACCGAGAAGACAAATATTTTTGAACCAATTCATCTCCTCCACCCGCTACATAGGATTGCCACCAAGTTAGTCATTGCCAAAATCATACTGAGTGCATTATTGTTCAACACCCCCAAAGTACAGTGTATTATTGTCCAAGGTCAAAGTTCAGTGCATTATTGTCCAATACCCCAAAAGTTCATTATACTAACATCCAAAAACCCTTTATTAATGAACAAAACTATACAAATTAGGCTCTATTTTTTTTAGGGTGTGATGCGGTGCGGTACTATAACTCACCATACTTACTCATTATTCTTCGACATTTTACCACACCGGCCATAGTACACTTTACTACAATTATTACCAACATATCTCTATTTTCCTTTCTTCTCTACTTTTTACATTCTCTCTCATCACCTACCATACTAATAACACTTTCGATAAATTTTACTGTTAGGAAAAAGTAAGTGCAAGATTATAGCGGAAGCGAAACGAATGAGATGACGGAATTACGACAAAATTCAGGAACGAAAAATAAACGATAAAACGAACACCAGATATGCGTGGGAAATCGAAGAACTCGGAGGAAAACCCACAGATGGCAACAACCAGAAAATAATACACTATGAGAAGGGAGAAGCACAACTCGATCACTATTATAGGGTGTGATGTGATCAATAAAAGGAGATTACACTAAAATCTCTCAACTCACAATCTCTCGGGATACACTGGGAAAATATTGGTGAAACTGTCTCTGTCTCAATATTTTCTCTCTGGTCTAATTGATCTCACCGATGAATAAAGTCGAGAAAACTGAACCCTATTAATAGGGCAACTAGGAGATTAAATAGAGTCAGATTAAAACTCAAATAACAACAAGCAGTATCTGACTTGAACATGGAATTAGAATTAGATTAAAACTGTATCTAATACCGATTCTTCTCAGGTTTTGGACCATCGAGGATCTAATGGGCCACAAACCCAACATTTATCATACCATTTTACATTTATCTTACTTTACACAATTTCAGCATATCATATCATACCAACCGCATAAAAAAATAGAGTATGAATAATAGCCGGTTAGCATGAAAAACCCTAACAATAACAATAATAATAATAATAATAATAATAATAATAATAAATTGCAATATGAGTATTGAGTACTACCTCCATCTCAAAATGTTTGTACTTTGACTAAATTTTAATCATTGATTATTCACAAATTACAATGAGTTACAAAATGAAATTACTATTATTAGAAAGATACATAAGTAAATATTACAACAATGATAATTTCATATCGTAACTCATTGTAATTTGAGAAAAATTAATGGTCAAAATTTTGTCAAAGGACAAACATTTTGGACCGGAGGTAGTAGTGTATTTTGATTCCTCTTTTTTAGAAAAACATGAAAGGACCAAACAAAAGTGCAAAAATTTCTAGGTAATTCTGGAGGCAATAGTAGTGCATGCTTTTGCCCATACTTCCATGACTTCCTTCCATCACCCAAACACAAAAAAATAAAATAAAAACAAATCTCTCTCTCTTTCTCTCTCTCTCTCTCTCTCTCTCTCTCTCTGGTTTTGCGTATGTGTCATGAAAGCAAAAGAAAAGATATTTGATTCAAAGTTGCCCCTTAAACAAACATACATTCAATCAAATTCCTGGGAAACAAAGTCTGCAACCAACCGCTATACATACAACAAGCCATGTCCTCCTCCTAAACCCTAATCTCCGATTCCCCCATTCCTCCATCAACCCTAGATTACAACCCCTTTTCCTCCTTACCCCCAAATCTTGGTTTTGATTTCCTCGATTTCTGTGTTGATTGTGGTTGTGGTTTGAGTTAGGGCGAATTGAATTGAGATGTATAAGGATCGAGGAGGATCGAAGGCGGAGGTGGATCGCAAGAGGATCAACGAAGCGTTGGACAAGCACTTGGAGCGATCGTCACCGTCTACTTCGAGAGGGTTCAATGGAAAAGATAAAGATAGGGTTTCCATTATTAGTGGGAGTAGTGGGAAACAGCCTTCTGATCAGAGGGATCCTCGCTCAATTCCTATCTCCAAGAGTCGGTGCTCTGATGGTCAGTCTCTCTATCTTTGCCATGATTTCTTCTGATACTTTTTGGTGCTTGTTGTTGTGCGAAATGTTTTGTTGCTTGATGTGTTTCTTGTTGGGGTTGAAAGATTGGATGTTGATGATTGATGTAGCTGGGCAGTGTGGGGAAATATGAGTTAGTTTGTAGTTTTGATCTGTTCTCAATATTAGGGTTTGGCTGCATTTTAGTTGTTTATTCGTGGAGATTGCTCAATGTAGTGTCCAAATCAGAGTATGGTGATTGTTGGAGCATGTACTGCAGTGGGAAGAAGGTGATCAGCACCATGAATTTTGAGTTCTTTGTACTTAATCATATGAAGTGGGGTCCAATTTTAGCAACTGAAAACAGGAGATGAGTGATTTCGCACTTATGTAAAAAGGTTGAAGTCTGTTGTAATAACCCAATTCTTAGAAAGGATTATATATTTCGCTGTTCGTTCTGTATTAAAAAATCCTATATTCGGGTGTTTGCTGCCATTGGAGATTGAATTGAGTGTTTCATAGCAACATAGCGAATTGTGTGTTGCGCTACATGCTTTTAACTTGTCTTGAACTATTGGTTGCACTTTTTCTGAATGAATGAATGCATGTAACTGTATATGGTTCATTTCTGGTTTGAAGCTTTTTGTTGTGTGGAACACCTAGTTCTTTTCCCACTGGAAAGAAGGAAAAAGAGGGAGGGGGGTTTGTTTTTGCTTGTGTATTAAAATAATCTCATCTTCATGTGTTATCAATGTCACAGAGCGTGAACATAGTGTGATATTCAGATTTATCTTTTGAAAGTCTATGTTCATAGTCTTTGGACAACTGATTGTATATGCAGCTCAAGAAAGTATCAAATGACATACAGTATGAGGCATGCATTATGCCCTCCATGGCTTTTGCCTTAATCATGTGTCATATGAGTAGACCTGGTCACCTCTATAACGTTTTGCGGTATCTCAGCATATATAATCAAAGGTTCATTCATATTTGAACTTTGCATGGGCCTTATGTGGACTCAAAAAGTGCATGACAGATGTAACAGTTGCTTGGTACTTTTGCATGAGAATGTGGTGTAAATGTCTCTTATTAGTGTAGACTTTGTTTCTCTGTGTGGGTGGGTGACTGCATTGTCGCACAGTTGCACACCCACCCATGCATTTGTGTAGATTAGACTATTCAGTTGAGTAGCAATGAAGGATAAACATTGGCTTTGTTGAGGAGATGTTTCATTTGCTGTGCTTTTGTTGTGTGTTCTGCCCTATTTTTAAGCCTCCCCCCCCCCCCCCCCCAAAAAAAAACCCCTTCTCTTATTTCTATGTTGTTCAAAGTATTTTCAATGTCAATGACCATAAATTTCTGGGTGCTTTCCGATACTGGCATACCTTGATAGTGTTATACTTAACTTGCAGATGACTCAGAAACCGATAGCGAAGAGTCTGATGTTAGTGGGTCTGATGGCGAAGATGCTTCTTGGATCTCTTGGTTTTGCAATTTGCGAGGCAATGAGTTCTTCTGTGAAGTTGATGATGATTACATACAAGATGATTTTAACCTCTGCGGGTTAAGTAGTCAAGTCCCATACTATGACTATGCCTTGGATTTGATATTGGATGTGGAATCCTCTCACGGTGAGTTCTAATTTTCTTCTTGTCGTTCTTGCAAATCTAAAACGTTTCTGTAGGTATTTGCTTGGCCATACTTCCCTGTTGTACTACTATGTACTTGTGTCTAGTCTGCTGCATTATTCCCTCAAAATTTCCTCCTAATTTCAAATATGGTTTGCCTATCCAATTGTTGGCCTTAGAAAAACAGGCTAAGGCATCCTTTCCGCCCTCTTCCACTTTCCCACCCCAAAACAGAAGGAAGGGTCAATGTATCGGTGAAGCAGCTGCATTCTGCACCAGTTGAATCATTACTGCAGCTCTGAACTGTTGCTATTATTAGGTTTAATAATGAATTATCTACCTTCCGATTCCAGTTATTGTTTGGTTGTTGGTTTTCTAGTCCATTTATAGCAACAAAGCTCATTCAAGATAGAAGTATGATATGCCCTGTACTCAAAACACTTCAGTATTTGTTGTGTTGTGTTCTTGGGAAGTAAATGAATGTGAACATTTGTGGATAAGAATTGAGAAATACACAATTTCTGAACATGAGTGGTCAACTGAAGATATTTTACAGTGTACCTGGAGTTGAAAGCAAGAGTATTGCTTAATGCTTGCCGCTTGGTTACTGTGCTTTTGACATAGCCAGCTGCTGTTACAAACAAGTGCATTATTTCTCTGGCAATGATGCTATTGTCTCTGGGCATCTCTTTGTGGGTTTGTCAGATCTTGTGAAGTGGTTTAGCGACGATATTGGCTCCTGTTGATGTGAGAAGGAAGACAACATAACATACTGTGCAGTTGTCTTCATATGTATACTTTGGTGCTATTGCTTGATTGATTAACATACTATACTGTTCACTCAATTTCATCGAGTCTCTATTCCTTTGGGTTTATGTGAAGTTTGTCTCTTCCTCTTTTGATGTGGTAGATTTTGTGAATAGTGTGTTCTATTGTTGTGCATAACTTTCTAGGATGCTAGTTGAACATCTTACCTCTTGATCCTATTATTAATATGTATATATTTGTCCTATAAAAAAAAGGCATTCTGTTCCCATGAACAGTCATGCTTTGTGAGTTGTGGCACTGTCACTACATTTGATTGCTTGCTATGTCCTATGAATTTCAATGCTGAGTTTCAATGAGGTTGTATTTATTCTTATTTTATAGGTGATATGTTCACTGAAGAACAGAATGAATTAGTTGAATCTGCAGCTGAAATGTTGTACGGTCTAATTCACGCTCGATACATATTGACTAGCAAAGGAATGGCTGCAATGGTGAGGATATATTTCCTGTCATGTTTTGTCATAGAGAATGTTAAGCGTCTTAGTTCTAACTTGTGCAATTTGTGCTGTACAGCTTGAGAAATACAAAAATTATGACTTTGGAAGGTGTCCTAGGGTTTATTGCTGTGGACAGCCTTGTCTTCCAGTTGGCCAATCCGATATTCCCCGATCAAGCACAGTAAAAATCTACTGCCCCAAATGTGAAGATATTTACTACCCCCGATCGAAATACCAAGGCAGTATCCTTTACCTTAATCATTATTACAATCATTTCTCTTATGCATTGTTCACTTTAGCCCGGAAAAAAAGAGGGTTGTTGGGGGGGGGGGGGATTTGATGGTGTACTTGCCAGCTTCTACATGGTTTATTGTGCTCTCTCTGCTATATACTCCCTCCGTTTTTATTTAAGTGTCACATAGGTAATCGGGTCAAAAACTTTGACCGCTAATATCTTAATTTATATAATCATTTATCAAATAAAACTGATATCATTAGAGTCGTAGTAAAGAATACTATTGAAAAAGTGTAATATTGTATTTTTGTTTAAAAAGATTATGTGTGAAATTATTGATTGAAGATGATCTTGAAAAGTGTGAGTGACATATAAAAGAAAACGGAGGGAGTATCAATAGTATGCTCATTATGGCACAAATTATTAGCTGTTGGTTAAGCTCGCTGTTTTGTTCCAAGATATTGATTGCTCTTGCCATAAACTTTGATTATATTTTAATTGGGTGTGCATGTGATCGGGTCGAAAGGTTCATTTCTAGATGTGGTTGTCTGAGTCTCTTTCGAAATTTAGCTCGTTGACATTATATTGTTGGACCATTCGCTGCTGGATTTTGGATAAGTTTAATGCCAAACTGCCTTGTCACATTTTCATCGTTACAAAACAAACCATAGATTGCATGCCATCAACAACCCCACCACCATTAATATCTGATGAAAATCTAGCTGTAAACGTTTGTGCCATGTGTTTTGTTAGGGTTTTAAGTCTGTTGTCTCTAGTGTTCAATTCTGTTGGCTCCAGGAAACGGCTAGACATATATTCATGTTATACACCTGTACCATGCCAAGCGTACTGAGTTCCTAGAGATTACAGCTGTGAATGATGGACCTTCTGGAAGTCCTGCTCTGGCTTTCCTGATTTTGGTTGTGCTTATTGTTTGTGATTTCAAAGATATATTTCCTTGATGCCAAACTTGTCTGCTGCATTAGCCATCGGGCGTAGATTACTCCATTTCCACAAGTTTATTGTCGTCTTTGTTTCCTTAACTGTGTGTAGACATTGATGGAGCTTATTTTGGAACAACATTTCCTCACCTCTTCCTAATGACATACCCACATCTTAAGCCCCAGAAACCGAATCAGAGCTACACTCCAAGGGTGTTTGGCTTCAAGATCCACAAACCATGATTCATCGTCGAAAAAATCCGTGCTCAAGCAGCAAATGCAATGATGATGGTGATCTCTGTACCATTAGAAGACAATATACAACACTACACAGATCTCAAACTTGGGAGGAGAGGCGAGATCGGAAAGATTCAGGAGCTGCCAGGAAAAATTAATCGCACCTGGGCTAATGCTTTGTTTGCCGTAAAATGTATTACGCAGTGCAGTTTAACTCTTGCGCTGTGAGATGCCGTTGCTATTCACAGTTTTAGCTGTGGTTATTCAAGAGAATGTGTAAGCTACCAAGTGTTTTTTTACCCCCTTTTTTCTTTCTTCTTTTTTCCTGAAGTGTCTGTTCAGTTGATCATGTAGTGATTTTCTTTGCCCTTAGTACAAAGATGTTTTAGCTGGTATCGTAGCTTTTGTCGAAAGTTGCCCTTGTATCATCTCCCTGGAAAGGATTTGCAACCGGGTCAGCGGAAATATTGACAGTGTTGTGTTGACCTTAGAACTATAGAGACAATTTTCGGTCTACAAAGAGGTTGGCTAGCATGAAATTTTACCTTTAACACATTCTTGCTGGGTGCCCATAGTTTAGGTGTTGCAGTTCTGCTCAGATTGAGAATTCTATGGCTCATGTGAAGCTTTTATCTTGCCTTTTTTGTTCTTTTTTCCTTTTTTTTTGAAAGATGGGGGGGGGGGGGGTGTTTGGTAAACAGACTGGTAAATGCATAGATCAAGTCTTTGTGTTCATAGAGTTTTATTGTTGAATATGATCGTCAACGGATGAAATGATCTTTTTCAAGGGTGTATTTTGGTGACTATCATCGTCCAAGTTGTTCATGAAGTTTCGTCTTCCATCCTATCTTGACTTACGTTGATGATCATTGGTGTCATTGTCATTTCTAAGAACTTCAATTTTAGTTGATTTGTTGTTTGAATAAGCCGTTTGAGTTGCTTCTCTAACCAGTTACCATTTTGTCTTTAGCAGAGCTTGTCCCTTTCTCATTCTTCTAGATTGAGCTTTAGCGCCCTCAAGGATAGTGCAATTTATTAGGTGCTCCCGGAGCACGTGCTCCGGATTATATTATTGTTCACCCACATGTATTAAATTGTTCACCGTAGATATCAGATTGTTCACTCTTATTACAATGATTGTTCACTTATAAATATATGGAGCACATGCTCCGGGTGCACGCAATATATATTGCAAGGATAGTGTCCTCCAAACCGTTAGATAAATCAAAATTAGATTGACTTAAAAAAGAAGGTGCTACTTGAGGGTTAGGGATTTACCTCGAACAAGGGCAGAATTTTAGCTTCTTTTTTTTTTTTCTCAAACTTAGCCCGGGAAACCTCCAAAACTAAACCCTTCGCACGAAAACAAACAATTTATCGAATTTTCTACAAATCCAAAATCAGCCAACAACGATTTTAGATTTAAACACTAAGATTAGCAGGTATATTATTATTATTATTATTATTATTATGCATTAATTAATTGTAGATTTCATTTATTGAATGAGCTTGGCTTTTCCTGTAGCAATTCCCGTAGGTGTAAAGGAGGCGGACCAAATGATCGATATTTTAAGGCCCTGCTCTTTTATACAAATGGTTTGTGATGTGGTAATGATGTGATATGATGCGATGAAATTTGAAAAAATACGGTGAGTTGTGGTGTTGTGATAGGTAGAGTAGGTTAAGAAAGAATGTGAAAAATATAGGAGAAAAACGAGGAGAGAGAAAAATAGAAATATATATTAGTAATGATTGTGATGTGGTGTGGTGAAGTGTGGTGGAAAATTAAAGAATACGGTGCGATGTAGTATTGTACCGCAACCTACCGTATAAAAAACGGGGCCTAAATATTCGAAATATAGAAACTTAGGCCCTGTTCTTTTCTGCGGTTGGCAAACTGCGGTGAGCTGTGGCACCGCAGTTTGCCACAACCCGCCACATTTTAACGCAAATCATTACTTTTCTCTCTCCTCATTTTTCTCCTCTACATTTTACATCCTCTCTCCTCACCTATCCCACATACCAATAACCCACCACAATTTCACCATACCCGCTACAATTCCACCACACCTCACCACACTATTCCGTAAAATACCGCATAAAAGAACAGGGCCTTAAGCAGATGTAACAATCGAAATTCTACATGATCATCATCATCATCATTATTTATTATTATTATTATTATTATTATTATTACAATTTGAAATTGAATGGAGGAAATCTTGTAGGATGTGAGAGCAATAACTAAAATTGGTGAGGGAATGGGAATGGATAAGAAGAAAAGGAAATGAATGAATTTTGATTTATCCATTCCTTGTTTTGTTTGTTTGGTTCAATGATTCAATGCATCCTTTTCCTATTTTAGTATTTTTCCCCTGACGTGGATTTTGTGGATGCTTTGCTCTTTCCCGCTCACTCCACATTTTTAAATATCATTTATTTTGACATTTTCCTTGCTCATAAAGTATGCTCGTCCTAATGTCAACTTGTGTAATTATAACACATGGGATTGAGCTTATTGTATATTCTTTTCAGTTTTTTTCCTTCATATTAACTCTTGATAATTTTTTTTTATAGAAAGCCCAATCATAAATTTAGTCAAAATCTTAAATTATATTGCAGTGTTCTTTGGATTGGTTAAAATCAGGTTTGGATAGATTTGATTGGATTGGATTGGATTGGATTGGATTAAATTAGATAAATTATGATTTTTTTTGGGGGAATTGTATTTCTAAAGAGAATGTTTTTTTGAGGAATTGTGAAAGATTTATATTAAATTGGATTGGATAGAGATACCAATCCAAATAACAGGGCTTATGTTTCACAAATTTCACAAATAAGGCCGGAAGAATATATTTATAATAATTACATATGATTTTAAATGACTATTTCAATTATAATAAGTTGAAAACAATAAAATTTAAATAATAATTCAACTCTTGTCAACTTTTTTTGAACTTTATCATAGATGAATTTGTCACTTGAACCTTATCCTTGATAGTCAAAGAGGTAGCTAAAATATTCAATTAACAGATGATTTATTATTGAAAGATAATATATACTCCCTCTGTTTGGTTTTAATAGTCGTCCTTGGAAATTGTGTTAAAACTTTGACCGTTAATATTTTAATTTGTACAATGATTCATCATACAAAATTGATGTCATTAGATTCGTAATAAAAAATACTATTAAAAAAGTATAATATTATATTTTTTTGCAAAATATTTATATTAGAAATTATTGATTAAAAATTGACACTGAAAACTGTAAATGACAAATAAAAAAAAAACAGAGGGAGTACTTGGTTTCAATTGTGCAGGTTGGGTTTAGGATCAGGAGTACTCTAGCTACTTTATGATCCATACGATCCAACCCATCTCAACTACATTATGATCAACTATACTTTAAACAATTATATATATAGAGACTAACAGATAATATTTTTTAAGTATTATTTCACTGAAAATTTAGATCGACCAAAAATTATTTTGGGACAATGAGGATATTATATATTATGGGTTGTTTTTTTAATAAAAAAACTAGTACATCAATTTCCTAACATATTAACAAAGTGAATGTGTGTCATATTCTCTATATTTTAAGTTAGATCTTAAATGACTGCATTTTACCATTTTAATTTAGATGACTGCAGTATATCATAGTTGAAATTTTATCACTTTTCAATTTGTTAAATTTTTGTTCGTTTTCTCATATTTGTATAGGAAGAAACAAAGTGGCTAACACCATAATTCATTTGGAACCTCACGAGTCGAACCAACAAGATTTTGGTTGGATGAGGGACTGGACACTATCAATGATGTGATCATGGTAGGCATTTGTTCAGCATTTAAAATTTAATATATTTGTGGCGTTACTATAAAAAAAAAAAGTAACACTTAATTTAATTAAATATTTATTTTAGAACAAACTAATTTAATGCTAAAATAAATCCTAGAATGTACTTAGGAGAGGTTGCAATGTTTGACCACAATTGCCACCAACTTGACATGTCATTGTTTCTTAATTCTTAATTCTTATCTAACCATATTCTCCTCCTCAAAATTCTATCATCATGTGACAAATGACTTCTTAACTAAACATATGATATGATGTATCAATTTTAGATTTATCTAGTGTCCCAACTTGACATGAGAAATAATAAGATAAAAACAAAAACCATATAAGTAATTTCTAAGTTATCAACAAATTAATCACATATGCTTTGGAAAACTATCTGTATGATTTTTATTAAGTACTATTATTAGATATTAATGTCATTTGTTTGTCCAAATTATAATGAAATTTTGTTGAAACAAAATGTATTAGTTGTAAATATATGAAAAATATCAGTACATGTATTACTATAAGTTTTTCAAAAAAAAATAAAATCTTTCTATTACAATAATATTAAACTATTCTAACTAACATAAATAAAATTAATATTAGTTATTTCACTCATATTTATTAAACTTTGATTGTCTATGCATGATGCTAATAGCAATGATGGTTTTCTTTTATTTTTGGAATATTCGATGATAATACACTGAACGTTAGGGCATCAGACGATAATGCACTGGATTTTTTTTTGTTTTGAGACTCTAATACACCAAACTTTGAGGATATTAGATAATAGAACAATTCTGGTGGTCATTGGCACGGTGTTAGTCCTCCTTTGAGGTGTCGTTTTCTTTTTTTCCAGAAAAATATATTAACTATCCTGCTTATGTATACTTTCTTACATGAAATTTTTTAAAATTTTTGCACGTCATTTTCTCTGTTGGACACAAGGATCGCCGCCAAACCAACCAGACAACCTCCATTTGAATTGTTCCGGGTGCATTATTGTGCAACAAAGTTCAGTGTATTAATGTCAAAAAAATCAGTACATTATTATCCAATATACCTACAGTTTAGTGTATTATCATCTAAAAATCCTTTGTTTTTCGAATTATCTTGCATATCATATATCATATATATATATATATTTCTGGGTACAAAGGGTGAGGGTCGAAATTTGTGTGAGTTTATGAGGGTATTTTGGGTGTTCTTTAAATCCATCAAAATAAGATTTTCTTTATTTTTTAAAAAAAGAAAAACCACATAAGAATTAATATTACAAGTTTCTATTTATCAATTTTTTTGTTAATTTGGTGATTAATAAAATTAATGATTCTTATAAGTATTCCGTTACATGTATTTGCATTCAAAGACTTTTAGTAATATCTAATGTAATTACTATTAGTTTTTTCTTGGCTAAGCGTTTAAGTCATACTACAAGGTGTTTAGTATTTGGATTCTTAACTACAAGGTGTTTGTGTGCTAAGCCGTAGCCTGTAGTTAGTATTTGGATTCTGACCGTTTCACGTACTTTAGCTATGCTAAATAATGATTTGTTTTTTTTTTATCAAAATTATAATAACAATAATAATTTTGTATTGAATGCATCTGCTATTTTCAGTTACAAGATTATACTTTCAGTTACCAAATTATATTTCCTTATGCACATATATCCACTACATTTTATTTTCCTATAAATACCTTATTTGTCTTTGGGGTTTTATTGGCTTTCAACACACCAAAATCAAATCCATTATCTTGATATTAATTTGATTTGGTTATCGCAACTATAGCAAGTCTCTTCATTTTTTTATGTAACATGAGATTGAAAGTCTCCATCAAAATTTTGATTATATGTGTTCCGGTCATACTACATGGTTGTTGGTTTTATTAGTGTGAAGAGTAAGATATTGGAGCAAGTCGTTTGTAATGAGTAAGTTTAATTTTTCTTTTGTTGGTTATTTTATTTTATAATTTTTATGTGATGTCTTTTTATCTTATAAATAATTAGTAACATTTGCTTAAAGCAATAGGAGCACTGGCTTTAATATTTTTATAAGGAATTGTTAAGTAATTAGTTCATTATCTACTTTTTTTTATTTTGAATTGAAAAATATCCACGATATTGTCACATATATAAAAACTAATCTAATGTTGAATTTCAATACTATTATTTGCCTTCTATCAATATAATAGAAATGTATACTATCTGAAGTTTACTTTCTAAAATAGCATTAACAATTTTATTTTATCATGTGATTAATTTGTTTTAATTCAATATTTTCAAGTAAATTTTAGTTCAAATAATAATTATTTTATTGAATTAGGATTTATCCATGAGAAATTTCACAAATTTCTCAATTGTAATTTACAAAGAAAGAAAATAGGAGGGGTCGGGGTACGGTCAAAGAAAACAGGGTTGGATCGGATTTTATCTCATTAACGTACATATTGCATATATATATTATTAGTGTTGTATACTTTTAGAACACATTACATTTTAAAATATTTATATGAGAAGACAAAATGTATGTTTTCAATATTCATATTCACAATATTACATTCAATTTTACTTGGTAAATATTGGCTACTTTCTTTTGGGGTATGTTTTCAATATTAACCATTCCAACCAATATTAGTAAGTAAATGGTGGACCTTATTGGATATTTATATTCACAATATTACATGGTTGAATAAAATGTCACGGTAAAACTTTTCATTACAACTATATTGTGCAAAAAATAAGTATATAAATTTAATAATTTTAGATCTAATAGTTAATTAGATTTACTATATTTATTAATTTTCAATAGTGTTTTTAAATGCGTAAATGACACGTATGGTTGTTGGATGTTATGGATTTGTTATATTTGAGCTACATAGATATATTATCAGTGATGGATTTAAGGCTTTGAATTAAGAGTGTCAAGTACATTACTATACTTATTTGGTAAATATATATTTCATAATTTTTATCCTAATTACATTATACTAATTTTTTATAGAAAAAAATTGGGTTAAAGCGTGGGCATGACAGCCCATAACCCTAATGCTAATAGGCCACTGTAGATCCACCATTTAACGTTGATCATTATTAATCGTATACAACACATAAATAAATAATAATAGTCACAATGTGTCTCCCATGATTTTCTAAAGAAAATGTTTGTTAAGAAATATAGTTACCCTAATTGATGTCTGTGACTGTGAGACATAATTTATATTTCTTTTTATTCCATAATACAATGCTACTTTATAGCAATTTGATTAAAAATGGTTATAGGGTAATTTAGCTTAAGATAAAAAAAATATACAAAAGGTGAGGGCGGGAAAATGTGAACTTTGATGAGTGTATTTTCAGAAAATTATAATTGCCAATATTTACCTTTTTTCAAAAGAAAAGACATTTTATACTAATTAATTGGCAATTGAGTTACTAATAATAACTAAATAAATGATACTCCCTCCGTTCTTTTTTATCTGTTATTTACGGTTTTCAGTGCAAATTTTTAATCTATAATTTCTAATATAAAAATTTTATAGAAAATATAATATTATACTTTCTTAATAGTATTTTTTATTACGAATCTAATGATATCAATTTTATATGATGAATCAATAGACAAATTAAGATATTAACGGTTAAAGTTTTTGCCACAATTCCCAAGGCGACAAATAAAACAAAACGGAGGTAGTAATAATTATAAAATATAAAATTAAAATTAAAAATAAGATGACCATTTAGATTCCATCTAAGATAATTCTTTTTTGGGAAATGGATCTAAGATAATTAAAAATAAGATATTATAAGGACAACTGTATTCGGTGTTCTATTGTTGATACATTGTACTTGGTGAGAAGATTATGACATTATACATTGAAAATAATTGTAATGATGTTTAACTGTTTAAGTACATTTATATATATTGAATTAGAACTTTGCATTTTTGTAAAATTATTATGAAAATATACTCAAAAAGTTATGATCATGGTAGACATAGTCTAAAACATTATAAATAATATGTCAGACTTAATACGAAAGTATATTTGAAAGATTGTAAATGCTAATGTTTACCCTTTTTCTACAAAAAATCTTATATATATATTAATTGACTATGTGAGTCTAATTTTGTCCCATGCAACGCACGGGTTTGAGTCCTAGTATTATGTAAAAGATTCTTCTTTATCATACAGTATTTTATTATTTATAGTTTTCGTTTGCCTACAGGGACACAGCACACTCCCCTTTACTTAATCTTATCATAATCATGATGATTTGATTAGTCTAATCTTGCATTAATTTAAATTATTTTTTGGATAATTAATTAATAATGGTGTCTCCTTCAATTCAATCATATCAGTATTCCCCACTTGGGCAAATAGCTGAGGGCCATCTTCAAATTCACCCACAAAATATATATTAAGATAATGAGAGACGCCAAGTGACTTGGAAAACCATCAGCAACAACACAACCAACAGAGGGAAATCCACAAATTAAACAATTCAGGGATTTCCAATCAAACTGCCCACAATTTTCTCTTTCAAAACCCCCCATTTTTAGACCTATTATGATGTTGATGTTGATGATGATCTTGTGATGAACACATTTTCCACTTCTTTAGCAACCTATTGATTGATTGAGAGAAACCAAAACAACAAACAAAACAAATCCATTATTAAATTTTAATGGATTCTTCCTTTTCTTCACTTCCAAAAGCTTTCATCTTTCATGTTTACCAGAGATTGAGTCATACCCAGAACAAGCTTCAAAGATCTGCCCCCATAATTCTCCTCCTCCTATCCCTATCTTCAATCTCCCTCTACTTTCTCACCTCCAAATCCATTGATTTCATCTGGGTTTTTGCCTTTTTTGTTGCCCTTTTCATTTGCCTCACTTCCCTCAGAATCCTGCTCAGCACCACCCAGGTTTCTGTTCCAAACAACTCAAACCCTAATAACCCTTATAGCAACCCTAATAACCCTAACAGCAACCCTACCCATGTTGTGTGGTCAATTGGGTCAGACCCCAATTGGGAGGAGGAGAAGGAAGTTTCATCAGGGTATTGGGTCAAGGGTTTTAGCAATGGGGATGTGTATGAGGGTGAGTTTCATAGAGGAAAGTGTTCTGGGGGTGGTGTGTATCACTACTACTTGTGTGGGAAGTATGAGGGTGATTGGGTTGATGGGAAGTATGATGGGTATGGTGTGGAAACATGGGCAAAAGGAAGCAGGTATAGAGGGCAATATAGGAATGGATTGAGACATGGTGTTGGGGTCTACACTTTTTACACTGGGGATGTTTATCAAGGGGAGTGGTCTAATGGGCAGTCTCATGGATGTGGGGTTTATTCTTCCATGGATGGATCCAAATATGTTGGGGAGTTCAAATGGGGTGTCAAGCATGGGTTTGGTCATTACCATTACAGGTGAATTTCTTTCACATTCTTGGATTTGTTGTCTTATTGTGTTCAATGATTTTGGTGATTGTTTGGATGGTTTGTTTTGATGCCCATAAATGCATGTTTTGCTTTGCTGTCTTGATTGTGTGTGTGTGTGTTGATTGAATGATCATTGTATGGTTATGGTGTTATTGATAGTGTCAAAGTATCAAGATGAATGAAGTTGGAAATTAAGGGTCGTTCTCTTCGGCTTATTTTGACTGAACTTATTCTAAACTTAGATTATGTTATGCCTAACTTATAGTTGGCTTTGCTAGTTTTGTTGGTGTTGTGGAAAGGATTGTGTATGGGTGTGGATTGGATTGAATGACCATTGTGTGCATTTATGATGTTATTGATAGTGTCAAAGTTTCAAGATGAATGAAGATTGGACATTTAAGGGTCGTTCTCTTAGGCTTATTTTGAACTGAACGTATTCTAAACTTAACTTATGTCGAACTTATTGTTGGCTTTGATTGCTAGTTTTCTTATAGTGTGTGGGTCTCGATTGAATGACCGTTGTGTGTTTTAGAGTGTGAGAGTGTGTGGAATGATGAATGAAATTAAGGGTCATTCTCACCAGTTTATGCTGACTGAACTTATTCAAACCTTATCTTACTCCAAACTTATTTTCCCGAACTTACTGTGAATATTTATGTAAGAATTTTTTGCACATTTTCTTCTGAACCTATCTTTAACATTCTACGAGCACGAGTTTAGAAACTCAAACAACATGTTTCTTGTGAAGAAGCTACTTAGATGCTTCAATCTACCTTTCGAATCACAGACAATTCGTGCTGATCATTACTAAACTAAACTCGTCACAGAAATGGAGATGTCTATGCCGGAGAGTACTTCGCAGACAAGATGCACGGTTTTGGAGTGTACAAGTTTGCCAACGGCCATCAGTATGAGGGATCCTGGCACGAAGGAACAAGGCAAGGGTTCGGTGTATATACTTTCAGAAATGGCGAGACTCAATCCGGCTACTGGCAAAATGGTCTCCTAGACAAATCCACTAACCATGCTGCTCCACCGGCTTCTTCCAAGGTTTCCAATGCCATTGAGGTACATAACATGATCCGAATGCCACTCATTTTTCTCGGTTTCCACCATATTTTCGAATGATTCTGTGTATGTTTGAGCACGCAAACCGTGATTGACTGACTGTGTGAATGAATGAATCGAGCAGGAAGCGAGGCAAGCATCGAAGAGGGCATATGGAATGCCAACGTCAGATGACCGCGTGAACAAAGCTGTTGCTTCAGCCAACAGGGCGGCGAATGCAGCAAGAGTTTCGGCTGTCAAAGCTGTTCAAAATAGGGCGAATGAAAGAGGAGGAGCATGTCAGCAAAAACCCACCACCCAAATTTGCTACCATGTCTTCAATTAACAGAAAATCAACGAATGCCGAAAAAAGATTGACAAACCCACTCACTTCTGGGGGATTCACTGGAGAAAACGAGGTCACGAATCAGCAGAAATGGCTGATTGAGGATGAGAACTCGGGCTGGTCCGGGTCCTCAAGGTTTATAGTACAGTACAGAAAGCAAAATGAATGTATGTACATAGCTGAATAGCCGATGAATATCGGGCAATGGCACCGAAGGTGCCATTGTTACCAATATAGCAGCAGTTTTGGCCCGATAAATGAATTGTTCAAGTCGGGTTAAGTTGCAGTAGGTTAGAAACTTACAACACTTCTGGTGCAAGTGTAATTAGTATTTGCTAATGAAGTTCAATGTTGAGTTGAGTTCATTTCTCGCTGTTATTCGAGTAATTCACTGATCACTATCTCATAACACTAAACATACTGTCAACTGTGAGGAAAATACTCTGATTGGAAATAATCTGAATTTCTGTATTATGGGTAGTCCTGGCAAAAGATAACCCGACCCGAAACCAACCCGGGTCTTCAAACCTGGAATATAACAAACACGGAATGCGGGACATACCGACCCCGACCCACCCCACCACGCCCGAATCGACAGGTCTAATTATAGAATTGAAAGAAACAATTCAAAACTTCAGAAAAAAAAACCTTCACAATGAAGCCAGAAACTGTATAAACAGACAAAAGCTTCAGAAATCAGAATAGAATCCCAACTAACCCACTCATTTTCTTTGGAGAAAAAATGACTTCTATTGAACCATCAATTGAAAATTTGAAATCCCAAAAGAAAGAAAAGTACAAAAAAAAAACTGCAAAACATTATTTATGTAAGTGATCAGACCTTCAGAAGGCAGTTGAGGGGTTCTTATCCATTTTTTTGGGGTCCCCCTCATCCTACCAAGAAAAAAAAAAAGCAATGATTCATGAACTTCATTTTCATGCACAACAATGTTTAACTCTAATGCAGGTACACATGAAAATGAAAATACTGTCTTCAGTGGACATCCAAACTCCCCTGTATTTAACTTTCAGTAAATAAGATTAAGTACTGAAGACGAACGCTAGACAACTTTTCGACACTCTAGAACTTGATTTGTATTTACATCATTCTCGCTTTGCAAATCCTTCCATTCTCGATGGATCAAACTTTGATAAGCCTAGAGTAAACATCATATGGTTGCTGCAAAAAAACAGGAACTAATCATACATAACTTCAGCATAATTGCTGAAAGATATGGAGCTGTAGAAACTGAACTATCTCATAACTTGGATAATTTCTACATGAAAGATACGATTTTCTCGCTGACAGTAAAACCCAAAATACACAGCAGGTTATTAAACCATTTAGACTAACACTAACAGGAGTTCCCATCTAAAAATCAAGAAAAGAATCAGATTTCCACTCTTCAGTAACCAAAGCTCTCGATAAGATCATCTGCTTTAGGCTGACAAAGGATCTTCTCAAACATGAGCTTCGTCTTCTCATGGTTAATCATCTCTTCCAAGATCAAGTCCTTCGATGCCGCCCCTGTGGGATTCTGCAGGCTCTTCCCCTCCTCCGAAGCAGAAAACATCATCTCTGACACCCGGTCCTTAGACAGCATTGTGAAGTACTTCTCATACTCCTGCTGCCCCGATATGAGATGGTAAACATACACATTCTTCTCCTGCCCCAGCCTATAAGCCCGGCTTATGGCCTGCCTCTCCACAGACGGGTTCCACACAACGTCGAGCAAAATTACCCGAGAAGCCCCAACCAGGTGGATCCCTTCACAACAGGCCCTCGTCGAGGCAAGTAGGACCCGCGCTTGACTTTTTGTACTGTTGAATTTTTTGATCAAAGTCTGCCTTTGTTTTCCATCCCCTTTGCCATCCATGTAGAGGATTTCCCTCTCCAACTCCCAGCTGAGCTGATCCTGCAGGAGTTCCTTAAGATGCTCTAGGGGATTTATGTGTTGGCTAAACACCAACACCTTCTCCTCTCTACACAACTTGATTAGCTCGAAGGAGAATCGAGTCTTCACCCCTGCATCGATGTCCTTTTCGTTCCTTTCAAGTAGCTCCTTCAACTCCTGGTCTAGAAATCCCGGGGTTTGCTTGGCTTTAAGTAAAAGGGAAGGGTGGACAGAAGCGACAGACGTCCAATGGTCCAACTCAAAGCTATACTTGAGCTTCCTAAGGAGTCCCAAGCATCGCCTTTGCAGCTCAGAGGGCTTCAATACAAGCACACAATCCACCAGCCCCGGTAGGGTTTGCCTCAAGATATCCCCCTTGTAGACATGCACAAAGGGCTTGATCCTCACCTTCAAATCCTCAATCTTCTTAGAGTCCAAGAGGGCCTTGTTTGCTCCCCCGTACTTGTTCCTAGACGAGTAGTCCCGGTGGTGGGAGCCTGACACGAGGAACGGGTCCACGAACCCGTTCCTAGCAAGGGCGATGACATTATAGAGCTCTTGGAAGTTGTTCTGAAAGGGGGTCCCGGAGAGGATGATCTTCTTCCTCGTGGCAACACTAGACAAAGCCTTCCAAATTTGACTCGTCTCATTTCTTGGAGTATGACCCTCATCGAGGACCATGATCCCGGGCTTCATGAGGAGGTGCTCCCGGAGCCTATGGTCCCCGGTCATCTTCTCAAAAAGGCTATAGCTAAGGCCCAAAACGCCCCTCTCCTTCTTCCACGAGCACAACTTGGCCAACCGAAGGCTCTTGCTATCCTTGACATTCCCTAGGCCCCCGGGGAGCCCACCAAGGCCGTCATGGTGGGCCCCAGGGGGGGCGTCGGTGGTGTTGTTGAGGTTGAAGAAGGCAAGGCCGGTCTTCCAACTGTTAAACTCCTCCTCCCATGCAGGGAGCACGCACGTGGGGGCTATGATCACAGGGTGGGAGTTCGGGTATTGTTTCATGTAGGAGTGAAGGAAGACACTCGCCAAACGAGTCTTCCCCGTCCCAGGAGCATGACATATGATGCACCCACCTAGACCGTCCTTCGTAGGCTTCCCTAGCTCGTCAATCAGGGTCCCACCAGCTACATTTCGCCATATGAACTCAAAACCATCGCGTTGGTGGGGGTATAGGGATGACCTAGCCCTAGGGATGAGATCCCACACCGTACCCTTGATGTTGTCCTCGGAGGAGGAGGGTTTGTATCCATCATATTCATTGCCATCAAGAGGGTCGTCTGAATAACCGTTGTCACTGTCTTTGTAGGACTTACGACGAGCTCTACTCTCGCGGTTGCCAAAAGGGTTGCTGTTCTGTTGCATTGTCAGAGTACAAAATGCAACAAGGTTAGTAAGATGGAACGCGATGATTATGACAAACAATGGAGCGAAATTGTGTGTTTCTGTGAGGGTTTTTGAGGACTTACAAAATCAGGCATGCAATGTTGAATCTCGACCTTGACAAAGGCACAGAATTTGCAGAAGATTCCAACTTCTTCGTCGTAGATGAAGTAATGTTCACCTTGTCTGCAATGGGTCTCTGGATGAAGTGAATTCTGTGATGAGATGAAATCTTCGTCGTTGTGATGATTCTGCAACCCATCACAAAGGAAGTCAATGCATCAGAAGTTGTTAATACACAAAATAGGGTAGGAAAAACATTAAGAAAAACACACACACACACACACAATCTGAGATTTCTTTTTTAATGCATCAGATGGCTATGCATAGTGTAAGCTTAGTCAAGATCAGAATCTGAAAGACTACAATGGCTAGAGATGATCAGATGAACATGTATTGTTAGGATTTCCATCCCAACTTCAAACTGAGATTTTTTAAACAAAAAAAAAAAAAAAAAAACTTTTGTTGCATATTTTAACCCACAACCTGAAATTTGCCACCATGTATACAAACAATGCATAACAAACCATAATCCAGTACTAACTCCCCATGAAACTGCAAAAAAAAAAAAAAAAAAAAAAACTCGTATCTTTATCATAAGGAAGACAAAAACCCAACAGTAGTAGAATCACCCAATTGTAATTGTAAGCACACACAGAGCACTAAACAAACACACACACAAAAAAAACCCTAAAACAGGAACAAAACAGCAAGATACACAACTGTACCAAGCACATACAAACACTAGGAGGGCATCAATTCAGACAACAACAACAAAAACCCACCTCCAAAAAAATTAAAAAAGAAAGGAACTTACCCTGCAGATTTTATCTTCCCCAATGTGTTGAGAAAGAAGAGCATGATCCAAGAGTCCAAAGAGACTCTCTACTTCTAACTCCTCCTCTGTCTTTGGTGGTGCAACTATCTCCTCCCTCCCAAACTTGAATTTCAGAGGGAGAGTTTCCTCTTTAACATCAGGATCAGTAACCTTGTCTTCTAAATTCACACCTCCATTTTCATTCAGAGTGTTGTAGAGGATGTTCTGAAGCTCCTTATCTCTCACCCTTTTAGTCTTCTTCTTCTGCTCTTTCAATGGAGGAGAAGGAGGAGGAACCAACTCCACCACATTGTGAACCTGAGTTGGGGGAGTTGGGTCACTAGGTTTACCCACCCCATGATGGTGATCATCATCATCACCATCATCAAGATCACCATCATCATCATCATCATCATCATCATTTGTGTATGATATGTGGGTTCCTTGGACTTGGCTGCTGAATTTCACCTGTTTTTCCTTTCTGTCAAAGATTGAGACTTTTTCTGGGTTGTTCTCCTCTCTTGCCCTCTTCCTCCCAGTTTTGGGCTTCTGGGTGTTGTTTTTCTGCACATCATGGCCATGATTATCATGACCATGACCATGATCATGATGATCATGATGATGAGGAGGAGGAGGATGGGTTGCAGGATAATCCTCCTTGATTTCTTCATCAGATGAAGCATCAGAACTCAGACATTCAGAACTAGAAGAGCTCTCAGGCTGATCAACCCTGTACTCCTTATCATCATCATCATCATCATCTGATGATAATGATAAATCTGAGGATTCTTGAGAATTGCTCACCCCTTGATCTGCAGTAGCTGTATCATCTTTCTTCTTCTTACTACTCTCCCCCACATCATCATCATCATCATCATCATCTGATGATAATGATAAATCTGAGGATTCTTGAGAATTGCTCACCCCTTGATCTGCAGTAGCTGTATCATCTTTCTTCTTCTTACTACTCTCCCCCACATCATCATCATCATCATCATCATCAATGTTATTCGTCCATGGACAAAACCCCTGTCCTAAAATCTTACACGACTCATCAGAATCCTCACCTTCATCAAACTTACCAAAATCATCAGATTTACCAACACCAACTTGATCTTTCTCTTCATCAGAATTCTTACCTTCATCAAAACAAATAACAAACTCATCATCTTTAATTTTATCTTCAGATTTACTGCTCTTTAAACCCACCCTCCTCTGATATTCATCTTCATCAATGCACATAAACCCATCATCATCCTCATCTTCTACAATGGCGTAAATCTTCGTCTGTTTTTTCCATTCTTTCCTAGCAATCTTCTTCGCTTTTCGATTCATCTCCAAAATCTTGTTGAATTCCTCGGCTTTTTTACGGCGAGTTCTTCTGGCAATTGGTTGGTACCCCATTTTCTGTGTTTGAAGAACACCCAGAAACAGCTACCAAGAAGAAGAACAGAGATTAATGGAATTTTTCAGAAATTTCAGAGAAAGAGAAAGAGAATGGAAAAGGGCGCCAAGAGAAGAAAACACGCATGCAATGCAATGCAGGGTAAGAGGGGCAGAGAGAGTAATTTTGCAGGGGCAGTAAAAATAATAATGGAAAAACATGAAAAAGGAAAGAATTATGGGGGAAAATCTCTGCAGTACTTTGCAGTATCTTAATCTTGGAGTTTCTGTGGTATTCAACTATTCATGGGATTGGAAACCTATGAAGAACTTTTTTAAGGATTAAACCAAGTTTATGTGGGATTCCAATAATGGTATTGTATTAGTGGTGTAATCAAAGTTAAACTCTTTGGGGTTCTTCCCAGGTTAAACTGATGTGGTGTGCAATGATGGTAAATGGGTAATTGAATTGAATTTAATGTTTGCTTCGAAGAAGAAAAAATTATGACAATTTAATGCCTTGCTTGATGTATGAATAACTTAATTATTATTGGTGCAAGTGGTATATATTTTGGAGAGGATATAATTTTTATGTCTTAATTTTCATAAAATTAATATTTATAATGAGTTTGTATTAATTTTTTTTACAGATATTATATTATTAATCATCAAGTATAAAAAGCTTATAACGCGTCGGCACAAATGACATCCTCATTAAATGAACCTCGTTTGTTATATATATTTTAAGCATTCTTAATTTGACAAATTGAAAAAATTATAATAATTTATATGTGATATTATAGTTATAGTATAGAAGTCAATTGTGGTTTTTTTTTTATTTTAATTTTGATATGTAAATATATGTTTTTTTTATTAAGACAAGGCACCTAACATATATCTTGCGCAAAACTCATATCATTTTGCTAACTTTTATTGGTGCAATTAAGGCACCGATCTTTTGTGCGTTACGTTTGCGTTGCGTTGCGTTTGCATTTCGATAAGTTGCGTTTGGGTTGCGTTAAATTGCGTTAGGTTGCGGTAGGAAATAATAAAAAGGTGAGTAGAGGTGAATAGTATATTGTGATAAGTTGCGTTATCTTGCGTTATGTTTTATTGATTTTGCGTTGCGTTTGGGTGCGTTAACGCACAAAAGAACGGTGCCTAAGTAATGCACATATTTTACACCTTTTTGTGTATGTCACAATCTAATATTCTCTATGTTCTTTTTATCTATCTTTTGAAAGTGGTAAGGGAAAATTTAATATTATAAAACTTTATAGAATAGTTAATGAGAAAATTAGATAAATATCATTAATTAGAAATAAAAAAAAATGGAGTGGATTCCATAAATATCAATGGTAAAATAAGAGCATTAGTAATTAATAAATTATTAAAATTATAAAATGACATATAATATAAAATGAGAAAAATTAATTAAAAAGTTTGATAAAAAACAACGGAGGCAATACTCATAATAACTCACCCCATGGAGCCTCTTACATTTATGTTTGTT
This sequence comes from Portulaca oleracea, assembly GCA_029582165.1. NCBI lineage: Eukaryota > Viridiplantae > Streptophyta > Magnoliopsida > Caryophyllales > Portulacaceae > Portulaca > Portulaca oleracea. Next base: position 6,468,734 of record CM055883.1, on the reverse strand, counting down.
GATAAATTTTTTTTGATAATTGAAAGCCATAAGAGGCAAAAGAAACAGCACCAGCACCGCAAAAACTGCAGAAAAGAACAACGAAAAAACAGCAACCAACAAGAAGTCACACAAACAAAACCATGACAAGCAGCACAAACATAAAAAAAATTTAACACTTTCGCTCTTTTCGCCACAAATAAAGTGGGATGAGAGAATATTTTGATAATTTTATCCTTAATAATTAATTGTTCAGGACTGTCTCGTTCGACTTTTAGATTTTACCGTTTGGTGCACCAAATTTTAAAACGATTCAATTATGGAGGTTTCTAGTTCGGTTTTGCCAGTTCAGTTTGACTACTCTAGATTTTTTGAACAACCTTACCAAAGAGCTGACAACCAAATGTCATTGTGTGAATCACCCCAATTATCCTACTTTTCACCAAGGTTCATGTTTTTGTAGAAGCAAATGTTTTTCATGGTGAAAATTGTGGGGTTAATGGGATATGTTTGCCATGAGTAGTTTTGTACATCTACTATCTGATTTGTAAAATTTAATAGAGATTTACCGAACTGACCAAATTTACATGGAGTAAAAAAAAAGACTTAAAAGGAAGGTAGTGATTATTTGTAGCCTTACATTGCATGCATAGGAAGGTGGTGATTTTTTTCTTTTTTCGATATTCAAGCTTTGTATGATGCTTCATCTTATTTAATGGCAAGTTGTTTTGGATGTTTAATAATTAGAGAGTTACAATTTTGAAAAATTCATGAGGTTAGTTGGTGGGAACTTAGGTTGTGTAATGAATGACCTATATTAGCCTTTTGGTCTTTGATCTTTAGAGGTGGTCTTTCATGCTGTTTTTGTAATGTTGTATTTGTTGTAGTTTGCGAATCTTTAAGTCATTTTTGACTTTCAATAATCGAAAAAAAATAAATGAATGACCTATGTTTAATTAAAAAATCCTTAAAAAAAATCCTTTTGTTAGGATTGTGTCCTAAAATTGTCCAAATTGATCATATATTTTATAGGTTTTTTGGATAATAATATACCAACCTTTGGGGGTTTTGGATTGTAATATACCAACCTTTACTATTGGACATCAATATCACTGACTTTTATACCTGGGTGATATTGTTATACCAATAGTAACTAAGGGGGTGATGAACCGGTCTCCATAAGTGTTAACGTGGCTGGCAAAGGGAAAAAAGTCAATTCAAGCCAATAACTTCATTAACCCCTTAGTTTTTCTCACTAACTCACATTACAAGACATTGGTTGGTTGTGTTTCACGTCAGTACGAAGACCGGTTCACCACCCCGTTAGTCACTGTGTTAGGGCCGATTTTACTTTTAACGTGGCCTCGTGTGTTAGTGAGAAGAACGGAGGGGTTAACGGAGTTATTGGGCAAGGACCGGTTATTTTCCCTCCGCCTGTCACGTCAGAATCGATACTAGTTAACCAGTCACCACCCCGTTAGTCACTGTTGGTATAATAATCTCACCTAAGTATAAATGTCAGGGATATTGTTGTCTAATAGTAAAGGTCGGTATATTACAATCCAATACCCAAAAGGTCAATATATTATCATCCAATATCCCTATTTTATAATTGTGTTAAGAAATCGTTTAAATTTCTTATTGTGTTGGGTTTCCTAAATTGATTATGTGATTTATTCCTTATTATTTTTTCAAATTGCTTTCTTGTCCTTTTTTTTTTATTGTTAGGTTACATTTAAATAACTATTCTACCAGTACCTCATATATAAAATGTAATATATTTTTGTTTAAATATAGTATTAATATACTCCTTAACTTCTCACAAATTTCAATTTACTTCATATTTAACTAGTGGTATTTTTGTTTACTTTATTTTTTTTTCTCTAATATTTGCACTCTATTTCTAGTTTATTGTTGATTTAATAGAAAAGAGAAAATAATGAAAATTTTTAAATTTATCTTGATATAAAAGTCAAGATAAATAAAAATAGAAGCATGAGAATGTATTACCAAAACATTTGTTTTCTTTTTTTAATGGAATTCTTAATTTGTTTTGATTTTGGATGTAAATAAAAGTTTATTAAAGAAGAGATTTGGATTCAAATCAAAATAGGTTGCACTAGGAAATCATTATTCAGTGTTATTAAAATGGAATTAACCTTGTTTCAAAAAAAAAAAAGGAATTAACCTTGGAATAAGAAGCCCTTGCTAATTTGGTATGCCACATTAATTAGCTCCCCATGCTCATCATTTCTTGGGTAGTTGAAGAGCCGTACTGCAGTCTGCAGTAGTACTCTAAAAACGGGCAGAACTACGATAATAAAGTGAGGCAGAAGCAAAACTAATTATATGAGGGTTTTTTTTTGGATTTTTTTAATTTCCGTATAAATCAGTATCTTCATGAACTTTAGTTGATGGGATTCCCCACACGCAGTTCAAACGTATATTTATAATTCCAATATAATCTTTTTCAACTAACTATTTTTTTAATTAGTTTTCCTTACACAATGTGAGAAAAAAATTCCAAAGAAAAATAAGTAAAAACCAATCTAATTTGATGGTAATTATACTCTCTTCGTTCCATATTAATTGACATATTTCAAAAAATTTCATATACCAAGGCTTAACTAAAAAAACTACCCATATAATTAAATAACACTACTTTTCAAGGTGTGTTTTCGGATATCAAGATGTAGATAGTGAGAGAATGTGAGTAGAAATAGTTTGTATTTATTGAAAAAGTAAAAAGTTGTCATAATTATTAAGGTTAAAATAATTAAATTAGGTATTGGGAAATGGAAAGTGACAGTTATTTTGAAACAAAAAAAGTTAGTTTAAGTGTCAATTAATATGGAACGGATGGATGGAGTATTTCACAACTTTTCATACATACAATACTCAATTAAATCATTTCATTAGTTTCCTAAATTTTGGATAAAAAGTCAAGTAATATGGGACTGAGGTAGTGTGTGGCATTATAGTTATAGACTTCAATTATATTTTTTTATTAAATTTAATATGTAATGATAAATATCACACTAAGGCAAGAGACTTAGGCCCGGTTCTTTTATGCGGTTGGCAAACCGCGGTGCTACAGCCTACCGCAATTTGCCACAACCCACCACATTTTGCTGCAAATCATTACTTTTCTCTCTCCTTACTTTTCTCTCTCTTCACCTTTTTCCTCTACTTTTTACATTCTCTCTCCTCACCTACCCCACATACCAATAATCTACCACAATTCCACCACACACCACCACAATTCCACCACACCTCACCACACCATTCCGCAAAATACCACATAAAAGAACACGGGCTTAATAATTTAATATGTGTCTCGCTTTAAGACTCATTTCATTTTTCATTTCATTATAGTGCAGAATTAATTGTAATATGATAAATTTTGGATGATTAATTCAGAAAATGCAACAATATGATGATGATAAATTCCATTTTCTTTGTCTTTTGAATTTTGGTAAAGTGCACTAAGATTATGACAAAGAATTTAGATAAGATCGAACAAAATTGATTATAATATAGATTTTAAAATATTATTCTATTTTTCATATTCCATATTAATACATAGCGTATAAAAAATGGGCATCAAGTATTGTTTTTATGGACATCAAGTAAGCAAAGAGAATATAAAAATTTTGCATAACGGACCTCAAATGTTGATGTCGAATTGTCCACCTTTCATATTTAATGTCCATAAAAAAAAGGTAATAAAATTTTCATTAATATATCTTAAAAAAGTTTGCAAAAATATATGTTATATATTAATTTCATTCAAAATAAGTAACAATATCTTATAAGCAAAATCATTATAAAAAGAAAGTTCCTTCAAAATAAATTCAAGCGAAAATGATTTAAAATTTTAAACTAGGGAGGAATGGCACCAAAGTAAGCCTAAAAATGAAAGGATCTTAATTTCATTACTCATTTTTCAACCATACTTGAAATGAAACCATCACCGAAATTAATAACATCTTTTTAAGATAGACTAGTTTAGAAAAAAAAAATCATTTTTATAAGTTACACCAGCCGATTAAACTTGAAAAAGTAGCCTAATCTCATCACCCTCTTGTTAAAAATGAAAGAACTAATAAAAAGCTTCACTATTTGCAGTCTCATGTTTTTAGTCTAATTTGGAATGCTCACTTTAATTATTTTAATATGTTACAAACTCAACCTATTATTTCAAAAGTGAATTAAACTCCATGAACTTATTTGTTGAGTTCTAAATTAAATTTTACTGAACTAAAATTTTTAACTTAATTGAGCATATTCTAAAAATAAAAGTTAAAAAAAGCCTTAGTTAGATGAAACTAAACTTATAAAAGATCAACCTACCAATGTGGCAATGACTACTGCCTATCCTGCTATCCATTGGCATTAAACTAGATGTACCATTGGTCCCCCACCCCCACCCACCCACAAATAAAAAAGAAAAAGAAAAAGGAAAGGCATTTTTATTTTATTTTATTTAAAAAAAAGGAGCAATAGTAGTAAAAATATGTGAGGAATTGAGCATTGAGAACAATGGGAAATTTTGGCCTTGTATGCAAGAAGGGAAGGAGCTTTTAATATGCTCATCAGATTGGAAATTTGGTCAAGGCAACACAATCTTTTGGCAGTTGTGTTTGCAAACCTATTTGTTTGTATTGGCTTCATTTAATGGCAAGTCTCAGGATAAAAGCACAAGAATTTTAGCCTCATTCCTATGAATTGTTTTCACTTGTCATCATCTGCTCTACTTAATTTTTTAAGGATGAATGGACATTTTTTCCCATGGATTTGTCACTGTGATTTATCTGTAGTTAAATATTACTAATTTTTTTTATTTTGGAAAGTCAAAAGAGGCTAAAGATCTGACAAGATCGACTGCGAAAATGCAGAAAGAAAGATATTAAACGACAAAGAACCAACAAGAAGCCACACGACCAAATCAAACAGCACAAATGAAATACAATAATTAATATTTTCGTCCTCTTCGCCATTTCTCCAAAAGCCGCTTTTCGACAGTCACAGGGTGTCCACAAATAAAACCTGAATCACGGCCAAACTTAGCTATTCTACGCGCCATGCCCGTCAGATGAGCCTGAGAATGCTCTGATGATTCATCATTAAATAATGATGCATTATAGTGTGAAACTATCATCATTAAATAAAACTAGTCTTAAACCCGTGCGATGCACAGTGTATGATAAAATAAATATATTTTTAACAAAAAAGAACCTACATTATTATTGTACATATAAATTAAAACGACCACAACATAAACTATATATATTAAGTAAAAAATATCGATGAGTTATTATTATTATTATTATTATTATTATATTAAATTAAGTAAAAATTGTATAATTGAATTAAATTAAGTAAAAAAGTTTACTATTAATATTTTATAGATTATTATTACTATTATTATTATAGCCAACACCAAAATAATTGCTGTTATTTGCATCAAAATAATTTAATTCAGAATCCAAAGCACTAAAGAATTAGTGATACTTTCTGGTTTTTTAATTTAAAATAAAATCCGGATTGAAAATAAAAAAATTGAAAAAAGAAAAAATAATAATTTTCTACGTTGTGATTGGCCAATTCTCGTACAGTCACTCTCGTGGTTCTATTTCGTGGGATTCACAATGATTTCTATTATAATATATAGATTATTATTATTATTATTATTATTATTATTATTATTATAGGCAACACCAAAATAATTACTGTTATTTGCACCAAAATAATTTAATTCAGAATCCAAAGAAGTTAAAGATTAGTGATAATTTCTGGTTTTTTTAATTTTAAAATAAAATCCAAACTAAAATAAAAAAGTTGAAAATTGAAAATTGAAAAAATATAATTTTCTACGTTGTGGTTGGCCAATTCCCTTACAATCACTCCCATGGCTCTATTTCGTGGGACCCACAAAGATTTCTATTATATTATATAGATTTATGGGTGAAGAATTATTTTATACTATGTAAATATTTTAAATATATATTTGTAGACGCTGAATTTTGTATCGGTTTTATTTTCTTTTTTTTTAGTGTTAGTTTTAGAAAATAGGCTAACCGATAAATGGCACGCAAGCCTCTTTCCACCGAAAACTCCAAAAAAATATACAAAGCCCAAATGCCGGGAACCTGGGTTCAGTGGGCCGGAGCTCAGCTCCAACACCACAGGAACCCGTCTGGGTTGATGGGCGAGCTCGGCTCGCCACGAGAACCCGTCTGGGTTCCTGGGCCCGAGGCCCGTTTTCCTTCCAGGAACCCGTCTGGGTTTCCTGTTGATTCCCACGGCGCCGCGGCTTAACCTAGCCTCCAAACCCTAAACCTAAACCTAATTCCCCCCCTATAAATACCCACCATTCATCACCCACAAAAAAACACACCGGAATATACTGGGAGTATTGACACTAGTATATTCCTCTTCTCTTCTCCCTCCATTGCGTGCTTTATTTTAAGGTTAGCGTAGTTTTTTTATTGTAATGTAATCCTATTAGCCTTCTTTGTATTTTCTTTGTTTTTCGTTTCTTTTTTTGCATGACATTAATGATAATATTATGAGATTTATCTAATTCCTCCCCCCTTTTCAAATCTGTCACTTTAATTTAATTCTAGTAGAGTCCGTTCGCTTGAACGGGCAGGTTTGATGATCTTTATTGTCAAATCTGTAACCTTACCCCCGAATACGCCTTTGGGTTCGTAGGCCGGAGTCTTATTTTTTATTGGTTTGTTGTTTTACCCTTAAATTCAACTGGCGACTCTAACTTTTCCTTTTCTTTTCCCGCAAACTTCCTCTTTTTTCTTTGTTTTCGCCCCAAATTAAAGACAGGAACCCAGACGGGTTCCCTGTCTCTTTTTCTTGGTTTTTTAAGAACCCAACCGGGTTCTTGCTCTTTTTTCTCTTTTTCTTTTTCGGCCCTTTTTCATGGAACCCAGACGGGTTTTGTTTCTTTTCTTTCTTTTTTTCGGTTTCCCCTGAGGAACCCAGACGGGTTCTTGTATTTTCTTTCCTTTTTTTTCTCTCTCCTTTCGTCTTCTTCCAAAATCGAGTTTTCGGGCTAATCAATTTGTCAATTAAAAGTGTCCTTAAAAGTTCAACCTTAATTAAGGATAAGCAATCCTAGTCGGCTCCCAATCCAAAAAAAAAAGAATACTTCATCATTCTTTTTAAGTAGCGCCGCGAAAAGGTCCGTCGGATTTTTTTTTCGGGGTCTACAGATTGGCGACTCCACTGGGGACTTAAACTTAAAAGAGGGTAAAATTTGAAAGGGTTGAATTTTAGTGTTTTTGTAAAAAAGGGAGGAATTAATTTATTTCATATTTTTATCATTTTTTTTAGGCATATTGCATCCAGGCTACTCTTGGGCCTTATGGCTGGGGAGCACAAAAGCATTGGTAGTTTCTAAAACTAGGATTACCCTCTGAGAGCGGTCAGTCACTACTTGTGGGATGCACTTACATACCCAAGCCTTTGACTTATCCTCTCCCCGTGTTACACTCTAAGGGTTTCCCTGAAACCCCGAAGAGCAACACCCCACACATCGCTTCCTACGTACGTAGGGGGAATGCACCGGGGCGAGAACATGCGGTACGTTATCTCCTATACCTAAAAACCCTAAGACCTAGAGTCATGGTTAGGTTAATCCCGCATTTGTATGCTATGTGATTTTATTTTGTTTTAGAATCCATGTATAAGTTGTAAAGTTTTATTTTTGTATAGGTTGTAGAATTTTATTTTTTGTAAAGAGCTCATGTATATGCTGTAAAATTTTAGTTTGTAAAGAGTTTCGAGTCCATGTACATGTTGTATACTTTTATTTCGTAAAGAGTTTCAAGTCTATGTATGTTATGTATTTTCATCTTGTAAAGAGTTTTAGAGTCTGGTTATAAAGAGTCTTCGAGCCTGAGTATTCAACCTTTTTCATGAGTCGGGAGTCGTTCTAGTTCGCGTAGGAATACGCAAGAGCAGACTAGACACCAGGAACCCAGACGAGTTTCTGGCCTGCCAAGTCCGGCCCATCTGTGTTGGTGACTGTCGGTCTGGGCCCATTCTTGAAGAGAGAACCCAGACGGGTTCCTGAACCCTGTCTGGCCTTCTTTTTCTCCTTCGGGCCTGACTGCTTCACCCCACGGACAGCCCAATGCGCTTGCTGATGATCCTATTCGGCCCTTTATGACATTCCCTAAGTCTAATCCCTATTGCGTCTGTTACTTGAATCTGAGCCCGAAACCGAAAGCAATCGTGACTCGATCCGAGTAAGGACCCAATAGACGATTAATGTTGTCAGTCCGCATGCTAGGTCCATGTAGAGTTAAGACATGCACTCCCGCGAAGTGGGTGAGTCGTCCTTACGTCAGCATATAGGCATCGTGTCCGTGTCCTAGGTCCATGTAGGTCCACTAAGTCATGCATACATTGGGTGGGTAGCATAAAAAGTTCTTTCGATCACTAAACCATTTTCCATGCAGGCAAGATAACATACCATCTCCGAGCCCGCATCCGCGACCCGCACACCGGCAGGCTCGTCCACAATCCCAGCTACAGATCACCAACCCAGTCCAGTGAATCCAGTGAATCCATCATGTCGGGATCTCCTAACAACAACCTTTCCGGGGAAAGTTCTGGTGACAAGCTACCTGATGGGCTATATGAGAGGATACAAGAAGCAATGGCCTTTTACATATCAGATTTGGAGGATAGGACTAATGAAAAGTTGGAAAAAAGGTTCAGCGAAAGCCAACAGACCATGAATGGCATGCTGGAGGCCATTAGGCAGCTCAATAAAAAGCTAGGTGTTGAAGCCGAAGAAGAGGAAAACTATTATGAGTCTGAGTCTGAGGCCGAGGCTGATGACGGGGATAGAAGGGAACGCCTCAAAACCAAAACTGGAGGCCTACAACCTAAATCATCTGGTGAGGTCAGGTCCAAACTTACACCAAAGGGCTCCAAAACTTCGGAGGACCCTTATGTCAGAAAGCTTGAAGAGAAGGTTGATATGCTCACTAGGAAGATGATGAAAACCGATCCGACCTTCACCGACGCATGCATGGATCTAGCCATTCCTAAGCACCAAGTATCGAGGGTAAGAGACAAAGTTGAGGTGCCCACCATAAAGTTCAAGCCCACTGAAAATCCCTCTCATCATCTGGAGGAATTCATGAGGCTGGCCCCTCTCCATAAGGTAGATGAAGGTCTCTATACCACAGTCTTCCCTTCCACTCTAGAAGGTAAGGCCAAGGTATGGTACCAAAATCTACCCTCACAAGTTAAGACCGATGCAGACGAATTGTTCAAAGCCTTCATCAGCCACTTTAGTCGTCTACAACAGAAGGTCACTGTGGATGACCTGACTTCCATGAAACAAGGGGAGAACGAGCCATTTCTTTCCTACTACGAGAGATGGCACACCACGCTATCTGAAATCGATGAAGCTATCCCCTTTAGGATGCAACTGAGCACTTTCAGGCAAAGCATTCACCCTCGCATCACGCGACATTTCGGCTTCCAGTCCATCAAAGACTTCGAAACCCTGAAAGATTTGTGCACTCAAGTTGAAGCTGCTAACAATGAGAGGGGCACGCAAAACTCTGGTTGGAAAGGATCTAGCTCCAACAGGAGGGCCACTAGTACACCTAGCATCCCTCAGAAAACTGTTGAGACTAATTCTATCCAACGAAAGTCTTACCCCTCGAAGTATGACTCCTATCATCCGCTAGACATGTCTTACGCTAAGGCATTGGAAGGGCTTGTGAAAAAGGGGATTATCCAGTTACCTTTGCCGGCACCCGAACCTGAAATCAAGCCTCCAAGGTGGGACGGAAACAAATACTGCAACTTCCACCGTAGTCGGGGTCATGACACCGAGGTTTGTTGGACTTTGAAAAATAAGATCGAAGGACTGATTCGAAACGGTGTTATCCCTCCACCAAACTCATCTCAGAGGCCCAATAACAAGAAGAACCCAATGCCTAATCACAGCAATGCCATCTTTCTGGAGAAAGATCACTTTGATCCGTCCACCCTCATCACTGAAATGGGTCAGCTAATTCCAGTTACTCCTCCATTTACAGACGACTTCACTGTTAATGGTATTTGGGATAGCGACGATGAAAGAAGGCTTAGAGCCCTACACAATGCGCACCTGTATCAGGCTCGCATATCTCGGGCTTTCAACAGAAAGGTTAAAGACCGAGTTCTTCAAGAGGGAGATTTAGTGCTTAAGGAAATGAGGGCACCTATTCAAGATCCAAGGGGTAAGTTCGCGCCAAATTGGAAAGGGCTCTATGTCATCAAGCAAGTACTGCCGGGGGGAGCGGCCCGCTTAGTCACGGCAGAAGGAGAGGAATTAATACAGCCTACTAATCTGGATCAGTTGAAGAAGTTTTATGCATAGAAAATTAGGGCGATTTAACCAAGCAACTAGAATATCCATTCCTAGACACTTGGTTATAACCCAAACTACCAGTTCGAGCCTCATGGTTAAGCCAAGCAACTAGAATGTCCACTTCTAGACACTTGGCTTTAATCCAGACGGATTTAGTTACCAAATTGGGTCGTGCAATGGGTCATGTCCGAAGAGAAACCCAGACGGGTTTTTGTGTCAGAATAAAGGGAGCCGTAATCCAGACGGGTTCTGGGCCATTTATTGGGCTCCAATTTCATGAGTTTTGCAAAGGGTGGCTTCGTTGTATACAGAAATGATTATTTTATTATTAATAAAAGAAAATTTCGTTACAACGCTTGATCTTTGGAATAAATAGTACAATTATCCTAATTGTAACTAATAGAGGTTCATCTAAAACATTATCTAAAAAATGAAGTTGGCACACTGCTTCAAGCTTGTTTCATCTTCTTCCCATCAACAGTCTTTGGTCCAGTCTTGATCTCCTTAGTATTACTAATCCCTCCCTCAGTGTCCTTAGGACGGTATCTCTTCTTCGCCTTCTCTGGAGCAATAACAGGGGACTTGCCTTTCCCAACTGATGTGTCAGCATCTCTTGGCATAGGAGAATGGGGCTCCCTTATTACAACTCCAGGAAGCGGTGGGCCAAGCCTACTTCTTACATCAGTCTTAGGGCCCAAGCGATCTTTCACACTAGTCTTGGGACCTAAGCGCTGCAATACATTAACCTTAGAGCCTGTTATATCTCTTGCATGAGTACCCTTTGCTTCTACTGTGGCTGTCAGCCAATCCAGATAACCTGGATCAGTCAATTCAGATACTTTTGCTTTTGAGGGAGCACGAATAGTGGGTCGTCTCTCCCAATACTTCAACCAAGATTCTGCAACGGTTTTCTGGAGGCGAAGTATCTTTGGGGCGTTATGAGTCTTGTGGGGAATACGCTGCCTCAACCCCATTTGCCGCATAGCCCGCTCGGGAAAGTAGAATGTCAGGTGTGTCAAACTGGCAATGCAAACATATGGAGTTCTTTGATCACAAGTAATGAAATTTGCGATGTGCCAATTCTCTATCCACCACTGTATCATGATCTCGTCAGACCTTCGCAGCAGTTCGACCCATTCAATTGTTGATCGACGCCCGGGATATCTCCTCTTGCGCTGACAGAAATTCGCCAACGCTGTTGCAGACTCCGCCTTTTCAACCAGGTTGAGGTGCTCCATTAGCCAAACCTGCGAAACGAAAAAGATTAGTCAGTTTGGAACCCAGACGGGTAATCATGTTCCGGGTTTACCTGCAAAATTAAGGGACTGCCGCGGTAATCATGTTCCGGGTTCGAATCGTCTAAGCACATTAGCGTTTCTCCCAATATTATCGGTACAGGGTTGTAGCCGCGGGCCATATCCTCCACCACATGGATCAGATTCGCGGGACCCGTCCTTTTGCCGCCATGGTAAAAGCAGAACTCTCCTAACAGGCATAGTACAAGAGCTCTCACACGCACCACGGGCCCATACTCTAAGGTCTCGGGAGCCTGGAAGTACTCCACTACGGTTTGGAAGTGCACCCTATCGCCTATTATCATACTTCCAAGTACCCTAGGGTGAAGGCATAACAACTCCTGGTATTCCTTCCTCACGTCAGTAGCAAGAGGAGGCATCACTGATGGTGCATAATGATTGGTCCCAAGGATAGCAGACCATTCTTCGGGCAAGGGAATCAGTTCTTGCATGTCGAATCTATATGCGTGGAGTTCTTTGTCCCAGAAGGTCTCAGCAGCGCGCAGAAAATCCCAATCTATCCTCATTTGTCTCAGACTCAGCATCCTCCCCAATTCTTTCTTTCCTCTTTGGACAGGGTACTTATCCAAGTGGCCAACTTCTTTTCGAACGCCATGAGATGAGAGGAGATGGGATGAATTTGATGCAATGACGAGGAACTCAGACGGATCATTGAATGATTTGGAGGCTCAGAGGTTGAATGACGAAGGTACGAGGAGGAGATGAATTTATAGTGGAACCCATACGGGTTCCACCGTCTTATTGCAACCGCCAAACGGGTTCCACCGTCTTATGGCCACCGACAGAAGACTCATTCGAGCCATTGGAGTCTTATTTCCAAGCAACGAACTCAGACGGGTTCCTTGGCCCTGATACCACATTGATTCCCAAGCCAGGAACCCAGACGGGTTTCTGGGTCCCTTTGTAGCACCATTTCCATGCCAAGACCCCAGACGGGTTCTGGGCCATTGTATTCCTTTCCTCGGCCCATCTGCTGTAGGCCACAGCTCCTTTTGGGCTCTCAACTCGGACAATCTTCCTTTGGGCCCGATTATGGTTGCGATATGGGTCCTCGAGTTAATTATGCGTCTTCGCTAGCCCTGAAACTGTCGTTCGAATTTACTTATAAGGCTTAATTTTCTTTTTCTTTCTTTTTTTTATCTTTTTTCGTTTGGGGAAGTGGGAACGATCCCACCATGTAGGTCGCATTTTGTGTTGCATGAGTTCAGCGTCTCCCATCATGTAGGTCGCATTTTGTGTCGCATGAGCATCATATCAGTTTTAGTCACAAGGTAAAAAAAAAAAATTAAAAATTAAAAAAAAAAACAAAAAAGAGTCCTTGACCTTTTCTAAAAATCGACCTTTTTCCCTGCTTAACTTGCTTCACTTAGAAAAATCTGGATGAGATCTCGAAAGTTTTCAAAACCTTTTCTCCAAACCTTCTGATTTTGAGACAAGTTATAGAAGACGTATCTGGCTGCTTTGACTATCTTAGAAGGTATAAATGTGCGTGCCGCAAATCTTTGGGCTAAGCACAGTTGATTGAGCCTATCCCGTGAGTCCACATTGCCTAAATTTGAATTGATCATTTTCATCAATTCCATGATTTCCTGAGCGACTCACCCATTAGTTGCATCTCTAGAACTTGTTTTGCATCTTGCTTGAGACTACATGTTTGCATTGCACGCTGTGACAAAGTGATTGAGGCATTCGATTTTATTTTTTTTTAAAGCTACATAGCCAAATAGCCTTCCCTACATTGTATTTACCGTTCTTTTTGCCCCGCCTAGCCTTTGTTCATCCCTTTTTCATCATTGAACCCTGACAGTACAAGCCTTAGCCTATGATATCCAATACCCCTTGAGCCTTGCTTGGTTGGAAGAGAGTCTGTCATTTTTGGAAGGAACAACTGCTTTCGTGTGAGCGAAATATGAAGCTTGGGAGAATCTGAAAGTCCCATATCTGGAGCCAATGTGGTTATGCTATTCAAAGTCAAAGTCGTAATAGAAATTTCTCCTCCCCGATCACCCAAAAACAAAAAAATCAAAAAAAATAAAAAAAAAAGGAATCAAAAAAAAAATAAAAAAAAGAGTTTAAAAAATAAAAGGGTGGTTAGGGAGATTCAACTTAAAGTCCATAAAACTTTGACTCGGTTGCTTTCGATTGAGATGTTTTAGGGTGGAAGGTGAAACGCTTCGCATACGTTAAGTGAGGAGGAGAGTTTTAGAAGATTTCATTGAAAATCAATCCAAGCATGGCTTTTAACTCCTCATTCCCAAATTTTACCCCTCCTTACCCTAGCCTATGCCCCGTTACAACCCGAAAAAGTCCTTTTGATTGTCACTTGTGCATTGCATACCAGTAGAGGAGAGCGAGGTTCTTACCAAGCTTATGGTAATTTGCGTCTATTGGTTTGAGTATGAGAGAAACTCACATACATATTCAAAGTTGAGTGTTTGAGTGTTCATTCTTTCCTATGAGAGTTTGCTCTTTCGACTAGCTTACGTCCATAACCAACCGCGCATATTTGCATCATTCTTCGAACTGTTGGCGGGCTTATGCCTCTGAATTACTTGTTCTCTCCCTAAAGTTTCGAAAGCTTCTTCCTATCTCTTTCGAACTGAGTTTTGATCTTGTCCAGATTAATCTTTGTGCTTGCTTGTTAGCTTGACTTTGTATTGATAGAAATTTTTTTTTTTTGTCACAGTTTGTTTCAGTGGTATATAGAAAGTCATAGCTGCATTGCATAACATCATCCTTGCATAAACATTGCATCAATAGTCTGCACTCACACATAAAGACATAAATGCATTAGAATAGCTTTAGTACATTGTTGTATCACATTGTCCTAAGTACATAGCAAAGAGTCATGCATAGCATAGCGTAAGAATTCTGCAGGCGCGTCATTCTCAGTCGTCATCACGCCAGACTTCTGTGTCGCCGCCACCACTAGCGCTATCAGCTCCATGGGCCCCACTCCCGCCAGATCCGAAGTAAGTGTCCCACTGGTAGTAAGAGGAGTCTACCACCTCTGTATCGTTACCTGAGCCAGATAGGTGCAACACTTCGGCACACCTGCATTAAGCCAAGAATGTTCGAGTGACGCCGGCTTAAAAAAAAAAAAATTTCAATCGAATTTCCGGTAAGCCGGGGGCTATTTGAATCCAAAAAAGGAAGCAAGTCACTGCGGCAACTATCAATGACTCCCAGTTTAGCAAGAGTTAAATCAAACTGCCACTAAACTGGGGGCTCTGCAGCCCAAGCGAGGGGACAAATCAGCTGGAATAGTCTGCCTAGGTCCACAAAGTCCACCATGGAAGAATTCAAGAAGGGGCAAGTCACTACGGCAACTATCGATTGATTCTCAGTTTAGCAAGAACTGCCACTAAACTGGGGGCTATGCAGTCCAAGCAAAGGGATCGAATCAGCCTAAAAGCCAGGACGAAAAACAGGTGTGGGCCTTCTTTTATTCCATCTGGGCCGGGCCTTTTCATCTCACCCGACTCACGAAAAAACAGGAGAAGAGCCCAACACTTGACCAAACCCAGACGGGTTTGCTGGGCCGAAAATAAGCAATCGAGGCTGTTTTCGAGCCCAATGCAAGCTTATGCTCATGAAGTTATGCTCAACTCGAGCCCGTTTTCGAGACACAAACCGACAGGTAAATTCTCTGACTCGTTTTGAATTTCAAATAAACTGATGCCTTCTCTCTTTATTTCTTGCAGAACAACGCACGAAATACAGCGGCCGTCATCGGGCCCTAACAATACATTCACCATCAGCCGTCGCCGGGCTAATACGCGACATTCACCATCAGCCGTCACCGGGCTAATACGCGACACGTCACCATCAGCCGTCGCCGGGCTAATACGCGACATTCACCATCAGCCGTCGCCGGGCTAATACGCGACACTTCACCATCAGCCGTCGCCGGGCTAATACGCGACACTTCACCATCAGCCGTCGCCGGGCTAATACGCGACACTTCCTCAACAGCGGCCATTGTCGGGCCTTCACAATGCGACAAGGGCCATCATCGGGCCTTCACAATGCGATGAATATCATATCTACAACGGCGCAGGACCCAGCTTCCAAGCGTCAACCAGCTTCAGAACAGGCTTCTGATTCATATCCAAGATCATCAAGACTACTTTGATCATCGTTTTACTCAAACTCGATCAAAGTGGGGGCTATCTGTAGACGCTGAATTTTGTATCGGTTTTATTTTCTTTTTTTTAGTGTTAGTTTTAGAAAATAGGCTAACCGATAAATGGCACGCAAGCCTCTTTCCACCGAAAACTCCAAAAAAATATACAAAGCCCAAATGCCGGGAGACACGGTTCGGTGGGCGAGCTCGGCTCAACACCACAGAACCCGTCTGGTTGATGGGCGGAGCTCAGCTCCGCCCACAGGAACCCGTCTGGGTTCCTGGGCCCGAGGCCCGTTTTCCTTCCAGGAACCCGTCTGGGTTTCCTGTTGATTCCCACGGCGCCGCGACTTAACCTAGCCTCCAAACCCTAAACCTAAACCTAATTCCCCCCTATAAATACCCACCATTCATCACCCACAAAAAACACACCGGAATATACTGGGAGTATTGACACTAGTATATTCCTCTTCTCTTCTCCCTCCATTGCGTGCTTTATTTTAAGGTTAGCGTAGTTTTTTTATTGTAATGTAATCCTATTAGCCTTCTTTGTATTTTCTTTGTTTTTCGTTTCTTTTTTTGTATGACATTAATGATAATATTATGAGATTTATCTAATTCCTCCCCCCTTTTCAAATCTGTCACTTTAATTTAATTCTAGTAGAGTCCGTTCGCTTGAACGGGCAGGTTTGATGATCTTTATTGTCAAATCTGTAACCTTACCCCGAATCCGCCTTTGGGTTCGTAGGCTGGAGTCTTATTTTTTATTGGTTTGTTGTTTTACCCTTAAATTCAACTGGCGACTCTAACTTTTCCTTTTCTTTTCCCGCAAACTTCCTCTTTTTTCTTTGTTTTCGCCCCAAATTAAAGACAGGAACCCAGACGGGTTCCCTGTCTCTTTTTCTTGGTTTTTTAAGAACCCAACCGGGTTCTTGCTCTTTTTTCTCTTTTTCTTTTCGGCCCTTTTTCATGGAACCCAGACGGGTTCTGTTTCTTTTCTTTCTTTTTTTCGGTTTCCCCTGAGGAACCCAGGCGGGTTCTTGTATTTTCTTTCCTTTTTTTTCTCTCTCCTTTCGTCTTCTTCCAAAATCGAGTTTTCGGGCTAATCAATTTGTCAATTAAAAGTGTCCTTAAAAGTTTAACCTTAATTAAGGATAAGCAATCCTAGTCGGCTCCCAATCCAAAAAAAAAAAGAATACTTCATCATTCTTTTTAAGTACCGCCGCGAAAAGGTCCGTCGGATTTTTTTTTCGGGGTCTACAATATTAAAAGTTCAGTATACATAGAAATGTTCAAGGTTCGGATCAAATTGAGTCAGTTTAATTGGAAGTCACAAGACTGTCGACCTGGTTCGGAGTTTGACACGACCTGACTGCAAGTCAAGGTACTTTGATCCTACAGATCACATGTCAGTTAGCTGACCTTAAATTTTGAAATTTAATATTTTGTCATTTCATTCATTTTCATTGTAAAAATCGTAAAATTTGAATAATATATATTGATGTATGTACCAATAAAATTTGAAATTCCAAACATAAAAATAGCTTGTCGATCAATTGTTAAATAGTTTGTAGATCAACAACACCCAACTTGTGCTTTAGTACATTATTTAGGTTTCAGGGTGGTTTTAGCAGTACAGACAATAATAAAGACAAAAACAGAAATAAAGATTGACATAATATTTTTAATGTGGAAAAAACCAAACTGGAAATAATTTCCCGACAATCCACTATCAGAGGATCACAACGCGTTCACCAAAGATTCCCCGATCTCTATTGACCTCTCACAATCTCTTACAAAAGTTACAACATTCACAACTCGCACAGAGATACAAATGTTCAAAGAGACAATCTTTAGTGATATAGCAATATTATTCAATGGATCTCATTGCACGCCATATATCTTAGCTTTGATATCCAAAGCAAATGTATAATAAGAAACATGAGACATAATTTAGAAAACCTTAGCGAAAACTTGATCGCATACGTACCCCCTTACCAACACAGCCGCGTCAAAGAACACGACCACATGTGTCAACACATAATCAACTACAATAGTTTTGCGGGCGGGAACTATGATCGTGCACAGGAACATGACTTGCCCGTGTTGCCCGGCATGATCGTGCTACTCAACACAACTGCCTGTTTCTCGTGCTCCGTACTCAATTTCCTTGATTCTTCGATGTGACACCTTTCCTCATGCCTTATTAGTAGAGTTGGCAAAATGGAATACCCGAATTGTCCGACCTAGAAAAAATCGGGTCTGGACATATATTTTGTCCGAAGTTTGATATTAACCGAATTGATCGAATATCCAAACATAAAATTTCACTTTTTCTATTATTCGAACCCGATTTCGCCCCGAATTTAGTTTTTTTCCGAATTCTCCGACCCAGGATAAAACCGGGTTCGAATATGAATTTATCATCCGAATTTTGACATTGACTGAATTTATCGAACCCAAATTTACCCAGCGCAAACGAATATGGGGTGCTGAGATTTGAACCTGAGTCATCTCACACAGCCTGACTCCAATATTATGTAAAACAATCCAACCAAAAATTTAAATTACGTAGTAATAGTTAAAATTCCGATAATAATTTTATACGCAAACATATTTGTCACTTTATAGTTCATAATAACTTACGGACAATTTTTGTAAATCACTTGCATAAAAGCACGTAGGGTTAGTGAACTTTTAGTACCCTGATAACTCAATAAGCCTTCACCCAAACATGATTCACGAAAGAATGAAATAGTAGTAAGAAAGAAGAAAAATTCCACCAATTATAAAGGAATTAATACACAGAAAGCAACAGAAAAATAAAGCGAAATAGCCTGGAAATCAATGGAAATATACCAACCGAAAAACAACAGAGAAAAACAGAAAACGAAAAAAAGCAGAGTCCACCCTCATCCCCAAAAAAGTACCTGTTTTTTCCCTCGTAAATCTGCTTCATTTGGATCCCAAAAACCCTAGATTTGATTCTCAAATACTACTGCATTGTTCGATCCGAGTTCCTTTTTCAGTTTTGAAAGTATTCATTCTGCCTCTACCTTCAAATCCACTGATTCAAACTTCAAATTTGATTTTCCGCAGCTGAATTTCGTCATTGTATTGATCTTTGATTCGGCATTTTTCAGATAGCGGAATTTTTGTTTTTCCAATACATCACTGTAGTTGACATCTTGTGATTTCGATAATGTCGTCGTTATCGGCGATCAGCGAGGAGCTAGGAGAGCTCGATGGACAGATTAGTGACATTTTCCGAGCATTATCGTAAGATTCATGTTTTTTTAATCGCTTTACTTTCTATTATCGTCGTCAAATTTCAGATCTTGTGATTTTATGAATTCATATTGTTCTGATGGAATAATAATGATGATGATGGCATTGAATACTGTTGCTTTGTTGAAGGTGTTCAGTATTTGGTTTTTTGTCAGATTAGTTTGAAGAATTTTTGAAATAAGCTGCAAAATGCGTTCAAATGCCAGAGTGCAGATCAATTTGATGTTGTGGTTGGATGTTTGCAATTTCTTGATAATGACTTGACAATTGATATTGGGTCCAGTAATCTACTGTTTTATTGTGCTTGATTGTCTGTTTCTTCCCCTCATTTTCTGGTTCCATTAATGTGATCTGCCTGGGTAAAGTTCAGAAAAAGTGCTACTTATCTGATTTCGGAAAGAATTATTTCGAAAATAGTGAGTAAAAGCATGCTAGTATGGGTCATATTCAAGGTTTGAGACACCACCAAACATGGAAAAGAGGTAACTTTGGAAGTTTTAGCAAAGTGCCAAGAGTTAATGCCCAAGTAGAGTTCAAATGTGATCATAGGACCACAAATTAACAAATACCCTCCATCCCCCCCAAAAATGTACTTTGGATCCCATGATGCGGTTTTAGGATTTCCATATGAGAGAGCTGTTACAAGTCAAATCCATAAGAAATGAAGGGTAAGTAGGTTGATCCATTCGGTTCCTATATTAGGGTTAACCTCCTCATGACATAAGAAGTGATGTCGGTGGAAAATTATCACTTCCACCAAGGTTAAGGTTTAAACTTTGGTGGAGAGTTTCGAAGATATGGGTGGTAACCAATTACCATCACATCCAACCATAAGAAATGATGTCAGTGGAAGACTGGAAGATGTGGGGAATTTTAATCATAGCACTTTCAGTAATAGCAATGGTTGTTTTCTAATCAAAGTAGTACTACGTACACCTTCTATTATCATGTTGACTCATCACTCATGCTAAATCATCTTAATCATGTTAATCTGGTTTAGACTTTAGACTACTAGAGAGTGAAGTTACTGAATTGTGAGAAAGTGCTTGATTGCACTTGATTGTGCTAATGGCTTATAATAAGTGCTTATGATGATATGCTTGTATTGGTTGTGAATCATCCAAGTACTAACAGGAAGACTTAAAAATTCAGATTCATGTAAGAACGTAGACAATTAGAACAAAATCAAATCCAAATGTGACCCTCGATTTAGATGCAGTGTTAGGTTTGAAATGTCAGCCAGTGTAAGTACTTTGTCGTGGATTCAGATTGCATATTGTGTGGGCAGTGTAGACTATTGTCCACAGTGCCTTATCTCACCTTAGCTCCTCGAGATACTTACTCAATTCTCACTAGTCAGTACTCAGTACAAAGTATGTCCAACTAAATGGAATCAATTCAATCCTCGAACACCAGAATCCTAGTATTTTTGGATCTCATATTTTCACCTTTATTGTAGGAAAAGCTGAAGAAGACTCTCATGATGCTTGCCTTGGTGAATGGAATCTAGGAAGTAGGGGTGGTACTTGTCCGGTTCTCTGTTGGCTGTCTATTTAGGTTTTAATTATATTGAAATGGAGTATTCTTTTTGCTGCATTAAGTGTTTGTGAATGCTAAATCAATGAGTGTGAAGCTGTGCTGTGTGAGTTGTTAGCACCAGACTAACTGCTTGCATTTGTGTACTCCAGTAATAAGCCGAGTGGAGAATAGGAGGCCTGAGTTATGGTCCTATGGGATTTTGTTTGATTGTCTAGATTCTGTTAAAAATGTTTTGTATGTGCACCCATTAGTGATGACTTTCTAATGTCCTTTCTGAATTGAACAGAAATGGGTTTCAGAAGCTCGAGAAGATCAAAGACGCAAACAGAAGGAGCAGGCAATTGGAAGAACTCACTGATAAGATGCGAGAGTGTAAGAGGTACTTATAAGCCCTTGTGGGTGCATGTAGATGTTTGAATTCATAGTTGTGCACGATCACTGTCAACTGTCCGTTTAACCTAAATACTGCAAAGTAAAATCTGCCTCAGGGATTTAACAAAACTGACAGGACATATGGTGACACTGTTGCAAGCATTACTAGATTGTATTATGTCAGGTCGGTATGCAGGATTAGTTTAAGTTTGTAACTGGAACTTGCAAGCAGTTCTAGAGAATGTAAAGATGATTCCACCGTGGCATTAAGAGACTTCAGAGCTTTTAAGAGAGAGCTTATATCGAAGTCTCCTTGGCCATAATGAATAAGACTGATATATGGAGTTGGGGCTTTCACCTGAGATTGACAAATACCATTTAGTCCCTAGATTTTCTTGCTATGATTGGAAATTGTTTATTACCCATGAAGTTTATCTGATTTTATGGCGAAAGTGGAAGCCAAATCATAATTGCATTGTACTTTGAGTTTTTCTGAAGCCAAGCCCTGAACTGCTCCCTTGGTTCAACTATGCAAGATTTGCATTACTTTTCAGCAATTGTGAGCTCCCAATTAATGCTTATCCTTTTTTTTTATTAACTAATAAGTTCATCTTTACTCATCCTACACATATTAGTGCATCGCTGTCCCTTAAAATGGCACATACAATCGATCCAAGGATTGAATGGATGAGTATTCTGTGTTTCCATCTCTTTCATTAAGCATGATGGAGTTATGAATTTATGATGAGTGCTCTCTCTGGCACATGCATTGAAACACAAACACAAACCCATCTCTTTCACTATAAGTGCCTGACGTTTGTTTTCCCCAGGCTTATTAAAGAGTTCGATCGAGAAGTGAAGGAGTTGCAAAGCCGGAATGATGCAAATACAAACAAGATGTTGAATGAGAAAAAACAGTCAATGGTTTGTCCTCTGTACTTGCTCTTGTTTTATTGAAAGCTGAATAGAGTGTGTCGGGTGCCCATAAAAGTGCCTTTTCAGGTTTTGAATGTACTAGGATTAGCTAAGTCTCTGCATCTGCCTACACCATTTCTTATCTGGGCTTAATTGGTTGAATATGATCTTCATAAGAGAGCGAAATATTTGTGTCAGGATAAATCCTTTGACATGCTCCAGAAATGGACAAGTTTACTTTGGTGGTTGGTGGTGTAAATTACCGTTTTAGATACAGAGCAACACTAACCTTGTTTATGATGTTTCTTTGCAGATCAAAGAGTTAAATTCATATGTTGCTATGAAAAAACAGTAAGTCAGCATCTTTTATGTTGTCTTGATCCTGTTACTTGTTAGCAACGAATGCAGAAGGACTGAATGTCTCCCTTCTCAGTAAACCTAATTTCTATATCTAAGTTACAAATCTAGGGATCGTCCGGTCTCTCCTGTGTCTGAATCAACCAAGCTATTGCTACTTTTTCAAAGCTTAATTCTTCCAGCTAATTTCCCAGCTATTAAATTCATATGCTGCTGTAGTGCTATTGGACCTTGGTCCTTGATGCTTGAGAGCAAGAATCATCTACAATTTGAAATACCCTTTGATTTAGAGGATGGCTAGGTGCTCACACTAAATCCCTTTACGATAGGTTACTTGGGCAAAGACAATAAAGTAAAAAGCTCTAGATTTCCTGGAGAGTTGTTTGGTTGATCATGTGGGATAATCTGTTCGCTGGTACTCCCTTTATTAATCATAACTCGCCTTCACCATTCTTGAATAATGATCATGCAGAATGTGGACATAAAGGCTTCTAATGTGCTGCCTGTAGCCTGTAGGTACCCTGAAGGGATTGATACTAGACAGGGGTTCGCTACACTATACTACATTGAGAGAGAAAGCTGTGACTATATAGTGAATAAAGTCATGAAAAACGTAAAAAGTGAACAAATAGTTCTTCAACAAAACAGATGAATAAATGAATAAATAAATAATGCATGTCAGCAAATTCTACATGATGATTGAGTTACGCACATGAATACATGATTGGTGGGAGAAAGTTGGTTAGAGGATGGGAAGGCTTCTGCTTTGCCAGGGTTACGGAATGAATCCAAGCATGTCTCTTGTCTTGCTTGTGTAGTATGGCATTATTGGCTATTGCTCCCTCTCACACTGGTTTTGTTTTCTTTCGGTTTACTCTACTAGTGCAAAGTTTATGTATACATTCTTACTATTGCGCAAATACACATAGATAGCCGTCTTTTATCATGCTTATGATCTCCCTATCCTAACTTGTCTTAATTTTGGCCTGAACGTGTAACAGATACGCAGCTAATCTTGAGAATAAGCGAGTTGATCTATTTGAAGGGGGCAATGAGGGGATTCCAGAAGAAAATGTTTTGTTAGCATCCTGTAAGAATATGCATCTATTTTTTCTTTGAGTTTTGTTGGCAAGGCAATTTGCCTACTACTGTAGTTATTGCCAAATCATATATGCTATTAGGTTCCAAGTTAGAGCTATGTGCTATGACAAGAACACACTTTGGATGATGCTTTTTTCCGGCAGAACCAAGTTTATCGAAACTTAATCAACATGTAACCTATGAATTTAGAAAGGTGTTTAGTCATTTTTCCTTATTAGTCTGTACAGAACGAAGTTGAGTCCTTGACTTAACTAAAGTGGAATTTCTTGTTGACTATAATTAGCCAAGAGAGACACTCAGTCTGTTCTGCCTAAAGCAAAATTCTTGATAAATTGCCCATGCTTCTTTATTTTGAAGCAATAGATTCCCTTTCACATCTTGCACTTGCGAGATTTCCTTTTTTTGAATTCAATGGCTGGGTGAAGGTTGTGCACAATCACCCCCCTCCCCCTCCCCCCCAAAAAAACCAAAAAAAGGGTTATGCAGAATCTCATTGCACAACAGAAAAAGAAGAATTAACAGAGATATAGTTTACCCCCTCCCCCACTTCTTACTTTGCTTAAGATAGTTCGTTTGTGCAGAACATGCACCTGTGTCCTAGGAAGCTCAAAGAAAATTTAACTTGTGCTGTATTAGCTTTGTCCAAGTATTATATGCTATATTCAAATATGTAGTGTCTGGAGTATCTTTGCTTGACCTGCCTGTAAGTTTGATGTCTGCGTGTGTGTGGCAGCTATGACCAATCAGCAGCTGGTTGATCATGGGAACAGAATGATGGATGAAACTGATCAAGCCATTGAGAGAGGACAAAAGGTCGGTTTCCCTGGCATCCTTATTATTAAACTCATATTTTTTAGCGCATCATAGTTACTACCTCGTAATTTTGTTGCTGGTGAGTGGTGACCACTAACCGACCATGAACAGGTGGAAACAAGAAACGTTCGTGCTTTGTCCTGAATCCATTTTATGGTGTTGATTCATAACCTGATACTAGACGAGTCTACTAAAGAAGTGTTTCATGCTATTGTTGATTGTCATCAATCAGTAAAGGACAACTTTGTCCTATCTTCGTTTTAATGAAGTATATTTATTATCTTCGGAGTTTGGACTAGTCTTTAGCTGTTCTGGCCTGATTTTTGCCAATACAAGAGAGGAAAACTCATGTCTATGACTCGTGTTAGTCTATGCTGTAGTAGTTGTAGGATTGTATGGTGGAATTTTATGAATAATTTTGGTGATATGCTCAAATTATCAATGCTTGGATTTGGTGAATACAGATTGTTCATGAAACAATTAATGTTGGGACAGAAACTGCAGCAGCTCTTAAGGCTCAGGTGAGTACTTTCATACAAGTAATTTTCAAGACTCTCATGCTGGATCTTAAGACGAGAAACATAACACTCCAAACTGACCCGTTCTGCAGACTGAACAAATGAGTAGAGTTGTAAACGAGCTGGACTCCATTCATTTCTCGATCAAAAAAGCTTCCAAGCTGGTCAAGGAAATTGGTCGGCAGGTCGGTTTCTTCAATATTCACCTTCCTTTCTATTTGATAGTATGTTGAATCAATTCATCTCAATTTGCCATTTAACTTCTGCAGGTTGCAACCGATCGATGTATTATGGCCTTGCTCTTCATTATTGTGCTTGGAGTCATAGCCATCATTATTGTGAAGGTTCGATCAATGCTCTCATTTCCGTCCCCCCTTCCTAACTTACTCTCTTTCTTCATGGATTACGGTTAGTGCATCTGGGTTTATGCTGCTTTACAAGTTGCTTTCTTTTCTCTTTAGGGTTTAGGGTTTAGGGTTTGTTGCAGCAGCGCTGATCCTGCCTAATTTCTGATGAGAATGCCCTAAAGTAAACTCTCTTTAGACTTTAGATAAGGGAGCTAGATTTGACCCTGAAGTTAATTAACTTGAACTGACCGGTAACTTTTCTTTACCAATATAACTGATTACCTATTCTCAGCTATCAAATCCGAATTCCCAATGAGCTTAGAATGACCCGTTACGCTTGTACCATTCATTCTGACTCTATTCGGAACTCAACTAAGATGACATGAAACCGATCATCCCATCCATTCAGCCGGGTCTGAGCTTTCGATACATTGTTATCATACATGCTTGGGCATGTATCTTTTCAACATTATCGATGCAAAATTGTTACAACCCACTCACTCACTCATGCATTGATGGGTTTCAGCTCGTGCACCCGAATAACAAAGACATCATAGACATCCCTGGATTGGCACCACCTGCCCAAGCACGAAGACTGCTTTGGCATTCAAATTGATGATCCCAGAAAACGATGTATACGACCAGTATATTCTCAATATTCATTATTTCATTAATTTCTTCTTCTATTCACATCAAGCAATTACGATGGAGGTGCCAAAACACTTTGCAGAATCTTTCAAACGGGTAAAATGCAGCTTGTACACTGTAAGTAGGCATCGTATGTGGCCAATTACGTCTGGAATTTGCCAGAATACATCCTGATCAGAATGCATACAGCAGGAGCTCCCTTTGGTCATGGCGAAATGATATGTTAATTCTTTGTATCTAAAGTAAAATTATTGGTGAAACTCTCTTTTGTCAATTGTGAGACAACACTTATACACTTACACACATTGATATTGTTGTCCGTTGTTTGCTACTGATAATCTTGTAGAGCAAGAACAATATGGCTGAGCTAAGTTTTTTGGTTACTCTCCATTCTATCCACCACCACCTATCTATTTCTAGGTTTTGGTGTTTCTTTCTATAAACCTTCCTATTTAATGAAGGATTGTTTGTTTATTTACTGATGTGATAATTCTCTTTTGGCAAGTTTCCTAGGTTGCAATGTGTTTCAATCTCAAAATGTTTTCATTTTTCTGATGAAAATTCATTATTAATTTCAACAATATATTTGTAGACACTGAAAAGTGTCATGGCAAGCTCCAATGCAGAATATTTTAATATTCTAATTCTTATAAAGATGGTATTTCGCAATCACTTTGCACTGCATCAATAACAATCTTGTTGTTTCCTTCCACCAACATATTGGTTTAACCTTGCAAGAACGCGTTCCTTAACCTATTTCTTATGGTAGTGGCGTCAACAGCCAAAACAGATGGATTACCTAAAAAAAAGGAATGACTTGATATAAAAAAATAAAAAAATAAACAATATTGACATCCTTTACCCTTTTTTCTATGAATTAAAGTATATGGAAAGATTAATTCTTTCATATGCTTAGTATTAATTAAAATTTACAAAATTCTATCTTCTTTTTTTCTTAACTTTTTAATCTTCAATAACCAAAATTAACCTCAACATTATGAACTTTTTATTAAAAAGATTCCTTCTCCATTAATATACTTATCTCCATATGAAAGTACAAAAGTAAATAGCATATGATCAAATCAAAGTGTAAATGAAGGGATAAAGAATTACTCTCTCCGTCCCAAATTAATTGACATTTTGATTAAAAATTTTGATCGTTAATTATTAATAAATCATAATGAGTTACAAAATGAAATTACCTCCCTCGTAATGTTTAGTAAGGTATTTTTCTAATGATAGGAAGATATTGTAACTCATTGTGATTTGTGAATAATTTACAGTCAAAATTTTGTCAAAATATCGATTAATTTGGGATGGAGGGGTAAAGATGATATAGACCATATCTTTGACTATTGACATTATTTGCCGGCTTCGTCCAATCATATTCATCCTTCCTACGTGTTACCGTGTGGGCCTAAGCCTACGCGTCAAACTGTTGTTTTCTCCAAACCTTATTGCTGTCAAATCACAAAATCCAAAATATTAATTTGATATTGTTTGATTGCTATTGGGTCTATAAATTAATCACAAAAGAATAAAGCAGCATTTACTAAAATATTACTTACTAAAGATGTTCGTCAACATTATTGCTTTGCAGTGACTAGTTATTTTAGCCCTTATTGTAAGTTTGATAGTTTTTCGAGAAAGATTTTTGTTGGGGAGATTTAAGGCTAGAATTCACTTCAATAAAGACCCATGATATATAAATGAAGTGAGGATCCATCTTAAAACTAATTGGTGTTAAGAGGAGTAGTCCACTTAACTTATATATCATGTGCTTTCCCTTTACTTTTCCAATCGCGGAACATCTTACTCATAGGTGAATCCCAATAACTTTCTCATGAAAAACTTTCCCGAGAAAGATTTTTACTAGACCCCCTGGAAATTTTTTCTTGAGGTTGTGAGAAAAATAATGGTTTTACATCAAAACTTTCCTTTATTATTATAAAAAATCAAACATTAAGAAGTTTGTCAATTTGGAAAAGTTAACCATCTTCCTACGCCCCATTAGAAATAACCACATATAGAAAAATTTGTCAACTTGGAAAAGTTGACTAATTTTCTTAGGAAAGTTACCAACCAAACATTCCCTTAATTATTGTTCAATATCCTTTAGTGCTTTCTTATTTAGACCTTGTTCATGTGTGCAGTTGGGTATGGTGCGGAAATGATTATGGTGAAATTGTGGAAAGCGCGAAAGAGTGGAATAATATGGTAAAATTTGTGGAAATTATGATTGATGTGGTAGAGAAAGAATGTGAAAGTAGGAAAGAAAAGTGAAAGAGAAAAATGAAAAAATGTATAGATAATAATGATAATAAAGTACAGTACCAATATGATAAAGTACAAAAAAAATATTGAATGATATGTGAATTGTGACATGGTAGGACACCACACTTTGCAAACACAACAGATCATGAATTCATCGTATTCTAAATATTCTAGTTACTGCTGGCAAAAATTCAGATTCGGGTAAATTCGGGTCGGATAAATTTGAACAATGTCAAAATTCGGACGAGAACTTGATGTCCGGATCCAGTTTTATTTCGGGTCGAACCGGGTCGGACAATTTAGATGAAGCATAAATCGGGTTCGGACAATAGAAAAAAGAAAAGTTTTATGTCCGAATATTCGGTCAATATCAAAATTCAGACAAAAAATATATATTCAAACCCAATTTTTCCAGATTAGACAATTCGAATAATTCGGATCAGATGAAATTTTGACGCCGCTAAATCTAGTTGGGTGTAGCCGCCTAGTTGTTTGCTCGTTGCTTGTTGCTTGTTCCTTGTTGGTAAAACAGGGGAAAAGTAAGACAAACCCGATTTTTGTTGATTTCAATGCCACGATGATGAAACCAGTTCAAACTTGGCATATAAAGTTCTAAATTATAAAACCAACCTTGTTTTTTTTTTTTTTTCTGATCTATTCAAACTACTATTTTCTACCAATTTCTTGTTTCATTCTTCCTTCCATAACCATTCTTTCTATTCTTTTTCTTGGCAGTCTCTTACACGTCTCTCTCTTTCTCTGTAGAGTTTGTTTTCAGAGGCTTTCATAATTTATAAGGTAATGCTTTTGAATTCTTCATCTTGTATAGTGTAAACCCTCCTTTTTCCACCTGGGACAACATATTCATTGACCAACAAACCAGTATCTTTTTCTGGGTTTTCTCCAAGTTACTTCTTTGAAACCACCCACAAATTTGTTTATTCATTTCCCATCTGGGTTTTCACTTTTTCTTCCATTTACTCTCTACTCATCATCTGGGTCCTAAAATTTTCACATTTCTACATCTGGGTATGTATTTTTGAATGGATTGAAACAAGCAAGCTAGGGTTTGTTGTGGGTTGTCAAAAAATGGGGTGTTTGCAATTCCTCAGGCTGCACAAAACATCAAAGAAAGCAAACTCAGCTCGTGAATTGAGGAAGGGAAAGAAAGAGACTGTATTAGGAGGAAGTAGGGTTTCAAAATCTGAGAACTCAGTTGCATCATCTTCAAGAACAATCCCAGAATTGTACAGGGAAAAGCACAACAATTTGAGGGCTTTTAGGTACTCAGAGCTCAGAGAAGCTACCAATGGTTTCAGCAAGATGTTGAAGATTGGAGAAGGTGGTTTTGGGAGTGTTTATAAAGGGACAATCAAACCTAGCAATGGCAAGGGGGATCCTACTGTGGTTGCCATTAAAAAGCTCAACAACTTTGGCTTCCAGGTACTCAATTCAGCCCTTTCTTTTGGTTTGGGAATATGTTAGTTCTTCTTTCTTTTTTTACTTGTTTGTCGGTAAATTCCAAATTCAGTTGATGACTTAGCGCTCGCAAACATTCGGGTCAGGGTAAGTTCGGGTCGGACAAATTCAATCGAGAAATTCATTTTTGGGCCCTGTTTTATTTCGGCCCTGACCATTTGGACAAAGCTAAATTCGGGTTCAGACAATAGAAAAATAGAAATTTTATATCCAAATAATCGGTAATATCAAAATTGGACGAAATGATCTATGTCCAGACCTGTTTTTTCCGGGTTGGACAAAATTTTGCCAGCTCTGGTTGCTGTAGTTTGAGGCGCTGACAAAAATTGGTCCGATCCAGATTAAACCGGGTTTGCTCATTGGATTTTCGTCCGAATTTTAAATTCAGTATGGATTCTAAAATCGGGTTCGGGTTTGGGGTGAGAAATGTCCGAGTTTTGTTTGAAATTTGGGTTAGACAAATTCCGACACATTCAAACACTAAACCCAGGAATTTGGACAAAATATTGCAATTATGTCTAAATTTAGTGTAAATTCGGGTTTGGGCATATTCGGATAAATTCAGGTTTAGACACATGCAGAAAATTCGTATCCGGGTTTGGACATCACAAAATGTCTGAATTTGAAATTTAGACAGGTTTCGGATTAGGGTATTCTGTCACAATGTCTGAATTGTCCGAACCCGAAATTGACCCAAAACCCGAAATTTTGCCACCGCCACAACTAGTTTGTCATTATTTTGGCTTGAAATTCAATGGATGGGCTGTGCTGTTTTATGATCATGTCATCTGAATGAATTGATTGTTGAGATCTTCATTCTATGTGCTGCCTGATGTGTTCCTAATATTAATGGGTTGGTGGTAGTTGAAAACTTCATTTTGGCTTTAAATTGGTTGCACATTGCCTTCTTTTTGTTAGAAAATCCATCTAGAGGAGTGTAGACTTGGACTACTCCCTTCATTCCTTAATAGTTGGTCATTTTAAAGTTTTGGGAATATTTTAAGAAAATAGCAGTTTATTGTGTATTTATCAAAATTATTTCTATTATCGATTTGGATGGTTCAAAACCTCAGTTCCAGGAAAGTTCAGAACTTGGAAGGATTATCGATTAACTTCTTTTTCCATGAATTAGTAGTAGGAATCCTTGAAGTTTCAAAGTATGGAGAAATTGAACTTGTGTGACCCTAGACTTGAAAACCATTGGCAGGAAAGGTAGTTCTCACCTTCTCGGAGACGTGTTTTCGGTTTAGTACAGTAAAATATATAAATCGAAAAAAGCTGGTCATTTGGTCAATATTGACTCTTTCATGGGTCAAAGTAGTTGATAGTCTTCTAGATGATCATATCTTGTGGAAAAGTATTTTGAGATGAATTGACATCAACCAGATACCTTGATGACTCTTTCAAATTCAAACTTCTTTTTCCTTGCTTAGATCATCGTCCACAAGCATACGAACTTTTCTTTCTCTGTCGTTGCATCATAGTCTTATGTGCTAGTGAAAGTTTTTGGTTTATGTTTCCCGATGATCTACGATGCTTCTAAGTTTTTTGTTATTATCGTTTATGTTCATCATTGATTTTGATTTACTGATAATTACTGTATAGGGCCACAAAGAATGGCTTGCAGAAGTCCAATTCCTTGGCGTCGTGGACCATCCGAAACTAGTGAAGCTTCTGGGATATTGCGCGGTAGATGGAGACCAGGGCATACAGAGGCTTTTAGTGTACGAGTACATGGCGAACAAGAGCTTAGAAGATCATCTATTCGGTCAAAAATACCCGGCTCTACCTTGGGTGACTCGGTTAAAGATAATGTTGGATGCAGCCGAAGGGTTGGCTTATCTGCATCAAGGGATGGAAATTCAGGTTAGTCACAATCTCGATGAAATTTTGAGGAATCGGGTGAATTCAGTGTATGGTTTGCTTTGGGATGATCGATGTGGGTTTCTGTGTTTCGATCAGGTGATATTTCGGGACTTTAAGTCATCCAACGTGTTGTTGGACAAGGACATGAATGCCAAGCTCTCGGATTTTGGTATGGTTCGAGAGGGCCCTACTGGGGATGCCACTCATGTGTCAACCGCGGTGAGTTTCTTGAGTCATATTTGGTCGTACTCGTATGTAATGGTATGAAGGAGTTCTTGTAGTGTAGCTTAGGCCGTACCAACCGTGTAAAAGGCCCAATTTCTGGAGGTCAAGCATAGGGGACAGGAGAACATCGGTCTATCATCAGACCTAGACCTGGCAAAACTGACCTGACCCGACCCACACCCAACCTAGACCCTAAAATGCCAAAACCAATTGACCTGAAGTAGACCTAACCTGAAACAACCCGGCTTGACTCGAATTTATCTTCTATTACTGAAGTTATTTGTTCTTGCAAGACAAGCTTATTGGTGAAGTTGACCCATTTGAAAATGACCCAACCCAAGCCTGACCAAATTGCCAGGTCAAGGTTTAGGGTTTAGGGTTAGGGTTTATAGTTAACTACCTTGGGTTTTATAAACCCAAAGTCTATTAGACCTTGGGGCCCCATTCTTTCGCTAGGTAAACTACCCACAATTCGACTTAACCCACTTTTACCCAATTCTACTTGTTTCCACCTAAACTTACCCACTTCCACCTAAACCTACCAAAACCTATTCAAACTTATCCAACCTTACTTTAACCAACTTCTACGTACCAACAGGAAGAACATAGCTAAACCGCATTCTACGTTACATTCCTGAAAAGGTTCGTGTCCTAACTTGACATTTACATACAGCCGGTGGGGACCTACGGGTACGCAGCCCCGGAATACATAAAAACCGGCCACCTCAAGCAGAAGAGCGACATCTACAGCTACGGTGTGGTCCTGTACGAGGTCCTGACGGGGCGGCGGGCCCTAGAGCGGCGCCGCCCCGCTCCAGAACAGAGGCTGCTGGACTGGGTCAAACAGTTCCCGGCAGACGGCAAAATGTTCTACTTGATCATGGACTTGCAGCTCAGGAACAGCTACCAGATAAGTGCGGCACGCAAGATTGCCAAGCTGGCGGACCGGTGTCTGAGCAAGGAGGCGGAGGACCGCCCTGACATGAGCGAGATAATAGCCGTTTTAAAGGAAGCCATACTCGAGTCTCAGTGAAATAATAACAGCAGCTTGAGTTTGACAGTAAAAGTATGATAATGATAGCTAATTATAGTGTAAAGTGTAAACATTCATCCAAAAAGAAGGTTAGTCCTAAGCAGAGGTTTGGTTCTCGATGCCCGGGAGATGTAATAATTTAGAGGGATTTACTCGAGTTTTGCTGGTTCTGTGTAGGGTTTAGATTTGAGAGTGTATGTATGTATGTATGTATGTATGTATAGGAGCAGATCTTAAATTTACTATTCTTGACTCATACTTGGATTTCATTGTTCTTGGACTGAGAAGAAAAATCATCAAAATTTTTCCGTAAAACTCCGTGGTTAGGTTAGGTATGGAGCAGTCTGAGTAGGGGTAGAACCAAGTCGGCCCGAACCTGGATTAGGGTGGAAAACTCGACTTGAAGCTCGTTGAGCGTGAAATGTGGACTGGGCTTGACTCGGCTCGGGATGGCATATTTTATTTTTGGTTTTTGCTTAGGAATTTTTGAATTTAAAGCAGAAGTCCAACCTTAAATTCTGAATTTGCATATTGATTCATCAAAATGGGATTAAAATAACTTGTTAGTGATCTGAGGGATATTATGACCAAGCTGGGTTTGAAGTCTGAACAATGGCGCAAGAGTTGCTAATCTTATAATTCAAAGTTTTATATTTGAAAATCAAAGAAAGTTATCAAATTTATGCTTTATTATTAAATTTTAAATATCTAAACTTAGTATAAAGTCTACTTATAAGTTATACCCAGAAGACAACGCATTTTTCGCCTAAAAATCTGATCAAACTTTACTTGAGCCGAGCTTGGGCTAGTACAATTCCCATCGATTCTAGTAGGATGGTAGCGATGCTGACCGATCCTGACCTAATTATGACCGATGCTAACATGAATAGGTTATCGTTAGGGTATGATGATCCTAATGATCCTAACAATTCTAACTGTTCTGGCCGCCCCCAATCCTAATGGTCTTGACCGACCCCAATGCGATCATGTTACGATTCCAACAAGGCGGCAATTGTGGGAACAAGTTGAATCATCCGGTGATTTTTAGATTGTACGATCCTATGATGTAGATATAGACCTAGCAATTTCTGACTGACCCGATAACCCGACCCGAACCCGCCCGAAATTTCTGGGTTTTGAATACGATTTTTTCAACTAAACCCGAAGTATATCGAACCCGAAAATTAGCGAGTCAAACCCGACCCGCCCATTTGACCCAAAAATTTAACTTTTTAAGTTAAACTTTATTAAAATTTGTGACTTTGCATTCAAATTTTTAACTATTAAACTATAAGTGCAACTTATTTATTTGTTATTTCTCTTATTTAAGTTAAAATACTTACAATAATCTATCGTTGCTAGAAGATAATTATATTTTATTATGTATATTGTACAAAAAGTAGTATTAAGAGACCATTTTTGAAAAAGAAAAAGCGAAAAAAGGTTGTACTAAATAAAAAAAAAAATGAATGGCGAAGATAAAAGTTGACACATATATGGATAAATATCATTTTCATTGTGGTGGTTGTCATGGTTGACAATCACTATAAGTTTTTCCATTGATAAAAATATTTCTGCATTGACTATATAATTGTATTGAAAATAATAAAAATAAGAGGTTAACATGATAAAATAGTCGTTAACATTATATCAAAATGATAGTCATACATATTTTGAAATTTTTTAAAAAAAATTAATTAAAGTGATAGATATTAATGGCTCCGAACAAACGAGTCATCCTTCTTTGGTCTATCCACTAACACAAGCATGCTATGTTTAATGATTTAACATGACTTGAAAATAAATTAGTCTCAAAGACCAATAGTGATGACTAAAATAAGTGGTACAGAATATTAAGCTCATTTCACCCAACAAAATGCTTGTGTTATTCAAGGAAACCATCACAATCATAGACCAAAAGACCATCCCTTTGGACCTTTTCCAATTTGGCTTCAAAATGAGGGTGACCACCAGTTTACACATACAGCTCTTCATCAAATCACATAACCAAAGAAACCTAAGGAGAAAAAAAATAAATAAAGTTACAACTATAAGGATGACGGTCTCAACTTTCAACCTTTATCTAGGAGAGTTTGAAAGAGGGAAGCCGAAAAAACACAGTTGCGAAGGGAATCACAGAACAGAAGCAAGGCCGACCTTTTGGGGCTCAATCTTCTTGTTTCCTGGGAAGGCATTGCGCGATACGTCCACAAGTGCCTTGAAGCTGTAGGGCTCGTGCATGGCCAGCTCTGACAACACCTTCCTGTTCAGTTGAATGTTCTCCTTCATCAACCCGTGCATGAAGTTACCGTAGTTAACCTGACCCGAAACAAGCAAAAGCAATGTTATGTTGAATCTTGGTTGCTTTATGTTGACAAAATTCTCAAAAACAAATTAAACTGCAAATTGGAGCTATTAGCCAACAGCATCCCAAATGACCCATAAGCTTTCATACAATTTAGTCTTTTCAAGTCAAGAAAGAAATATGTTTGAGGTCTTCCCACCAATGCACCAGGAATACGGTGTTTTGGCAAACCATTGCAACTATCAAATTCCATAGACAGACACTATCTCCTTGGCTACAATCTTACAATGTCATCTCTAATTCTTTCTCACTAGTTACCAAAACAAAAGATATTGCTAGCATGACCTTGGAGCTTTAGCATTTCCATATATAACTAGTATTCTCTACGTCAGTATGTCTCCTCTAAGAAAATGTTCAACGTGAGAATAATAACAGCTTTGATAAGCTACAAAATTCTTTTGTACAAAATGGGAAATTTAACTGAGGGGAATTTCCCATTAACAGAGCAAATATCATTACCAATGTACTTCAGAGTTTTGGTCAATTGTCTGGTTCTCATGAATGAGAGGTATCACATGGAGCAATATTTTTGCAGAGATAACTTGCCTTTAGGAAATCGAGCAGGTAGAGAAAGATAAAAACTTTGACCTCTAGACTTGTATTAAATGGATTTTACAAGTCATTTGACTATTGTCAATGCAGGGGAAAAATTCAATTGAAAAAAGGGCTTCATATGCAGCTCTAGCTCTTATGAAAATTCATCTTCAGTAGCAAAACTGGACAAGGCTTGAAGGCTGGATGTCAATCATAGACATGCGAACTTGGCAGGGTTTTTGAAACTAACATCGCTTAAGATGAGAAATCAAAGAAAGAATCTGGTAAAAGATACGGAGGGTTTATTGTCCTGAAGATTCCATTAACTTCTCCAAACTCGTGTGAAAGTTCAAACACTCTCTGCATCGAGACCACAAAAGAGCGAAACTTCCATGGGATAAAGGTTACCAAGGAGAAATCAAGGATGGATAGAACACTTTCTTTGTAAGGGTAAACTACCTAGAACATTTTTCTACCTACTTCTACATAAACTACCTGAACCTACCTAAATCTAGGTAATTTTTCTACTTCTAAAACAACTCACAGCCAATTTCTACATAAACCCAAACCTACTCAAACCTATACAACCTTCCCTGAACAGGGCCTTAGCCGGTGATTTGTATACTCCCTCAAACCTTGTACTTAAACAACAAGTGTGATCTATTAGTAAAAGCAAGTGCCTGTCTCTGTACATCTCTATATTAGTAACCAATGTAAAGTTCCCAAGGTTATTCAAAATCTACAAGAACTGAAATCCTTATTTGTCTTCAGCTTTAGAGTTGTCCACAATTGAAACTCATATTAAGACCAGATAACTTATTCAATCAAGTTAAACCATTAAGACATCCAAAAGTTTCCTAAATTCTTCTCAGAAACCAAAGAAACCAACCACCTTTGTTACCAAAATGTTAGCCTTTCCTCATTTTCTAAAGCTGATGTGCATCACATACATACCCGCAGCGTAAGCTTAAATAGCTTTCGCCCATCAAAATGCAGCCACAGTTCAGTCAATTCAACCCAAATAACAAAACTAAAAATGAATGCATGTGTATTCAAAATCTACAAGAATTGAAACCCTTATTTGTTTCAAGCTTTAAGTTAGACCAATTTGTTCGCGAAACTTGCAACATTTTCCTAAATTCTTCTCACAACCATAAGAAAGAAACCAGCCACTTCGTTTGCAAAATCTCAATCTTTTCTCATGTTCTAACTTATATTTCGCCACTGAAAATGTAGCAGCCACAATTGATTCAAATTCAATCCAAACAACAAAACCCAGAC
Source organism: Portulaca oleracea (assembly GCA_029582165.1). Taxonomy (NCBI): domain Eukaryota; kingdom Viridiplantae; phylum Streptophyta; class Magnoliopsida; order Caryophyllales; family Portulacaceae; genus Portulaca; species Portulaca oleracea. Next base: position 6,431,959 of record CM055883.1, on the reverse strand, counting down.
AAGTTTCTCAATCACTAATCAAAATTGATAGAGTGAATAAGAGCAATTGAATTCGAAATTCAGAAAAATACCCCATGTTGGCGAGTACCAGCGTTGATGCGTTCGATCCAAAGAGATCGCATATCACGCTTCTTGTTGCGGCGATCTCTATAGGAGTACTGAAGAGCCTTCTCGACTCTCTCTCTCGCTATTCTTATGCAGTTCTTCGCTCGTCCTCGAAAGCCTTTTGCTAACTGGAATATCTTCTTCTTGTTCATCTTCTTCCTCTACTCTGAAAGGCACAGCTTCAATGCTCACCGCTGAGTATGCTAGATAATTTCTTCCCACAATACTTTGCTGGCGGGAAACCCTAAAAAGAGAGAGAAACCCTAGAGAGCTCAAAACTGAAGAAAAATAGATAGAAGGAGAAGGAGAAGAACCTGGGGATTGTATTGGTTGTCGAAAAAGTGAAAACCCCAGAAACCCTAGCTTGTTATTCGGTGAACTACAGCAGACCAACGGTGGCCGCGGCGGCGGCAGTGGCGGTGGTGGCGGCGGCGGGGGGAAATGAGTGAGGGGAACTGAGGGTCGGGAGACAGAGCAACTGAGGGAGTTTGGGCCAACACTAGGACAGGAAGAAAAAGAAGTTGGTTATATTTTATGGGCTTAAGAGAGTTTGGGCTCGCTTCATTTATGGACACAACCGTGGACATCCCAATTAGACCTTGGCAATCGGGTGAATCGTTCGATGTTGACATCGGGTCACCCAATTTCGGTTCGTTTCAGGTACGGTTTTGGGTTCAAGTTGATTCGAGTGAAATTCTTTCTAATTTGTGTTATTGTTTGATTTGGGGTCACTTGGATGTGGATTTTTATCGGGTCACTTTGCAGTTGCGGTTCGAGTTGATTTCAAGTTCGGAGCAGGATCGAATTATCCATCAGTTTGGTTTTCTGGTTTGAGTCTTGGATTAGTTTTGGGGGTCTATTCCCAATCTTCCCTCCAAGGAGAACTAATCAAAGTCTAATAGGATTATAGGATTAGTCGAGTTGAAAGCCACATGACATGACTAGGGTGGTAAACGAGCCGAGCTCATGTCGACCCCCTAGGTAAAGGTTGGCTCGGGCTAGGCTCCAAGCTCAGCCAGTTTTCGAAGTCAAGGTTCGGGCATTGGTTCAATTTAAAAATCTAGGCTCACTCTCGGCTTAATTTTTTTTATTATTTAAAACTCTCCAAATGTGAATTGAAAATAAAAAAATTAAACAAATTTCTTAATTTATATCAAGATTGTAAATTTGTAATGCTTGATATTTTTTTTTTGGCAAACGGTACATCACAGAAAAACAACACAGAACAAAATTAAGGAGGTGACAACTTCCTGGCCTTGGTGGCCAGGTTGTGTGCCTCCATAACAGAGCCACGACCTACCTTCCTAATCTGGATAAAAGCAAAGGACTCTAACAGACTCATACAACTGTTGAAAATAGACCTACAATCTCTGGGGATTTTAGAATGGCCCTGGAAAAGTTTAACCAGGCTCGCTGAGTCAGTGAGGAAAAGTGCGTGTGTTATCCCTGAATTGACGCCATGTTGTAGGGCTTGCTCTACCGCCAGCAATTCCACTTGCAGCACAGACGAACCGTAACAAGGGTAGCTCTCCCTCTGACTCTTTCCAGCGTCATTTTGAAGCACCCAGGCAAAACCCGCCTGGAGAGTCTCCTTGAACCTGGCCCCATCGCAAAGATACGTACTATGAGCCCTGTCCGAATGTCCCTTATGCCATACTAGTTGATCGTTCCTGGCATTCAGTTGACCTTGGTTTTTGGCATCGTTCCTCAACCCCAGCCGCTCAGCATTTGCCGCATTGTTAACCTCCTGCTTGATCAACTCCAGCGCTTCCGTTGGGGTGACTCGCTGCCGCTGGAACACAAATCGGTTCCTCGAGCACCAAATGATCCAGAGTGTTGCCATGAAGACATTGATTCTACCGACATTGCGCTTGTCCACTAGAGCTAAATATTTTAGCCAATTTGCCAACCATCTTGAAAAAGGAATTGAGTTGTCTTTCGCATCCCTGATACCCAGCTCACCTGCAAACCAAAGAACGTTAGCAAAAATACAAGATTTAAACAGATGGTCCACCGTTTCCAAAGGCCCCCCGCAGAGGTAGCAATGTTGATCCTCCTCATTACGAACCCAAGATCTCCATTCTTGCGTAGGCAGAGCATTATGGAAGATCTTCCAAAAGTGTATCTTCCATTTTGTAGGTATTTCCAGAGACCACAGCGTCTTCCATAGCGATCCCTCGTCGTGCCATGTTTGTTGCAGCAAGACTTGATTGTTCTTCTCCCACCCCCACCAATAACCTGTCTTAACACTGTATCCATCTTCTCCCTTACCCCACCACTCAGTGAGGTCCTCACCCTCATGTGGCCTAATAGGAGTTCCAAGGATTTGTTTAGCCGTATCCTTCGAAAATAGGGAAAAAACTAGGGAGTGGTTCCATTTTGGTTGATCATGATACATCAACGGTTGCACTTTTTCCAATTCCCACTGGCAGCGTAACTCGTCGTTCCTCCACTGGAGAGGTTAAAAAGTCCAACTATCTCGTCCAATGATGGTTGTGCCGCCGTTAGTTATCCTACGCCCAAGACCATCTTTGAATTTTACCACAGCTTTTGACAGTCCTCGCTATCCCCACGATGCATTTGCATGACATCTGTTAGATAATCCAATTGGTGAGGACACCGAGTATTTCGCTTTATAGATTCTCGCCAAAAGGGAGTCTGGATTTTGGTGTAGCCGCTAAGCCTGCTTCATTAGTAGCGCATCATTAAATAATTCTGCACTCCTAATCTCTAACCCCCCATTCCTTTTGGAGCACGGACCCACTCTTTCGCCTTCCAATGGACACCACAATTCCCTCCCCCGGTCCACCAAAAGAAATTTACAACCAGTCGGTCGATCCTCTTTGCAATCTCAACTGGGATTTTGTAAATAGATAAAAATTGTTGGTTCAGGGCGGACAGAACTGCACTGATAAGCACTAACCTCCCCCCAGGGGAAAGAAGGGCCACTTTCCAACCCTGCAGCTGTTTCTCAATATTATCCACCAAGAATCCAAGCTGGGTTGTTTTGTTTCTCTTTATTGTTGGAGGGACTCCCAGATATCGATCGAACATTTCCACATCCTCGTATCCAAAAATGGCCTTGAGGCCTTCCTTGTCATGTTGAGTTGTGCTTGGCAAGGCAAGAAAATGCGACTTTTGGACACTCACAACCTGTCCAGAAGCCTTGCAAAAGTTGTCTAATTCCTGCTTCAGGGAGAGACAGGACTCCCCGGTAGCTTCAGTGAAGAAAATGGAGTCATCAGCAAAGAAAAGGTGAGTTACCTCAGGAGCATTACGCGCCACCTTGATGCCTTTAAGAAGTCCATTCTCCTGGGAGGCCCTAGGTTGCTCGCCAGCACATCTAGGCACAGGATAAACAAGTAAGGGGAGAGAGGATCCCCTTGCCTAAGACCCGCTGCGGGCTTGAACACGGACGTAGGTGATCCATTTATGAGAACTGAATATTGAACTGTTTCAACGCAATTCATAATGAGATGGACCCACTTAGTTGGGAAGCCAACGACTTCTAGGATATTCCTCAGAAAAAACCAGTCCACTCGATCATAAGCCTTGTTCATGCCGACCTTGATTGCGGCCAACTTCCTCCCCTTTTTCCGTCGCCTGATTGTGTGCAATAATTCATGAGCTATCAGACAACTCTCCGAGATCAGACGGCCTGGGACAAAGGCATTCTGATTCGGATCAATGAGTATCTGCATCACCCCTTTTAACCTATTCACAATGCACTTTGACAGGATTTTGTAAAAAACGTTGCACAAACTTATTGGACGGAAGTCCGCCATAGTTTCCGGGGTGCTTTTCTGGGGGATAAGGGTGATGAAAGTATTGTTGATCTCCTTCAAAATATTTCCAGACTCTAGCATATTCAGGACCCCTTCAGTTACTTCTTGTCCCACTACCGCCCAATGTTTTTGGTAAAAAATAGCTGGCGTACCATCCGGGCCCGGAGCTTTTAGGGCCCCCAATTGGAAAACAACCCGCTGTACTTCGTCTGCGCTAAAATCGCTGGTGAGACAGGCCACTTCATGCTCTGTGAGACGTTTATCAAATCTCTGTAAGGCCTCAAGAACATACCGCTTCTTCACAGGGGGGCGGATCCACCTGGGCTTGGAAAAGATTTTGAAAAAAATGCACCGCCTCCCTCCCAATCGCATCTTCTTCATTTAACTACATACCCTGTGTATTCTTGATGGCATGGATTTTTGTGAACCGTTTCCTATGCTGATAATGCCTGAAGAAGAATTTCGTGCATTTATCCCCTTCCCCGAGCCATTGCACCTTCGACCGCTGTTTCCAATAAACCTGGGCTATTTCAAACGCGTCGATCCACCGTTTCTGGGCCTGACTAAATGCCTGCAGGCCAGACCCTACAAGGCCAGACCCTTCCAACATTAACTGAGCCTCCTCAAGTTCCTCAACAGGCTTCGTCTCCGCCTTGCGCCTAGGGATGGCAACGGGGTGGATCGGGGATGGGGGAGTATACCCCCGTCCCCATCCCCGCTCCCAAAACTCATCCCCATCCCCGTCCCCATCCCCGCTTCGGGGAATAATTCTTGCCCCATCCCCATCCCCGCGGATTCCCCATCCCCATCGGGGATCCAACGGGGATTTTTTTAAAACTATCCTAAATTTAACTAAATCTTAATCGGATTCGATTTTTAATCGAACCCGGTTTTTAACATGTTCAAAATACAAAGTATTTAACTTGCTCAAGTAATAATACATCAAAATCAAACAATAATACATCAACAAGTGAGAATAAATTGGAAAATTACTACTTTGTCATTCCCATTAATATATATATTAAATTAGAATAAAGATTATTTGGTAATTTTAACATTTCCGGGGATGGGGATTCGGGATGGGGACGGGGAATTCACCCCGGCGGGGAAAATGGGGACGGGGATGAGGAAAATTTTGTCCCCATCCCTGCCCCGTCCCCGAGCGGATTTTAGAAAATCGTCCCCGTCCCCGTCCCCGTCCCCATCCCCAATGGGGGCGGGGATTTTTCCTCAGAGCGGGGCGGGGCCCCGACGGGTTCGGGGATTCCCCACCCCATTGCCATCCCTACTTGCGCCAGTCGTTTTTCCAACCCAGAAACCATTGTTTGCATCTCGCCTTCACCGCTTTAATTTTCCTGCAAGCTTTGAAAGTGGGTAACCTAAGATAATGGTGTTGGTCCACTCCTCATAGATCAAATCGCGAACCTCAGGGACCTCCATATACCAAGCCTTCATTTTATAGCTACGACGCTGTCTTCGACCGTCATCTTCCGAAAAATGCAAGACAATTGGGCTATGATCAGAGTACAAAATTGGTAAGTTTAGTAAAAACGAGTAGGGCCATAATTCATATATGCTCGATCCAACCTTTCCATGATCAGTTGATTTTGATATCGCATGCTTGATAAATTACATGTACATTAATAACTAGTGAAGGGATCTCTAAAGTTATGAAGTACGGGTTGTTTCAGTTGGAGCTAAACCCAAATTAAAGCGGCAATCGTTAAACCCTCCTAAAACCCAGAAATCAATCAATCAATCAATCTCCGATGGAGAGAAAGTTCACCCTTCTTCACACCGTCGCCACCGCCGGCGTGTTCTCCGCCTTTTCTTTCTGGTACCAATCTCCTTCTCTCTCTATTCATCCATTTTACTCCGACATTCTGCTTACATTTCCCCAAATTTGTCAAAAAGTTTGATCGAATTGGGTCAATTTGTGAACGAATTACAAGGTATGGGTTTATGTTTGGAAGAGAATCAGCTCGCAAGGAACTTGGTGATCTTATTGAAGATCTTCGTCGCTCCAATTCTAACTCCACCCCACCTCCTCCTCCCTCATCATGATCTCAAATTCTCAATCTGTACTACTACTCTCTATCTCTAACCTTTTTCGAAGTTCTTCTGTAAGCTTTTGTAAGGCTTTATTGAGAGCTGTAATTGTATGGTTGAACACATTGGCTTGTGATTTTTGAGGGGTTTTGGTTGATATTGTCGAATATTTGTCTGGATTTATTGGAAGAACTGACTCTTCTGAACGTTTCATTAATCATGATGCATTTGATCTAGAATTATTGTGTGCATAGACTCTTTTCTGCTAATTAATAGATCAAATGGTATTAGCAAAACATTTGGTTGAGATAATCTGTACAAATCTTTGTTTGTTGGCTCATTTGTGGTTGGGATTGAGTTGTGAAGGTATTTGGACAATGCTAGACTTGTTAGTGTTCAGGTTGGGGATTGATGGAGTGTTTTCAACAGGAAGCGAACAAAAGCTATCGATACTGAGCGAAAGACCGACGGATTTTCCACATTATACTTCCGGGTTTGATGACTAACCATCAATTACTAGTTTATTGTTGTTGATTTTACGATGTTAGTGCCTGTAGGTAGTGTTTATGATGTCCATATTGATAATTATTCTTTATGAGGAGATTGTGTGGTGCTTGACTTAATTGTATTCTGTTTTATTTTGGGTGCATCTTGTGAGACAAATGTGCCAGAAAAGAAGCCTATTGGTGCTTCTGCTCCTTCTGCTTATAGTCCTTCAAGTTGAAGGAAATTTGTGTTCGTCGTAGTTGCAAAGGAAGAATGGAGCTTTTGAGAGTGTAAAATCATGAATGAGAAAACTGATTACAAGTAAATGTTCTCTTGTTTGATTGTTTGAATACTTTGAGATATTTGCGGACTTCTTGCAGTAGTCTTGTAGTCAGTCGTGTTAGGTTGTTTCATCTCTGTCCATAATTTGAGTGTAATAAACTAGTTTTAGAAGTAATGAACTAGTTTTCTGTCCATAATTTGAGTGTAATGAACTAGCTTGTGACAACTTCTATCCTGAAGACCCTGTGAAAGTTTAAGTCGCAAATGAGAAAACCATAGTTTCCTACTTCCCTTCTGTATTGTGGTGATCCGATGGGGGCATTGCTCTACTGTAATGAACTAGTTTTTTGCCTATGCTTATGCACGGGTGTCTTCATGATAGAAGTCATCAGATTTGAGCGTAACAACATATTCTTTCATTATTTATCGTTTTATCTATCTTTTGGTGGGTATGTAGAAGTTGGATGAAGTAAGGTTGGATAGGTTTGAGTAGGTTAAGGTAGAAGTAGTTAATGCGTTTTTTAGAAGTAGGAAAGTTTAGGCAAAAAAAAAAAAAAAAAGAATTGGGTAAGAGTGGGTAAAGTTGGGTTGTGGGTAGTTTACAGTGCGAAAGAACATGACCTTATATATTTGGATGGAGGGACTAGATGTCTAGTCAATGGCCATCAAAGAAAGGAGGGATTCTCTAGAAATCAGTTGCATGCTTGGCCTTAAAATCATTTAATAATCTTGTTTTGTGAGTTCCATAATCAACTGCTAACCACACAGCAAGGCAACTATGTTTAACTATGCAAATGTGTGTTGATGAGTCATGTGAAATTCAGCCCAGTGATTCATAATCAACTGCTAACTACAGACTTCTTGGAACTACTTTACTTATTCCAAATTATTTGTATGGCATATAGTAGCAACTAGCAAGGGACTTCCCTGTACCACTTCATTAATGTTCAGCATGGGAAGTAGATCAGGCTTAAGCTAGTTAAGTGAATTAAGATTAGATTTTCTTAGTCATTAGCGTTCCGTTGGATGCTTAGACCTGCCGGGCTACCTTTGAGTTCTACAAATGCTACTGCAATGGTTATTGAATTGATAGTAATTTTCCTGCAGAAAGCAGTCTTCATCTGTTCCTGATAGCCAGGTGAATCAAGATTAGGTTTTCTTAGTCATTACTCTCCTTCAGAAATCTTTGAAGTAGCCAATGTATAAGATGACAGATAGTAGAATCATAGAATGGAATCACTCTCTTGTGGATTTGGGGTTCCCTAATCCCTACTCATGGGTTGCCCCCCAATTTTTAGTTTGTTTGTATGCATTTATTCCTTGCTAAACATGGCTGATACCTACATGCTGGTCATCAACAACGATGTCATACTTCTGATTTGCTTTCTCCTAGTCAACAACCATATCTATCATACTTATAATTCTATCATCTCCCTGAACCAGGTGACATTGTGCATTTCCTTCTTCCCAAACCAATTGATACAGCCTTGACAGAAAACAAGTGAAAATGAAGCTCTAGAGTAGAAGAGTAGGAGAAAAGAGAGGGAACCTGGAGGATAAAATGACACAGAAGGAGCAAAGGAGAAAATTGGTAAGAATAGTTTTGAATATATTGCCAATAATCCTTGTGAAGACATGGTAGAACAGGTTTCTAGGATACTTTGACATGGTTACATCATAGAACACTAAGAAAAAGCAATAAATGAACATCCTTAAGTAATTCATAATCTTACTAGAAAGTATCTTTTGTTGACACCCTATCCTTAATTAATATAAACATTTTTTTCATTTTCTTTGATTCTTCATGTTTAGCACTTCCCCGAGATACATGCCACAATGTAAGCTGGCAAAAATTGGAGATATAAAAACTTTCTCCTGTTTATAATCTGGATAAACAAACAAGCCTTCTTGCTTATCCATTGTTCGAGGGTACCTTCAAAAGAGGCATGGAAGCATCTATACTAGATTCTGGTTTCATATTTACCGTATAATTGTATATGCTAATTGGCTCCAATATACACACACAATCCTGCATGGTCATTTAGACAAGTGCCTGCTCCTTAAGTTTCTGAATCTTCTTCTCTCTAATGAACCCCACATAGAGGTCGGTTCCGCTTGAGTCACTTGCAGGAAGTCTGTGTCTTTTCCCCTCTGACATGCTCCTCACAAACTCAACAAAGTGTCTCCAGTTTTCCCCTTCGAACAAGTTCTTGTTCATCCTTAAATACGTGAATGCGCTCAACCCGCTTCCCGAATGTGAATTGCTGGTTCCCAACACTTGCCCATATCCACCCGAATCGTACCTCTCCAATGCATTCTCTCCAGCAAGCTCTACTCCCGTCTTTTGTGTTGCCATCTTTACTTGCTGCACGAGCCCTTCAGGCGAGCAACCGGCATGTCCCGGTTGCTCAAAGTCCCTCATTTCCATGCATGTAAAGTTGAACACGACCCCGTGTTTGGCAAACATTCTAGCTATCGGTAGATACCCGTCTCTGTTCCTGGTGTTGTAATACCCTGCTGTCAATTCAGCTGCGTGGGATCTCGTGTTGTAGTGCCAGTGGATTCCTGCTACTTTACCGGATAGTATCGCCCCGGTTCCTTGGAAAATCCCCTTGGAAGATTCGAGTATCCTGTCACCGTGCTCCAATAGCTTCCCACTGTACCACTCAAGGAAGAACTCTCCGTACTTTGTGTTCCAGGTTCCTTCTCTGCGGAAGAATCCGGTGTCTTCCGGAAACTGGTTGTAGTTGCCCGAATCATGGGGCCCACTGCGGCCCCAGTCGCTCTGCCCCATTGCCTCAGCTGCTGCTTGTAGTGATGCTTTCATGTACTGTTACATTATTGTGACCATGTGTTAGATTTTGAAAGGTGGTAAATAATCTTAATTTAACTGTGAGGTTATTAGTTGCTTGATTTACCTTGTCATAGCACTGAAATTCTCCGATTCCGGGGAATCTCCATGTTCCATTGCTCTCTGGATAAGATGGATACCTCAGCTCCCCACAGGGGCCCATCCCTACTTGAATTTCCTGTCATAGGAATCAAATTTGAATTCAATAAACTGCAAGATAGATAATATTCCCTAATTATTCCAAATGTTGTTATCCAACATGTTATTTTCAAGCTCAATTTACTGCAATTTGCTCATTGTCTTCTTGTTTTGCCGTGCCCGTGAGTATCTTTGGTCGTTATTCGTTATTCATACATTCCTTTGCTTCTACGCGTTTTACATATGACTTGTACCCTTTGATTCCCCCTAAGATACTCCTCTTAGACAATGACACTTTCATAATGTAGACTGCTATCTATTTGTGATTGTAGGGTAAGAAAATAAACAAGTTTGGATGGATTCTTACCACAATGACACTTCCAAGGTAATCTCTGAATCGATCACGGAAGCTCCTCATGAAGTCTGAATAGACCTGAATGGGTGTTCTTCCTCTGAGTACTGGGAGTGAATCACAACCTAAGCTGATGTACTCTGGATTCCTCCTGCCTGATTTGTCTGTGTACACAAGGTCCGGGTTCTTGCTGATCTCTTCCAATACCCATGGAGGGAGAGGAATACTGCACAAATTGAAGGTAACCGTGTTTAGTTTGAGGCAGCTCAGAGTATAGCAGTTGAAAATGCACTAATGGGTGGACCTGGCAAAACTGACCTAACCCGACTCAGACCCAAAAATACAAAAATGAATTGATTGGAACCTGAAGTGACCCGACCCGCCCTAGTTTTTCTTTCATCATAATTATTCGTTTTCGCAACAACAAGATCGACGGACCAAAGAAAGGACCCGGAATCAACCTGACCCGAACAGACCCGGACTTGAAAAATGCAAAAGATATTCGATCTGAACCCGAAATGACCCGGCTACACCTGTCAATTCGGGCGGGTTAAACATGGGTCGAGTTCGGTGTAGGTTGGGTTCAGGTTTATTTAGGTTTTGGGTTCGGAAATTGCGTTCAAAACCTAAACTTTCGGGCAGTTACTTACGGGTCAGGTCAAATTTTGCCAGGTCTAGACCCGACCCGACCCAAGTTTATCTCTCTCTCCTAAGTTATCCGTTTTTCGCAATACGAGCCTGTTGGGCAGTAAAAAAGGACCCAAATCTACCTGACCCGACGCATATGGCCCAGTTGCCAGGTCTAAACCGAACTGCTTTTTTATTTTTTATAATTAAAAAAACTAAATCCCCTTAGGAGGCATGAAGAAATATGATGTTTTACATACCTGCAGGAGTCTCCTACATTTCCTCCACACTGGTGGAAAGACATGACCACCTGCAGCTTCAGCCCATGTCTCTGCACCATCTGCACCAGCTCGGCGTACCCATCCCAATTATACCTCCCGGGGCCGTCCTTCTCAACCAACCCCCACCAGGCATCCACCATGACACCCTCGACACCGGCGCTCTTCAAGGCCATCAGACTGGCATTGATCGCCCGGGGCTTGCTCAGGCTCCCCCCATTCGTCACCGTGTCCAGCGGCATCATCACATACACTGGCACTCTCTTCTCACTCGTCTCGTGAACTCCCGGCGACCCGTGAAGCTTCTCCAAAGTCTCATGTCTGCTGGCTTCAATGGCCGACGTCGTCTTCTCGGGTGTGAAATGTGCTGCTCGAATGCGAAACGACGAGTTGGGTTTGATTCGGGCGAAGCATATCAAACCGGGCGGTAAATCTTCAGGGGTTTTGAGGGTCTTTAGGGCTCTGAGATTGGTGAAGTAATTGGAAGAACGTAGGGTCAAATTCATGGTGGTAAATGGTAATTTCTTTGGGTTATGAGTTTGAGAGAAACAGAGAGATGGGGTGTTCTTTTTCACCTGTTTTGTTTGGAGAATGAAAGAGGGTGGATAAGGGAAGAATTAATGAATGATGTGGGAATGAAAGAGGGTGAGGAGGAGTATTTATAGGGTGAACACACATGGACTAGGGTGGGAGGAAAGTGATGAAGAATGGACCCCAGTTTGAACTTTGAAAGGAAGAAAAAAAAAGGAAAAAGAAAAGCGGGGTGGGGATGAATTATTATTTATTATTCCTACCTCCGTTTTATATTAATTGTCGTTTTTGAAAATCATGCAGTCAAATTTCAAAATTTTTGACCATAAATTTATCGATATATATAATGAATTGCTACATAAAATTATCATCATTATATTTGTAATAAAAAATATTATTATAAAAGTATAATATTGTAATTGTTAATAACATATTATATAAAAAAATTATTAATTAAAAAATAATTTTAAAAATGGTAAAAATTCAAATTATACCAATTAATACGAAACGGATGGATCATAGAGTATTAGTTAAGGAATGAATGCAGATGATAAATCAAGAAATGTGAGCTGAGGGTTTGGCAGGTCATTTTCTGCTTACGCGGATCCACGCTTTATCCATGTCAAACTCTTTGGGATCTGAAATTTCAACCCTTTTTATATGATGTAAGTGAAAACTTTTATTTTTGATTTTTTTTTAACAGCGTTTTTTGGATTGGATTTGAATCATTGATTGATGCCACTTGTTCTGGTACAAGTGTGTGGGTGTGAGTGACTGAATCAGTGAATCCTGTGCCAGAGTCAGCATCAATGGATAATATATTTTACTGCTAAGATTAGATTGGGAAAATTTATCCAATCTTATTATAATTTCTTTTTACTCTGAATTAGCCTCTTCATGCAATTATGTGTATTAGGAAAATGCTGCCTATATCTAAATCACTTCAGATCTTGTATTAGTCGCATTATACTGGAGTTTGTTGTTGTGGTTGTGACTTAACTGTTCAACGAAACTTGGCTAATCAGTATTCTTATCAAAATCTATGTCCAAATTGAATGCTCCAAAAGTTTCACCGTAACTCAATCTATCTTGTATTTACCTAAATTATCTAAGTTAAACTTGTTGAAAGACAAGCTCTTAGAGAATATATGTAGTAGATGTTACAAAAATGCAAGGTAATATTAAATTATGAAGAAGTGTGACAACTAGCAAATATTACCGAAGTGGTTGTATATGCTCAGAAAGTACCTATTAAAATTGTCATTCTAAGTTTCAATTTGAATTTGTCCGATATTTGTGTGGTTTGCCGGATTTTAGGAAGCTTGTTTTGTTTTTGTTTTATTTGTGTTAGGTTTATGTAGTTTGCTTGCTGTTTTCAAAATTAATGTAGTTTGCTTGCTTGTATTTAATTTTGGAGTTTTGCTACTATATTTGTTTTGTAAAGGTTTTACGTAATACTACTTCAGTATAAATTTAGGCTTTGTTTGGCAAATATCTGTTAATTGTTGGTGGTTGACTATTTACTATTAGTTATTTGGATTGACGGTTTGGAAAAGTTGTGTTCAGTAAAATAGTTGTTTTTAAAAAAGTAATTATTTAAATTTCAATTTTTTTTCAAATTTCTTTTGCCCCGACCCGATTTAGATTCGAATTTATATTTGTCTCACCCGAGCCTGACTTAAGATGATACTATCTTCCTAAAATTTGCGACTAATATGAGTACCTAATAATGAGAGGAAACCTACCCCACCCCCCCCCCCCTCCAAAAAAAGAAGGAAAAAGAATAAAGAATATCCACTTTAGGTTTAGCTTTGAATCACCAAAATATATTTTGTTTGCTTTATTTCAGTGTTGCTCCCCCATAGTCTAGACCCATTACTTTAAGTTAAAGTTTTTGTTGCCCTATAATTATTTTCCATTCTTTTAATTGTTCTATTAGCTAGTTTAATAATGTAAAATGAGGTGTGGCTCACATTTTTATAAATCGTACATGTAAAATTTCAATCATTAATCATTCCGTTTATTTTTATAACTCAGTTACAATTATATATGATAAAATCATATTGTATAATGAAAAGTCGGAGTTTTATATAACTTATAAGATCTTAAGTATCTACAAAATTTTATACCAGTGGAAAGAATATATGAAAGATCAGAAACTACATGGAAAGGTAGATGAGTCAAAGACATGATGAAAATGTTGACATTTATTTATTTATTTATTTATTTATATTGATTATTATTACTTCTTTTGACTCTAAATAAGTGTCGAATTTTATAACTAACTTGGCCCTTTCTATTTGTCAAGTTTACAATTTCAATAATTAAAATACTCATGTTATCCTTAATTAATGAATGAGATTTATTTTACCTTTTAAAATATTTTCCTTTATTAATACTAAATGAAAGGTTATTTGACTATTTGTTCCAGTCTAACTTTTTTATCCAATTGCCTAGGCGTCTTGGATTTCTAAGGATAGCTTTTTTTACTCTTAATAAAGGACGGAGGACGTATTATTATTATTATTATTATTATTATTATTATTATTATTATTATTATTATTATTATTATTAATTCTTTACATTTTTTTCTGATAATAATTGGGTGGTTTTGTTTTGCTATGATCCTCTAAGCCCCCACAAAAAGTGACAACCTTTTTCCTGTGATGTGTGTGTTTCCTTCTTCACATACATTTATGTGGAAGCTAAAACTCTCTTAAATTAAATAGCTACAATTTTCTTTGGTCTTTGTTATCTTTGGATAAGAAGTATTGAGGCTTCTTCACAACACAAAAAAACCAAAGGGACTACTATAGAAGATGCCAACACACACATTTTGATCTTTTCCTTCCCACATGGTGTAATAAAATGCAAAGGAAATAGATTTGATTGTTTTCCATGAAAAAGAAGAAAAGATATTTCAAGGCATTGGTTGAAGAAAATGACATTAAACCTTAGCCATATAGCTCTCAATTATTATCAAGGTGGTGTCTTTTTTTTTTTTTGTTTATTTCGAAATTCGAATTGTATTGTTATTGATAAAGTTTGGTTATTCATCGTTGATATTAGCTTTAATCACTTGATCAAAAAGTTATATTTATTTAAAATTTTCTAATGTCCTTTTTTAATATTAATGTGAAATATATATATTCCCTAAGTATGAATTTTGCTTTTATGGAGATTTTAACTCCTTTTTTTTTCAAATACTCAATAGGATGTAAGAATTGTATTGTTATTGATAATGTTCAATTATTCATTATTGATATTAGCTTTTTAATTACTCGATCAAATGATCATATTTATTTAATTTTCTCTAATTACTTTTTTTAAATATTACTATAAAATAAGTATCTAATTCAAACATGACATCAGAAATTAAGTTTCTATTTTCACTCTTCCCTAAATACGAATTCAACTTTAACGGCTATTCTATCTCTTCATTTATCACAAGTAATGCTTTAATTTTCCAAATAAAATGTATGGTTTGTGTGGCTAATTTCAATGTAAAGATTTTTTTTCTTCATGTGGAGGATGTTAAATCTTATCTTCAAGATGACTCATCTTCTCCCCAAGTCTCTCACATAAAAGGAAAAGAAGCTTGGCATAGTTTGATTTCCATTGGGAGGACAATTTAGATGGACCCATTTGGCTTGGCATATTATATCCTTGAAAATTAAAGAATTAGCCAAACGAATTAAAACAAGCTGTCATCTAACTTTACTTTGCCTTGGACCCTCTTTTGTTCTTGTTGTCTTGCTTGCATTTTTTTTATGTGTACATGGCATCTTTGTGTGGTTTTGTAACATAATGTTAGACTTGCCACCCCACTACTCCCTCTCATAGGGGGATGTGGATCATATCCATTGAGTTTTTTTTTTTTTTGAAATTTCATTTATATATCGGAATATATAAGAACAAAGTTCGCTGTTGTTTAGAAGGGAGCGTAAATTTGAATATTTTAGAGGCCGTATAATATGAAAAGGTAATTCAATTTTATGCAATTTATAATACTATGTGACTGCAAAATAATTTATAGGTAAAAATTAAGCACTGTAGCCGACTTTGATCAACTCAAAGTCATGGCTCTACATGGGACACTTGGGATTTTTGATAACCAAAAAACATGTGATTAAAAATCAAGTAAAGATCTCTTCTTCAATTTCAGTAAATGGATGCGACTACACCACCAAAATAAAATGACATTATCATGAATGTGTCCAATTTTTCTAAATGGATAAGTTTGGATAATTAGTAGAAAACCTAGTTATTTAAGCATTTTTAAACAATAGTGAGCATTATATTTGTATTGGACTCTCTTGTATAGGAATAATTGGTAAGTTTAGTGGGCTAATGGGAATACAAAAGATAGCACAAGTATCAAGGTAAGTATAACGACAATCTATCTATGAAAGTATGCGTATAACGAACTTTCAAGAAGGCACCAATATCTAAAAGAAAAAATGAAGAATAAGACGTGAATCCTCACTAAAAGGATAAACTTTCAACTCTAATACCATTAAAGTATAATATTAGTTGAATTTATGGGTGTTTACATACAAACAAGTAAACCTAATTTTAACCTTTGAATTGAAAAACAAACTTTATCGAGCATTGTATGACTGAAGAGTAAGAAATCAAACTTTTTTTTTTTACCTTGAGAAAACAACTATACAAAATTAACCCATTTCAACTTATCATTGATTACTTCCTCTATCTTATAATATAATCATTTAACCAATTTTTCTTGTTTATAATATTTGTTGATGTATAATCCCAAGACTACTTCAATCTCTAACTAATTAATTAATTCCCTTTCTACTTTATTTTATAAATGTCTTTAACATGTGTAAGCATTAATAGATGGATTTGCTCTTACTAATATAATTGCTTTTGTTTGTTTATTTTTTTTAATAGTTATATGCTTTTAACCTTATAAAGTCCCACTAACTAGCCTTTAAAGTTGCAATTATTGAAGTTAGAAACCCTTTTAAATTAGTTTTAGCTCATAAAGTTGAAATTGTTCAAGACATAAATCCTTTTTAGTTATTTTTAATACTCTTATTCAATTGTAAACCTTGAATGTGACCTATACTTGGTTTTGGGTGGACTTGGTACATATATAGAAATGAACAATTATTGCTTGAGACTTGAGTGGCCTAAATTCCACAAATATAGCATTACAATTTGATTGATCAAATGTCATTTTAAGACCTTAATTGATGCACCAAACATGTTTTAGGGAAACAATAGTGTCCATTTTGTTAGAGGAGGCAAAGTGGATGTATGTAAAGATGGGGGTGTTTTCTAACCAACATTAATCACATCCATATCATATGTATGCCACATGCATGTGTTGCCTTGATATATATCAACCCAATCAAGGTTATGAATAATCATCACAACCCTAATCAATGGTATGTTAGAATGTCTATACCTATATATATATATATTCTTTAATTTATTTTCTATATGAAAATGATAAGTGTCTTGATTTAAGACGGTTGTTAGTCATCTTTAAATTTCCTTAAATTATTCTAAAATGTATACTTATGCATATTCAAATTGTTATAAATATTTGTTTTATTATTTTAAGGGTTGTACAACTCATAGATTGCATAAAATCTATTATTGGTTTATATTTTTTTCATAAATGTAGAATCAACAGATAAGTTTCCTTTATAATAGTTGATAAACATGTGCAATTACTTTTTTTACAAAAAATATTAAAAATCATAAAAATATAGATTTTAAGTAATTCAAGATGATTATTAATCATCTTGATTCAACAGACATATCATGGTCCCTTTTTATATTCATTAACTTAGTTTGGGGAAATGGTGAATATGTGATAACTTAGACCATCAACAACGACGAGATTTGGGGCTGAGGTGGAGTTGAGCTGTGGTCGGTCTGGTCGAGTTTGGGCATGCAATGGCAAGGTCGGCGAGAAAAACCTAAAAGCTCGGGAGGCTTGTGCGCCGAGCTTGAAGCAAGACCTTCATCCACAAGAGCAGAGTCAGGACATATTATTAGGGTGAGCCACTTTTATATAAAAAAAAATGAAAAGAAGGAAAGAGATGTAGATTTGGAAAAATAATTGGACAAAAACCAAAAATAATATTTAGAAAGAGGTATTGAACCATTGATATCAAACTTCAATAGATGCTTTATAACCAATAGTCTACAAATATTTTACTAGATCTTAAAACAAATAATTTAATTTTGTCGACCATTGGGAGGGCCATGGTCCTGGCCAGCCCCCCATGGCTCCGCCCTAGCTCGTCCATTTTTTTTCTTTTTTTTTTAAATTTTGTTTTCACTTGACCAAAAGACCTGGAAGACGATTGTTGAGTTATCAGGTCCGCTTTGCAAATTATTCCATCAGAAAGAAGTTGTCAATAGCAGATTTGCAAGGAGTTGGAAATAGGGATGACAATGGGTAAGGTATGGGTCGGGTCTAGCTGCACTCGGATCTTCCAATTTTTTTTGGACCGAGACCCAATCTGGGACCCCCAAAAACTCAGACTTAGATCTAGGTTTGTTGGGTCCGCGGGTCCATGGTGAGTCCTTAATGGGTCCAACACTCTTATGTATTTTTTTACTAGATTTATCAATTTTTCGAGTTAATTTTATATGGCATAATAAAAACATCCCATGCTGGGGGGGGGGCGCTTGTAGTCCGAGCTAGAGGCCGATTGATTCTTTTAAGCACTGGTTTGACAAATAATGGCTTATAGATACCTTCTATTTTATAGAAACTATTTTTTGGGAACAATGTTTTTAGAAATGATTTTCAAGTACCTTCTATTTTTTATAAACTATTTTTCGGTGATAGATTTTCTTTGGAAACTATTTTTAGGTGATTTTTTCTTTATAATTTAGTCCAAAATTTATAGACAAGGGCATTAAGCAGGGATCTTCTTGCAATAATATGATTTTTGAGGATTTTATGCAAACATGTTCAAATAAAAACTCTTAACTCAATATAATAATTTTATTGTTACTAATTATCAGAATCTACTACTTGTACCTTAGATGTTATATTATCTGTGGTTATAGGTAGAGCTGACAAAAGTTTGTCCAACCCGGGAAAAATCGAGTCTAAACATAGATTTTTCGTCTGAATTTTGATATTGACCGAATCGTCCGAATATTCGAACATAAAATTTTTCTTTTTTCTATTGTCCGAACCTGTTTTTAGCTTCGTCCGAATTGTTCGACCTGGTTCGACCTAAAATAAAACCGGGTCTGGACATGAATTTATTGTCCGGATTTTGGCATTGTCTAAATTTGTCTGTCCCCAAATTTCCCTGGATTTGAATTTTTGCCAGTGCTAGTTATAGGAACACCATGCTTGGAAAAAATTAATTAAACCAATGAAAAAATATCTAAGCTAATTCTTTAAAACAAATATTAATGCATGCAAAAATATAAATTGACAAGCTTTTATCAAGGTATGGATATTTTTGCAGTTTTAGATAGTCTTAGGGATCTTGTAATAAATCTAAAATATAATTTGTCACCAGAAAATAATTACTACAAAACACAGGGTACCTAGAAATAATTTTCAACAATATGGTCTCTTAAAAATAGATACCGCACAATATAGGGTACCTTTTAGTAATTTGTTGTTGGTTTTAGGATAATGAGTATATTGGCCCAAAACCCATAATTACCATAAGGACTGAGTTAATAAGTGCGACTCGGCCTGCGTAGGAGATGACTCTCGATTCCCATAGTCTTTATACGAGCTAAAATCTTGTCTGTGACAAGGAGGCGATCGTTTTTTGAGAATTGCAAGTAGAGATTGGGATGCCAAGATATTATTCTAAGGATATGATAAACCTAACTTATTATTATAAAGGAATAACGCTTTATTCACAAGCAAGTTAGGTCATACCTTAAAGTCTCTTCACGCTCTTATGAATAAGTTTTGGGCTCTGTTATACGTCGTCCTCCCCCTCCCTCCCCCCCCCCCTACTGATGTCATCCCCCCTGATGTCATCCCCCCTCCCCCAAATTCCCTTTTTGCCCTTATCATCCTCTCTCTTCTCCCTCATCTTCTTTTATTCTCTAAATCTCAAATAATTCAATAATTTCAAAAATTGTTAACGGTTTTTGAAATTCAACCTAAAATGTCAATGGATGGTAGTAGATCATTGGAAGAGGAAGATGTTGATTTGATTAATATAAATTTTGAAACATTTTGAAAATCGACGAAAAAAACCCAGCATGGCCACGGGCAAAATGCGGCGGCACCGCGGCCACGGCCGCACGTCTATTTACGTGGGTTTCCAAACCCCTTTTCTTCCACAGATCGAAGATGAAACTACCTCAGACATCAGTCTGATTAGTATTTGGTGATGATAAGTATCTTATCTCAAGACACTGCTTAAATGTCTTCTCTCTTATAAAATCAATATTTATTTTCATTTTTAACCTCAATTTTTTTGACAGATACTATTAATTATCTATTATAAGAAGCCTGGAATGTGTTGGCTACGCCAACAATTAAAATTGACATCCTAACGAATAAACCACATCCGCTGGGCATATTTTGGACGCATTTTCATGAATTTTAAAAAATATAGATAAAAATGTGATTTTGTAACATTTACATATATTATTATAGTTGAAGAAGTTAATCATGTCATTTTTTACAATTTAATTTACAAATATATAGGTTTTGTATAATCACAAGACACTTATCCAAGACATTTATCATTTTTCGTAGTATTTAGACTACCTTCACCAGGCAAACCGATAAAATAAAATAAAAAGGCTACCCTAGATAAAAGGAGAAAAGAGTTGGTGATCGAGCATCATGACCTAACCAATCAATCACTATTTTAATCGAAAATATATATATATATATATATATATATATATATATATATATATATATATATATATATATATAATTAGTAATGTAAAGTTTAATAATACCCAGACAAAGTAGCTGATATATATATATACGTCCACACAACACAACAGAATGCATGCATGATAGAGCAATAAATTGGAATTGGGTCGCAGTCATTAGGTTTTAATAATACTACAAGTGATTAATTAACTACCAGGAAGTAGTTTAATTTGTACCAAATCCAACTGAAATAAAAGGTATATATAGTGAGTGAGTATATAGCCAGCTTATATATGGTAATGAAATAATTGAGGAAGGTACTTAGGTAGGTGATAATTAATTAGAGATATGAGAATACTGAGTAGAGAAAGCGAGAGAGGGCGGCGGATTGTCCCGGCGGTGGAAACACCGTCACCACCACCGTTGGCGTGGCGGCAGCGGCATCATGATGGTGATGTGATGATCAGGAAAAAGGAGGGAGGGTGGGTGATAGTAGACAGTGAGGGAGAAGGGAGCATGCTTGAGGATGTAGATTATAAGCACAGGATAATGCAAAGATTCAAAATCCATGCGAGAGATTTTCGAATTCTTGATCCTCTTCTCTCTTATCCATCCGCCATCCTTGTTCGCGATTCTGCCATCATCTTGAATTTGGAGGTCACTTACTTTTCTTCCATCATTCTTCTTTGATTTACGGTCTGTTTGGATTCAATTTAGAGGGTAAATGGGAAGGGAATGAATCAAGGGGAGGCCGAGAAAGGGAAGGGGGTTAATTAGGATTAATCTTGTTTGGATTACTAACGGTGAATAGCTAGCTAGCAACGGTTAGCTGATTGGCGATAACGTTAATTACCTCTCTTCCATCTTTCTTCTTTTAACCTCGTCCGTCCTCTAATAACTTTGTTCATGTTTGGCAATCGGCTAGAAGTTGATAGCTGGTTGACTTTATGTGTTTGAGTTAGTTGATTGAAGCAGAGGTGTTTGATAAAGTAGCTATTTATAAAAAGTTTATGTCAAAAAAACTTCTTTAAGTTAGTCCAACGTCTTTGTCATCATACTATGTAGTTTTTGTTAAAGTATTAAAATTACCATTTATTCTTCAAACATCAATTTAGTCTTTTGATTGAGATGATTTCATGTAATATCAAAGCCCAACTAAGTAAGAGTTCTCTCATATCCAAAATGGGCATTCACGTAAGAGGACATGATAGAGTACAAAAATTATCATTAAATCTTCAACTATCAACGTAAATTTTTTATTGCAATGGTTTCACTTTTTTTATTACTACTATTAATTTCCATCCTCCCTCATTGACTGTTAACCTCAACAATTACTAAAGTTATATAAGTTACTCCCTCCCATTCCCACCTATTGACTCTTTCAATTTTGATTACCTGGTCAAACTCCCTCTCAAGTCTCAACCCATAAAAACTATGATCAATACTTGATATTTATGTTGACCCTATTGTGTTTATTATGACGATTTTACCCATTTAAGAATTAAAAAAACCATGTTTTATATGATTAATTATTACAATTATTTATATACCCCCTCCGTTCCATATTAATTATCATAATTTTGACTTTCACGGTCTCCAATGTCACTCTTTGATTGATTATTCCTTACATAATATGTTATTAACAATTGTAATATTATACTTTTATGATAGTATTTTTCGTTACGAATCTAATGGTGATAATTTTATATAGTAACTCATTGTATATATTAAGAAATTTATGGTCAAAATTTTTGAAATTTGACTGCACAATTTCTAAATATGACAATTAATATGGAACGGAAGGGGTAGTTTATTAGTCTTCGATGTTGTGATAAAGGGTTTTATTTTATTATTATATACAATTATTGAGCTCATAAATTCCGCTCTTCTGTGATGGTTATTATATATGGAAGCAGCACATCAAGTCTATCATCACAGCTGATGAGGTGATTATGGTTTCCTTCTCTCATATATGTATATTTTATTATCAATGACATTATTATATTTTCATGATTGAAAATTCTACCATTATTTCAACTATGGTAGTTGAAAGTTCCTTATTATAAAATTAATTAAGATGAATCATATCCGTTTGATATTTATGTGTCAATAGATATGATTAACTATACAATAGTTAGAAAAGTTACAATTATACTAGAATATCCTTAAAAATATTAAATTTTGTAAAAAAAATTATATCTGAATGAATGTTATTACTAATTACAACAAGTAACTTTCATCATTATATATTAATTTTGAAGGTGAAATATATATTCAACTACCATAGTTGAAAAAAAAATTCAACTACGATAGAATCTCCTTTTTATGATAGTATTTTTAATTCATTACAAATCTAATATCAGTAATCCTATACAAAAAATTATTTATCATGTTAAGAAATTAACGGTTAAAGATTTTTAAAATTTAATAGGTACAACTGCACAATTTATGAGGCGACAAATAAAATGGAACAGACGGAGTATATATTATAAGTGGTAATTAAAATTATGAATTGTTTAGGAAAAATTATGATGAAATTATATATAATTGGGTTGAGAAACTGCAGGTACTCATACGAGATCCATCAGATGAAAATGTGGTGCCAATGGTTGAGGAATTAAAACGAAGGCTACACAACCAAAATTCCAACATACTTGCTGATGCCAAAGAAATTATCGATGATGATATTGGTGGTATGTATGTATGTATGTGTATATATATATATATATATATATATATATATATATATATAATCGATCTTTGATTGGATTGGTAACTTTTTTCAATTCAATCCAATTCAATCCAAATCTTAAACAATTCTAAAAAAAACATTCTATCTAAAAACACAATTCCTCAAAAAAGCATCATAACTTATCCAATTCAATCCAATCCAATCAATCCAAACCTCATTTTATCCAATCCAAAGAACAGGGAATTATGTATAAAATAGACTGACCATTGATATATAATTCAGCATATTAGATGAAATTAATTAGTGATATGCACGCGGATAGTGATACGAGTCTTGTCCTAAGACAATTTTTATGTGTCTTATTCTTTAATAAATTGATATTTTTTAATCATTTTTTACACTATTTTTTTCATAGGAAGTACTATTAATTACCAATTAAGAAACCTGGGCATGTTGCGTCAATAAGTACAAATGATACCCTAATTGAATCAACCTCTTTCGTTTAACTTATTTAAAGCGTTTTTTTTTAATTAAAAATGATAGATAAAAGTATGACTTTATGCAATCTATATATGCGATAATCAAATTATAAAATTTAATCTATATCTTATAATTTCATTTTAATATATAATAACATAATTTTAATAATAGGGGCCTTGCCATAAGACTCATATCATTTTCGCATGCAGAATCGACATTTGAGTTGGGAGCTCTGGAGGTGAGCCTGGAAGCAGTATGCAGTTTCTTGGATGCTCGTACCATTGAGCTTGAAAATGCTGCTTATCCTACTTTAGATGACCTCACACATAAGGTTTATTAATTTTCCCCTCCTTTCATTATTACCACCTCCATATTGCATTTATGCATATGAAAATTCTACGATTTCAATTATGATAGTTGAAAGTTACTTATTATTAATTTCATTAAGATAAATCTTATCCGTTAAAAATATCTATGTGTCAATAGATACGATTAACTATTAATATAACAAATTACTTCGATCAAAATGTACTAATTTCAATCTTTTTAGGTAGAATCAATTGTACATCACTCTTTTCAACTACGATCGTTGAAAAAGTTCCAATAATGATTGAATATCTTAGAAATACCGTACTATATTTTGTAAAAAAAATTGTATCTCAATCAAACATCATATCATCTATTTTATTATATTAAAACAAAACAAACTCATCCAACAATTGACATGTGACATTCAACAAGAAACCTATAGCTTATTAAAAGAAAAAGAAAAAAATTCACTTATTACACATTATTATACATCTCACATCATTATTATCACCGTTACAAACATCCTCCCAATTATTATATGTTCATTCTAATAATTATGAATTATTGACATGATCTATTAAAAAATAAATTGAAAAATAAATTGTTGAGTTGCATGTCTTTTCAACTCCATAAAAACACCAAACAGTTGAATTATAAATATTTGATTGTCACTTCATTGAATTATCCAAATAAATATTATATTTTATACTTTATTATTTTTGTGTCATTTTTTTCTAATTTGGTCAATATCAAAGGTAAAATATCATCAGCTACAAGCATTTAACAAAAGAAAATAATGAAAATTCGAGTAAATTTAGCATCACTTTTTATTCTTTAAACCTAACATAATTGTAGAAAAAAACATACTTGCAATTAAATAAATAATAATAAATAAGACAAATAACTCATGCATTTGCATGGGCATAAAAACTAGTTACTTATTACAACAAGTCACTTAGATTAATATATATTTAATTTAAATTTCTAAAATAAAATATACTTTTCAACTACAATAGAATCTCCCATAGGCATATTTCTCCATCTCCATTGTTGTTTTCGATATATGTGTCTCCATTACTAAACATCATTTAGAAATGGACTGGGCATACCTCAAATTGGTTTTTGGCATACCAAAAAAAATACAAAGATCTGTTAGATACACCATATGCATTGAAATATGTCAATTCTTTGTATGATAATCGATTTTTTGAAAAAATTGATAACTTTAAAAAGAATTAATGAATTTTGTAATGATATTAATAAATTTATGATAATTTTATGATTAATATTGATAAAAAAATTTCTAAGTAAATAAACCACAGTAGACAATAGGACGATTGCATAAATAGTGGGAGTACTTTTGTGTAATTATTATGTTGATGATGTTAGTTTGCAAGGGAAAAAATGAATCATTGGATTCTTTCTTTTTTTTTTTTTTTTTTGAGTTGCAGAATATGCAGTCATCAGTGTTAATGTAAAGTGTACGTTTATAGGTGACTGCTAGAAACTTGGACCAAATCAGGAAGCTTAAGAGCGCAATGACAAGACTTACAACTCGTGTCCAAAAGGTATGAATCCTGACCAAATCATTTGTCTGTTAAAATTTATTTCATAATAATTTTCAGGTTTGGATAATAAATTAGGATAAGTTATGATAAATTAGGATAAGTTATGATGCTTTTTTGGGGGGAATTATGTTTTAAAGTGTATTCTTTTTTGGGGAATTCTATTAAGTTTCGATAAGTTAGAATAAATTGGGAAAACTATATACAACCTAACCAAAGAACAGGGATTCATGCTCCCTCCCTGGTAGTTTCTTATATAATAAATTATTAACAATTGTAATATATATTTTGCTTTTAGGATGGATAGTATTTCCGTAACGCATCTAATTAATGGTGGTAGTTTTATTTAACAAGTCATTGTATATATTGAGAGATTATGGTCAAAATTTTCTTAAGTTTGATGACACAATTTTCAAAGGGGACAAATAATATGGAACAGAAGGAGTATTGATTATACCTGTTGTGCCTTTTTTTTTATACATATATATAATTGTAGTTAATAGTCACTTATTAAAAATATTGTTTAGTTAGAAGCGGAGTATGAGTCTGGAATGCAAGGAAGAAATCGATGAGGAGAAGGTCGCGTTGGGGAAGATGGGGATAACTTGGTCACCAGAACATAAGATGAGGGATCAGATCAGTCACTTAGGTGGCTAGGAGTCGAGGGTTAAAACATGTTTCCTCCTCTTAACACTTATTCATTAGACCGTGAATAGACTCAAGGGTAAAACTTAACTTCTTGTGAGTAAAGAATAAGATTTCTCAAGAACTTTGAAAGATTATTGTTGCAGTCAACATCTCAAAAAGGGTATTGAAACTTTCTAGAAACTTGAGGAAGAAGAGAGGAGTGGTGTAATGGATTAATGAGAATTCATCCCTTATTTATAGTGGATGAAGGATTAAATCCATAACATTGAAGAGCATAAATCATAGGGCTTAAATTCAAGGGGTCAAAACAAGATCCACGGATTCAATATTGACTTGGAAAAATCAGTCAATATATATTCTTATTGAACATGATAATGGCATACACATTCCAAAAAAACATTCAAAACAAAGACTCACATAGCCTCCAACTCCTCTTCTCTCAAAAAAACCCTAGCTTCCACTTCCCTCTTCATCTTGTTGAAGGGGCTGTCATCGATCCTTCTAATCGATGGTAAGCCCCGTTTTTGTTTATTTTCTTTGGTAATCAAGATTTTAGTTTTAGTTTAATTCCAATAAAGTTAGTTTCTTTAAAATTCGCAATAATTGTGCTCCCTTTTTCTGCCGAAAACCCTAGAAACCAACCTCCAACGGTTCCTGTGGAAATTGGCAGATCGTGTGAGCCAGATTGCTTCCGCCTACGTGAAGCCAAATTGCTTCCGAATACGTGAAGCCAGATTGCTTCCGACTATGTGAAGCAGGTGATTGTCGGTCACCGGTGTGAGTCTAGACTAGCTGGAGGCTTCTGCGGTCTGAATCTCAAAGGTTGGTTGGTTAAAAGATGAAGAAGGCATGGAAAGTCGAAGGAAACTGCATCGACAATATTCGGAGGTTACGAATCAACTTCACTGGTAGAAACAACGTAGCAATTATCTTCGATAAAATTAGATAGTGGAGTTGTAATTTTCATATGGACCATGATAACCATCTTGACTCAAGATGATTCTTAACCATCTTGACTCAAGATGATTCTTAACCATCTTGAATTGTTCATATTTCATATTTTTGTAACTTTTATTAATATTTTCTTTAACAATTATATATATTTATCAATTATAATAATATAATACTTATTAGCTAGGTGAAAAAATATAATAATAGCCTAATTTTATCAATCATAGTAGAAAATCCACATGGTTATACATAGTTTTATATTTATGAAATAAACATAAACAAATAATTATTTTTAAATTGTTTATAAGTTGTAGTAACCCTAAAAATAATGAAACATACCTTTAGAATGATTTAAATACACTTACATTTCACTTTATTGGTGATTTAAAAGAAATGCAAGATGGTTAAGAGTCATCTTGTGTCAAGATGTTTATCGTTTTCGTTTTCATATATTTCTTGGAATCATGTCCGAAGAGATGGGAATGATGTTGTTATTTCCCTCGCTCACCTACAACTCTATGATTCTTTTGAAAGAATTTGGTTGGAGGAAAGGCCTGAGGTCGTTCTTGACTCAGTCCAAGATGATATGTACTATATTGCTATATTAATGGAACGATGTGGTGCCTTTAAGGGTTTTTTTTTAAAAAAAAATGATAATGGCATGTGATAATTCAAAGTCTAAAATCTAACTCAATCACTACTGAACTGGGCATTGAAACGGTCTGTGTTGCCCATGACACGACCTGTATCAAGGCTGACACGATCTGTGTCATCACAGTTCTCACTTAATCTCAACGCTCACACGTTACGTGACACGCCTGACACGACCCCCCGTGTCAAGCCAATTCCAGTCGATTTTCTTGCGCATGTTGATCCTCCCGGTCACCTTTAACCTTATAATTGTGAATTTCCAACCTTAATTTAGTCTCTTAACTTTTAAGATACTCCACCAGGCTGAGCTGGTTATTCAGATTTCATTGTCATAAACATATAGCATGACCACCTTGGCTTAATTCCAGGTGAGGGATGAGCTTGAACAACTACTTGATGATGATGATGACATGATACATCTTTGCTTATCAAGAAAGATGTCCACACCTCCATGCTCCCCTTCTTACAGATCAACCACTACTAATCGACCCCCAAATTCGACCACCACAGCAACATCCCTAGCTATTCAAGCAAGCAAGACAAGCGTCGCAGGAATTTATGCCGACGAAACAAATGTGGAAGAAGTCGAAATGTTGCTCGAGGTTAGTTACAACTATTCATTTAGTATTACTGTTATAAAAAGTCAATCTTATCGGTCTTTTCAGTCAAATATAAACGAGTTCTATATCAAGGTAAGACACTTAACAAGTATCTTGTCCCAAGACTCCTATTATTTTCGCTTGTTTAGTTATCAACATCCAAGATTCTATTATAACCTTTGATTAGCTATTTGTCGAGAAGTTTACTAATATCTATCGTTTTCGTAGGCTTATTTCTCACAAATTGAGGCCACACTAAATAAATTGATTGCGGTAAGTGTTATAGGATCTCATCAACTTTAGTGTTACATGTTGCCTAAAGTTTACAAACTAAATCGTACAAAATGAAATTGTTGTAGCTTCGTGAATACATTGATCACACTGAAGACTATATTAACATACAGGTATGAAAATAAAATATATTGGTGTAGTACTTCTTGTTTTTGCACATCTAATGAAAATGTTATGTAATCTTCCAGATCGACAACAGGCGAAATCAGTTAATCCAGGTTCGTTCTTTTCTACAAATGTGTTTGATAAAATGTTAGGTCGAAAACTATCAAAATATTATAACGTTAAAATGATTGATAAAATATTATCTTTGTATGTAATAGTGGGAATTACCCTCATCATCTATGCCACCCATCAAGATTCTTGTCGTGGTGTGATAAAAAATTCGGATAAATTTAAATTCAGATCAATAGACGGTTCAGTCAATAGAAAAGGGGGAAAAATTGTTTTTGAATTTTCAATCAAATCCATCGAAGATAAAATTCAAAAGCAAAAATTTATAACTGGATCTAGTTTTTTCTAGATTATAACAATCTTTCGATAACCGTAATCATAACATCTGCTCTTGGAAAAAAATGTCATAATAGACAATAAACTAATGCGAATTTATTTCATACACTTTATTATCATTTTATCATTCACTTTATTGTTCTTATAGATCAACAATTGGTCTGTTGGATTGATAATTATAAAATGATGAAAATTAACTGATTTAGCTGATCGATATTAAATTTTATTATTATATATGCTTGAAATATGAGAGAGTTTGAAAAATCATACTAACGCATCAAATGGAACATGGCAAATCTTCTACCATTAATTATCAATATATATTTCTTGATATTTTTATTTTTTGAAATAATGAATTTAGATTTTAAATTTTAAAGTTAGTGAGGTTTTAACAAAAATATGACAATTTCTTCTGTAAATAGAGTGTTGAATATTGAATGGTTCTTATAATATCAATGATTCCTATTTTTAAAAAAAAATTGTAGACAATCAATTACTCCCTCCGTTCTTTTTTATCTGTCATTTACGGTTTTTTGTGTCAATTTTTAATTAATAATTTCTAATATAAAACTTTTATAGAAAAATATAATATTATACTTTTTTAATAGTATTTTTAATTACGAATCTAATGATATCAATTTTGTATGATGAATCATTATACAAATTAAGATATTAACGGTCAAAGTTTTTGCCACAATTTCCTAGACGATTGATAAAACAAAACAGTGGTAATAATATTTAAAGTGAGTCAATATTTAAGAAAGATGTGACAATCCATGAAATTTTGCCACTTTCACACTTTTGTTAATTAAGTTATTCACTTTTATAAAGTGATTTTTATTTAACAAATATATCATGACAACCACTGAAATGTTGTCACTTATAGTCACACTTTTGTTGAATCACTCACTACGGACTTTTATAATGTCACTTGTCACACTTTTGTAAAATCACTCACTTTTATAATATTATGTAAAAGATATGTAGATGTTGATATTTAGATATACAAAAAAAGGACTAAAGTGATCTCGTATTTTGGTGTAATAATTTTAAGGATCCTATTTTATGATAAATAATTGTTGGGTGACATTGTTTTTGATGTAAATATTTAGGGGTCACATTCCAGCCAATTTTCGTCAAAAAATGATGCAAAATGCATGGTGGATTTTATGTTTAGTCGTGTTTTAAATTGAAGTTTATACTTAACTCTAACATATACAAATAAAATCTGTTAATCTAACAAACACGCCTAAACATAAAAACTCACTATTTCGTGTCATTTTTGGCCAAAAATTAGCCGGAATGTCACCCCTAAATATTTACATCAAAAGTAATGTCACCCAGCAATTATTTATCATAAAATAGGGCCCTTAAAATTATTACACCAAAATATGAGACCCTTTTAATTGTTTTTTTGTTTAGATATATAACATAATTATCATATAACAACACCGATGTTAGATTAGTGAAAAAATACACAATTCATGTATGTGTTTGTGTGACAAGTTATCTAATCTTCTATTGGTGCCTATAATCCCTTTATTATTAGGCTACCACTTTTAAGATAATACAAATTACAGTTATATTAATTTTTTGGATTATTGGACGCCAATAATACCAAATTTAGAGGTATTGGAGACTAATAATACAAACTATTTTTTTGAACACTAGAAGTACCAACTATCGACCTATTTACCTCCAACAGTATACGACCGAGTTGTTATAATTTTAACTCATCGGAAAAATGACGTGGCTCCATAATGTGTGATGTAGAAGGCGGAGGTTGGGTAGAAAATTTTGACGTGGAGACTAACATGTCCTCCATGTCACATATTATGTAGCCACATCATCTTTTCGATGGGTTAAAACCATAACAATTCGACGGTGTACTATTAGAGGAAAATATGTCAATAGTTCGTATTGTTAGTGTCCAAGAAAATAGTTTGTATTATTAATATCCAATACCTCCAAACTTGATATTATTGATGTCCAAAAACCCTAACTTTTTAGATTAATTAGGTAAAGTATTCTCATTGTTTTGGTCTGTGTTTGAAATTTGTAGCTAGAGTTGTTTCTGAATTCAGCGATGCTCGCTGTGTCTATATATTCTCTAGTAACAGCAATCTTCGGCCAGAACATTCCTTATCGCTGAAATGATGACCACGGATACATGTTCAAATGGGTTAGTAACGTTGACGCACTTCAAATTTATTTCAATATTCAATTTAGTAATTAATAATATCGTCTTCTAATATTATTAGGAAGGAATTTATACATAAATGCATAAGTACATTTTTATACCTAAATTAAATATTTACTACATTTACTTAATTATTATTGTTTTCAGGTTGTAATAGTTGCGGGGCTCTCTTCACTTGCTTTGTTCATATCATTGGTGTTATATGCACGTTTTAAGGGTTTAGTTGGATCATAAAACAGTTGAAGGTTGTATATTATAATAATTGGTTGTTTACAATTAATCTTGAGTGCCCTAAACTGAACAAGGATCAAAACATGTATCTCCATGAGCCTATCAATACAACCTCGTGAATTATACAATTTGATGTCTACGGTTGTTCATTATTTGATACATTATTTGGTCTTCGGCCGGAAAAATCGAAAATCGAACCAAATCAAACATAACAGTTTAGATACAATTAAAGATGCAACTCTGATTTCATTCCATAATCAAATATTGACCTGTTTGTCTATGTGTAAAAGAAGATGAAAATAGAAAAAATAAACGTAACGAGTCTGAAAACACTTTGGGTGTGTTTGCTTGGGAGCTGAAAAATGATTTTTCCCACTTTTTTGGTGTTTGGTGGCCGGAAAACCATTTTCCAAGAAAATGATTTTCCTTCGCTCTTTTCTAAATTATTTTCTTAACTCCAACCTAATAAAAATCTCTCTCTCTCTCTCTCTCTCTCTCTCTCTCTCTCTCTCTACCCCTCTTTACCCCTCTCTCTCGCATAGATATTTTAATCTCTATCTCTTTATTGTTAGACAAATGAAAATCGTATTCCAAAAAAATAATTTTCCTGTGTACGAAACACATGAAAATATCAAACAGACATTCATTTTCTAAGAAATCATTTTACAAAGAAAACCAATTTCCTAGGAAATAGTTTTCCTTTGCACCAAACACACCAATATTTAAAACAAGCTTGTATTCAATTTCTTCCTCTACAAAAGATATTTTGAAGGATTCTTATTGAAATGTAGGCATGTTTGTGGTATGTAGCTGGTTTATCAATATATTGACCAAGATATCCAAAGCTACACAATTAAGACAGTTAGGTTATGTTGACCTATTTGACTAAGTTGATAATAAATGTGCTACAATACAACTCATTCAAAAATGATTTTATTCTTACAATTATTTGGTAAAACACATGTATAAATGAAAGGAAAATTGGAATCTAATAAACCAAATTTTTGGTCCATATTGATCTAACAAACTAAACTTACGTTTTTGTTAATGACATACCATATTTAACATTATATTTTTTTGATTGAACCTCCACCACTTTCCGGTCACCGGAAAAATGACGTGAAATTTTTTTGTGCTGAGGTGGACTGTTTTATAGCCAAAAAATAAAAGAAAAATGTCGATAGCTTGTGTTTTATGACTTGGCATCCCTCTCCCAATCTGACTCAGATTCAATCAAAAAAATATAATGTTAAGTATAGTATGCTATTAGCAAAAAGGTAAGTTTAGTTTGCTAGATCAAAATAGACCAAAAGTGTGGTTTATTAGATTCCAATTTTCCTAAATGAATTTCTCAAACTTTTCTAAAACAGAATCTACGCTGAGATTTTGAGAGCTTTGCCTTTGTTGTCATCTAGTCTAAAGAAAATATCAACTCTTTCCTAGCAAAGAACCCTTGACCTACGATATAGAACCCTTGACCTAGGATATATATATATATATATATATATATATATATATATATATATAAGAATTTATGTTTCTCTAATCTTCGATCTATTGGATTATTTCGAGTGTATAAGCGGGTACTAGGTAAGTTCAACACGCGTCCACACACGCAAATATATCATGGGGATGGGAAAAATTAGGCATGCACACTTGTTGTTGCTTCCAGGAATCGATCCCGGTATCTATGAAATATCACAGTGCAGCGAATACCAACTATTAATATGCTTAAAACATGTCAGGAGAACAAAGTCAAGACCCACACGAGTTGTGTTGGTGTCAAAAACCCAGGACAATACCTGCACAAGTTGTGTTAGCTAGCCTTGACATGGGCCGTGTCATATTACTGGATTGTTTTGATGCTCCATTGGCTATATTTAACCGGCGGGGTGATTAATAGCTAATCGTATATATAGTATCATGTGATTTGTGACTCAAAAAACTATATATAATATATAGTATGTGGTAAAATCCGTATGTGATAATGACATTTGACCCTAATTGATGATCCTTTTTAAGATCCTTAACTAACCCTAAAGGTGTTCTAGCCATTTACAAGATACATCAAACATATCTCTCTCTAGTATTGGTATACAACAATACTTAGAGAAATATTCTTTGTATAAGTGAAAAACAAGTCTTAGCAGTTGTGCTATGAGTTAGGTTAAAGTTTTATATCCTTGAGCATTTACGATATATATGGTAAACAATTTTACGGAAAATGAGATTGTACATGACTCCTTAGTCGTATCTTAAATGAATTCGCTGGTTGTATGCTTACACAATTACACTTCATCTTGTCATACATTATCGCAAGAAGAACAAGAAGACCAAGCGAAGATGATGAAAATTCTCTCTCATTTTTCCAACACAATCCATGTCCTATATGGTACCATGCATTTGCTGATTTAAGATAATACATCACAAGTTTTGATTTGTAGTTTGTT
The DNA here is from genome assembly GCA_029582165.1 of Portulaca oleracea. Lineage (NCBI taxonomy): Eukaryota > Viridiplantae > Streptophyta > Magnoliopsida > Caryophyllales > Portulacaceae > Portulaca > Portulaca oleracea. The sequence continues at coordinate 6,398,035 of CM055883.1, read as the reverse complement.
ATTCTAAATGTGGTCCTCTTTGTGTAGAGGATCTTTTATGACATAAATATCTCTTTTGTTGGCTAGCTACCCTTGATATTTTTTCCAAGACATATAGGCATAACTTTGCCCTAAGTACTCAAATCCCATGCAAACTAAAAATGTTGTAACAGTCGAAAATTTTTTAAGAAATTTAAAAAATCCTGCAAATGTTGTTTAGATGCTAACGATTAATAAAGAAACTCATCGGATTTTTGTGTAGAATATATGAAAATTTTGTGTAGATCGAGTTAACAAGTGATTTTTCATAATAATAAGCTTTTATTGGCAATTTATTATATGCACCTGAAAGCATATACTCCCACACTCATATAAATATATATTTTTGAATATATAAAACTCATGGGTATAATTTCTAGATTTTATATTTATAAACTTTTCAAAATTTTATTTATTCTATATTCATTTTTTAACTTCTAAGTTCTATATTTATAGACTTTTCAAATATGAAAATTGGATTCTAATAATCCCGACTTTTACGAATTGAACAATAATAATTCCTACTATCAATTTGGATTATGGCCAGTGGTCCAAAAAAAATAAAATTGGATTGTAGTGGGACATCATCGAAAGTATGCCCTAAATATCATAGATTTTGTGTTGTATTTGATTCAAAACTTAGTATAATACTTTAGCATGATTTTTAATGAACTTACGGTATTTCTCCCTTTTTTCAATTTTTTTTAAGAATTTTTACGAATTTTTCACTTGTATTACTTTTAAAAAAATCATAATAATTTCTCGGAATCTCAAAAAATAATTTAAAAATTGTTTTAGTAACTACAATTCAATACCTTTCTGGGGGCAGCAATGAAAAAACAAAAACAATATGTGGTAGGAATGAAAAAAATAAAAAGAATGTGGAAGTAGATTTGATACCACTGCAATCCAATTTTATTTATTTATTTTTTGGACCACCAAAATCTAAATTGATAGTAGAGATTATTATTGTCCAATTCGTAAAAGTCGAAATTATTAGAATCCAATTTTCCTTTCAAATATTTATATATTTTTTATTAATATATTACATCAAAAATCATTAAATATGACAAGTGAAAGCACATGTGTTGGGAACATGATGTAGATATTTCACGACAAATTCAAAAAGAAAATAAAAAAAAAGACAAGTATCTCCAAATAAAATACATTCATGCGAACATTTCTCAAAAAATATGCACCGACGAAATTTTGGTCATTGTTAGTATCTTTCATACACTCCCGCATGGAGAAATGATGCCTACATCTAAATGTTTACAAACCTTACATTGATGAGAATAAACGTGCGAACACAGATTTCTCCTCAGAAAATATAGTCGGATAAAATTGTAACACCCTAGATATATGGTTAACTGTCATAGTTGATGTTGGTTGGTGCCTTTGCTACATTCTTCTTGTATGTGGCTTTGGCTTCGTCTTGATTGAGTTGTATGGTCAGTTTGATGCTTAACGGCATCAATTTTTTGATGAAATAAAAGGGCTTGTTTAGCCGCTACTTATCAAAAAAAATATCACCAAGGCGCACCTTTTTTTAGGGTAGTTCATCCGTTGGAAACTCTTCAGTTAAGCACGTGCTTGGTTGGGAGTAGTCTCAGGACGGGTGACCTCTAGGAAAGTTTTCTCAGGCAACGTGTGAGTGAGAACGAAATATGCTAGAAAGACTCGTAGTGATTTGTGAGGTCGGTCAGCGATCCTTGAAGCAGTTATCGGTAATGTTCGCGGCTCAAGATGGGTCGGGGCGTTACAAAAATTGAGGTCACTGTAACATTGTTAGAACATTTTCATACATTCCCATGCATGGAGGAACGATATATACCTACATCTGAATTTTCTCAAAACTCTACATTAATGAGACCATAAAGGATTTATTGTTGTTATTGTTGTTGTTACGTGTACTCGTGGGCCACTAGCTACACATACATCTTAATCACCCATCTGTTAGAACTAAAATCACATTCCTTTGGATTAACATCAATGACTAAGCAAACACATACATGAAATTTCAGTTTAACTAAAGAGATAGATTGATTAAGATGCATCAATAATATGACCTAATATTTGAATTGATGTTTACCACAAACTAAAGTGGTCATGTTTGGGGAATTAGGGTTTCCATCAAACATATTGAAACTGATTGCCAATTCTAAGTATATATGAAGCATCAATCGCAGTCACATACATGTTAATAATCCACATGTATGGCACATGCATGTGTTGCCTTGATTCATCTCAACTCTTAACCAAATAAAAACTATTCATGATTAGGTTTTTCTAGTTGTTTTAGTTTGGCTATCTATCTATTCCTTGGGCTTCCCATGTCACACATGATGATAATTAAGTAACGCAATTATAGTCGAAATGTTATTCGCTTTCATTATAATGTTTGGTTGCATATGGACATTAAGGTGATAACATTTGATTGATATGCTCGGGATTTAGGAATTAAGAAGATCGGAACAAATTCCTGACTGATTGGGTGGCTTGGTAGGAGCATTAGGTTTTCTCATGTGTTTAATCTTAGTTGATATGTTCGGGATTCTCCTGCTTGGTGTCAGTTTAGGTGTAGGTCCATTCCTTGTATGCTGATATGTTGTTCTTGTTTGGTCTCTTATACGTGGGTGTGGTGTTTTCTTGTCAGTTTACGAGATTTTATAATGGGAGTTGTCTTTTGAGCTTTTCCTATATCTAAACTACTCGTATTAGTTTTGTATTAAACTTTGAAAATCGGAAATAATGAGCATTGTATTATTAAAAAATTACCTCATATATATCTCTTTCTTTTTAAAAAATTACTCGGAGGTACCCTAACTTTTGGTGAAATGTTTTTCAGATACTCGAACTTTTCAAAACTTATTTTGGGGTACCCTTACTTTTTGGGTTAGAAATTATTAGGTGTTTTTTCGGTCATCAATTTGATTAAATGACCGAAATACCCTTATCTTCCATTTTTTAAGAAATACCCTTAAAGAAGAAGAATAAGGGTATTTCGCTCACTTAATAAAATTGATGGTCGGAAAAGTACCAAATAATTACTAACCCAAAAAGTAAGGGTACCTCAGAATGAGTTTTGAAAAGTTGGGGTACCGAAAAATAGTTTCCCCAAATATTGGGGTACCTCCGAGTAATTTTTTGCTTTCTTTTTCTCTCTAATACACCCATTTTGGTTGCATGGTATGCTAGTTGAATGAGCGTTGAAATTTTATCCTTCTTAGATATTAACGAGCGTTCGAATCTTGGTGGTCACAATTTTCTTAATAAATCTTACGGTTTCCTTAAAACTCCTCGGATCCAAATTTAAATGCTCGGTCACCATTGAACTTGGCCTGATGCTTGTGTTAATCAACTATCTTTCTGAATTTCACTATACCTTATAGATTATGCTCAATGAAAGTAATGCTAACCATTACGCATGAAACAAAGGGAAAATAATCAATTTTACTATATATATATATATATATATATATATATATATATATATATATATATATAATCACCATTATATTACATTACATATTTACATTTATCATCACATTTCATACAATCAAACACCATGAATTGATTTTTTTAAGGGAAATTGAATTCTAATAATACTGTTGGTTTTTCACAGTGTATTCTGAATCAGAATGATAAAAAACAAGCTGGACAAAATGTATTTTAGGGAATTGAAAGACTTTGATTATCTGAGATGATAAAACACCTCATAGCTTTACACTTTAAATAGCTAACGAAAATAACTAAAAGCTGAATCATGGACTGATTTTTAGCAACAAACTCATCCATGATCAAAATAGAAACAACAACTGAAAAACAGAAAAAACATCTTCTAAAAATAGCTAACAAATTTCTAGAGTCTAGGGGAGAAATTTTGAATGAATATACCCTCAAAATTCAGAATATTGCAGTCCAAAAGCAACCATCTAACACTCCTCCTTGCTTTAGGACCTGCAAACACCAATTTTCTACGTCAGATGCTCAAACTTGCTGAGTGGAAGTGGTTTTGTGAATAAATCAGCAAGCTGATCTTCAGACTTGCAATAGAGCAAAGTTATTTCTCCATTCTGCTGCACTTCCCTTACAAAGAACAACTTGATGTCGAAGTGCTTAGTTTTTCCATGAAAGACTGGATTTTAGATTGTCGCTTGATTATCCACAAATACATCAGTAAGCTTCATTTGTTTTATCTGCAAATCACTTAGTATTTTCCTCAACCATAATGCTTGATTCACACTAGCTGCTGCGATACAAACTCGCCTTGGCATGGATTGTGTCACAAAATCTTGCTTCTTGGAACACCAAGTAAATATTCTGAACCAAATCAAATAAAGAGTCGATGTACTCCTCAAGTCATCCACATCTCCACCCCAATCACTATCCGAGAAACCATATAACTTGAAGTTTTGACCTCGCTCAAACCGAACTCCATAATCAATCGTTCCTCTAATGTATCTAAGCACTCTTTTGTCGCTTGTAAATGCATCTCAAGTACACAATGCATAAAACGTGATAGAACACTTACAAAGAAATTGAATATCAGGTCTTGTTGCACTTAGATACATTAAGCATCCAATCAAGCTTCTAAAGTATCCTTCATCAACCTGACCTGTACCATCTTGCTTAAATAACTTTTCCTTTGGATTCATTGGCGTGCTCATCGGCTTGCACTCATCCATCTGAAACTTCTTCAAAATTTCCTTCCATACTTCTTTTGGCAAATGAATATTCCATGCTGATTTTGATGTACTTCCATGCCAAGAAAGTATGTCATCAATCCAAGATCACCATCTCGAACTCCTGCATCATTTCCTTTTGAACTTCTCAACCAAATGAGTGTTGCTTCACACCAACAAGTCGTCAACATAAAGAGAAACTATGAGAATATCATTTCCTCAAATTTCACATAAAGAGTGGTCTCGACAAGCTTCTTTCAAAGCTTAATCTCAAAGAAATAATCATTGATTCTCATTGCACCATGCTCTAGGTGCTTGTTTAAGGCCATAAAGAGCCTTCTTTAGCCGGGTAGACTTTATCCTCTGCTCCTCCCACTACAAACCCTTCTGGTTGCTCTACATATATCTCCTCCTCCAAGACACCATTTAAAAACGTGGACTTGACATCTAGCCGAAAATTTTCCAGCCTTTTCTCTGTACGCTAACAATAACAACTGATTGTTTCTAACCTTGCAACAGAGCAAAAGTATCGAATAATCAACACCAAAAATTTGAGCATACCCTTTACAACAAGTCTAGCTTTATACTTGTTGATTGAGCCATCTGCGTTGAGCTTCGTTCTAAAAACCCACTTCACTCCGATGATTTTTCTATCTTGAGCTTATCAACAAGCATCCAAGTTTTGTTTTGTTGATCATTGACATCTCCTCCTCCATTGCATTTCTCCATTTTTGGTCTTGAAGGGTTTCTTCAACTCCAAGAGTTCATAAATTGCGACATTACATCTCTCGTAGATTTCGAGAGCAACCTTGTTCCTCTAACGGGAGGATCGTCTTCTCGATTCAGCCATTCTTCTTGCCGCTCATTGTGAATTTCAGCGGAATAGTAAGTTCTGAGGAAACCATCAGCCTTCTTGGGATTATTCCAATCTCATTGCTCATTCTCACAAAAATGAACATCACGCGAGGCATCATCTTGCTCGTTTGAGGATGATAAATCTTGTAGGCTTTAGATACGACTATAGCCCACAAAAATTCCAGGAATGGCCTTCTTGTCAAGTTTGTCACGCTTGACCTGTGGAACATGGACAAAACACAAGCAACCGAACACTTTAAGAAAGCTCAATGAAGGTTTATAGCCATACCAAGCCTCAAATGGGGTTTTTTCCTCTAAAGCCTTTGTTGGAAGCCGATTTTGGAGGTAGAAGCAGTGTTTGCTACTTCTGCCCAGAAATTTTTCGGCAAGTCCTTCTCATGTAGCATGCACCTGGCCATTTCTGCGATCGATCGGTTCCTTCGCCACCGACTCCATTCGCTGTGGAGTGTAGGAGTTGTAAGTTGATGTTCGATGCAGCCGTCGCAAAATAAATTGAATTACGCGTATATTCCTTGCCATTATCAGACCTTAAAATCTGAATTTTGCACCCACTCTGATTCTCCACCATGTTCTTAAATTTATAGAACACTCCAGCCACCTTAGACTTAAACTTCAAAAAGTAAATCCAACACATTCTAGTAAAATCATCAATGAAAAGAACATAATAGAGGCTACCTTGCAGTGATGGAGTTCTTTGAGGTCCTGCAACATCAGTGTGTATTAGTTGCAGTTTCTCTGAAGCCCTCCAGGCTGATCTAGGAAATGACTTTTTGTTTTGTTTACCAAATTGACAAGCACTGCAATTTGGTAAATAATCAGCAAAACTTGGCAGCCCTCTCGTCACGTCCTTCTCTGTCAGCTTCAACATTCGTTGAATGTGGCAGTGGCCCAACCTTTTGTGCCAAACTTCTGTAACATCCGCTGTAGCAGGGCATGCTTCATGTTCTCCGTCTGTTGGATCAAATGAAAAACTTCTTCCCCTCATTTTGACCCGCAAAATTTCATTCCCAGGGACATCATAAATGTGGCAATACCAGTCTTTAAAGAATAACTTGACTCCCTTTTCAAGTAACTGGCCTACACTCAACAAATTTTGATCAATTTTAGGAACATAAAGAACATCAGAAATTGTTTTTGTACCTGAAATTGTTGTTATCACCACTGTCCCTTTTCCTTTTGCAGAAATATATCTTCCATCTCCGATTTTGATCTTCGTGGATATTGGAGATTCTAACTCTTTAAAAAGAGTTTTGTCATACGTTATATGGTTCGTACAACCGCTATCAATCAACCAACTTTCTGCTGTGTTGGTCTTGCTTGAATAGCACTTTGCCACAAAAATGTGATCTTCATCATCTTCATGAGCAACCTGAGCATTGACGGAGGGACTTGTCTCCTGCCTTTGAGATTTGCTGTTACAAATAACAGCTTCATGCCCAAATTGGTTACACTTAGTGCACTTTGCATCTGGTCTCCTCCAGCACTTGAACGGAGGATGTCCCTTTTTGCCGCAGTGTCGACACGGAGGGTAATTCTTCTTTGCGCTCCCCTTGTTGTGGCCTTGGCTGTCTAATTGGACTTCACTATTGGAAGTCTGATTTTTTCTGGAATTTTTCTTTCCCTTCCCTGCATCGTGGTGCTTTGCTTGCAACGCTCCTTCTACAGCACCATTCTGCCTCATAATTCTCCGTTGATCTTGAGCTTGCAGGGCATGTAACAATTCTGCCAAAGTAATCTGAGAAAGATCCTTTGTGTTCTCCAAGGCACTTATGGAAGCTTCGTAGCGCTCGGGCACAGTCACGAGTATCTTCTCTATAATTCGAGGATCTGCAAATGTAGTACCCAGTAGCCTCACCCTGTTGGCTATACTCAGCAGCTTATCTGAGTACTCTTTGATAGTCTCAGATTCATTCATCTTCTGCAACTCAAACTCTCTTATCAGGTTGAGCACTTGCATACCCTTGATCCTCTCATTACCAGCAAACTCGCCTTTGAGATAGTCCCAAATAGCTTTTGCTGTTTTAAGGGACATGATCCTTGTGAAAGCTGGATCATGGACTGATTTTTAGCAACAAACTCATCCATGATCAAAACAGAAACAACAACTGAAAAACTGAAAAAACTTCTTCTAAAAATAGCTAACAAATTTCTAGAGTCTAGGGGAGAAATTCTGAATGAATATACCCTCAAAAACCAGAATATTGCAGTCCAAAAGCAACCATCTAACAAATACGAATTTTTGGCCAAGACTTAATAATACGAACTTTCGATTAGGTTCTGAATAATATGAACTTTGACCCTCTGTTGCCCCCAATAACACGTCGCTGAGTTACCCTTTTCTTAACTCAGTGGCGGTCCTAGCTGGCGGTGGAGGGATGAGTTTAGTCAATTTTGACTTGTCCAGTCAGCATTATTTTTGTCCACATCATCCCCCTCTCTCTTTCTCTCTCTCTCTCTCTCTCTCTCTCTCTCTCTCTCCGTTGCAGATGGATTTCCAGCCTCCAACTTCTTCTTCTTCCTTCTTCGTTGCAGATGAGTCCCTAACCTTCTGATTAAAGATTCAACACTTCGCTTCTTGGGTTTCCTTCCACCGATGACCCACTTCCATTTCCCTTCACCTTTTCTCTTTTTATCCGACCAAAATGCCCCTAAGTTTTTGAAGTTCAAGCCCAAATCTTCCAATTCCAAGCTCAAATTTCGGCATCTCAGCCTGATTTCAAAGGGTTCTTCCATCTTTGAAGTTCAAGCTCTCCGACGCCTGAGAAGGAAAACCTCGAGACCCTCTCGCACCCCAGATTGGACAAGAAGAAATCGAAGTCGTAATCAAAATCAAAATCGAAGGCAAAACAACAATCCCAAATCGAACAACCCAGTAATTTTGAGAAGGATTTGCAAGAGATGCAAGAAATGCTGGAGAAATTTAAGATCGAGATTGGGAAAACCAATGAGATGTTGAAGGAGAGAGACGAGATCTTGAATAAGAAAAGGGTAACTCGGTGGCGTGTTACTGGGGGCAACAAGGGGTCAAAGTTCATATTATTCAGAACCTAATCGAAAGTTCGTATTATTAAAGTCTTATATGGCCAAAAATTCATATTATTAGAATCCAATTTCCCTTTTTTTAATCGTTCTAGCTTTTCCACCTCTTTCTAATGTGATGACTGACGATCTAGTTAAATGTATTTTAGCAAAAAAGGGATAAAATAACTGAAGTGGATCTGTTTTTCAAACAAGACATCGATTCAAATGGTTGACCTTGATTAAAGTGCATAACTAATACAGACCTATCGATCAAATTAAATGTATTGAGTTGCATAATTAGGTTATTATTATGTGAAACAATTCCTTGTATTTGCTCTTCCTTAAGTCCGACATAAATGGCCACCTAACTAACTTAAGACTTAGGCAAAGTTGTTAAAATCGAGATCCTAACTCGAAACTATTGGGAAATTAGGATCGAAAATTAGTCCATGTAGGATTATGGGTCGTGTGTAAATAGTAGAATCGTATCAAGGATTTTGGACCATAATATCGTAGGATCGTAAATTAGGATCGGGATTTTAATAACTATGGAATTAGACCATGCATGTGTCTCCATCCTTTTCACTTTCCAAATACCCAGTATTTGGTTTACAAATGATCCAACATCAATCAATATTGTCTTCTATTGTATGACGTTCAAGCTATGCATTCCTTGTAATTACTCAACTCCTAAATTGCGCATTTAAGCAAGGAAAAGAAAAGAAATTGTTTGCAATTTAAGGTTTGTGGCCCTAACACAATTCTTATAGATGATTATTACCAAAAGGCAAATCTATGAAAAGGTAAAAAGAGAGTTCCAAAAACAAGCTTGAACAAAACACCCCTATGAATAATGTAGTTCAAGTGATATGATTCTAGTGGTTACAATTTTCTTGATGGGAATCGTTGATACTCATAGATAGCTAGAGGCCACATTTAGGTAATCATTCTATGGAATGATCTACCACAAACATCTCCCACCACCTATATAGATTACCCGAGTATCTTTGGACTATAGCTAGCATCCACTGAATATAAAAAAAAAAAAATTATTTGCATGAGTTTGACATTTTGATGAACATGTAAGCACTGCTTGATGTTCTCCACTAAGATTTGATGTTCTTGAATTTTTGTTTCGAATGTTCTCTACACTTGTCGATGACAATATTTAATGTCCGTCAAGCAAATTTGTGATGTCTCCTTGCTAAGTTAATATCCCCTCGTGCAATCTTTCATATCCCTTTGACATTCATTCATGTTCATATTCTTATCTTAGTGTCATGTTCATGTGATTTATTTTTAATGATATATGTCTTGGCTCAAGGCACTTTTTAGTATCTAGTTTTTCATCAAATTAATATTTATTATGAGTTTTTACTCTAATTTTTTGATAGTTAAGATTAATTATTATAAGTTTAACATGCATTGGTTATACGAACAAACACAAACGAGACACTAATTGAATCAATATCATCTGTTGGGAATATTTTTGCCTTTTTTTGTAAGTTTGCAAAACTAAAGATAAAAGTGTAATTTTATATATGGTATTATGATAGTTATGAATTTGATAATACTGCCTTTTTAATTTTGTATGTAATAATATAGATATTACACTAATTAGACAAAGCACTCAATACATGTCTTGCCTCAAGGCTCATACCATTTTTGGTTTAGGAAAAATATGAAACACTAGTTCAATACAATATGAGGGGAATCAAACTTGATAATACTCACATGTGTAGACTACTATAGTTATGGTATACATATTTAACTTTAAAAACTTTGAGGACAAATTTCTCAACATGAAAAATATTTTCATAAAAATATAACTTTTAATAAAATATTATGTTTATAAATTTATGGCAAACTAAGCACTAGGGATCATAAATATTAAAATAACTTATAATTTCATTTTTAATCACGAAATTTATGTTTTCATTGAATCATTGTGATATATTTGTAGGATCCTCTGTTGTTTCTGGCTAATGGTTATGTGGGCCAAACAGTACAAAGCCCATAAACCACCAAACTAGCCAACTAGGAACTGTGTAAGGCCTAAGAAGCCCATAACTGCATGTTCTTCCAACATGTTTGCCCAAGAGGCCCATATCTACCAATTCTTCAAAAATTTAGCCCAATATCCTAAGATCTGTTAAGAGTCCAAATGCTAAATTGCCTGGAAGAATTATTAAGAATTCTAACATACTTCCTTCGTCCCACACACATATGATTCATCTTTCTTTTCATGTAAATTTCAAAGTTACTGTTCATTTATCTCTAAATAATAGAAATTAGAAAGTGAAACTATAAGAATGACACATAGTAATCATTTGTCAAAGGATAACTCTGCTTAAAATAGTGCATCAACTGTCCTTCCTTTCCAAAAAAAAAAAAAAACAACTCGGGATTAAGGCTCTGTTTGTGTGGTACCATACCACTCCTATCATAATTTATCACATTAACCACAAATCATCACATATTACCATACTATGCCAAACTTTACCACAACAACCATAGTTTTCTCTCATCTCATTTTCTCACTTCTTTTCACTTTTTCTTTCTCCTCAGCTGCCACACCAACCATTTTTACCGCAACTTGTCACACTATACCACAATATATCACACTATCCACATTTTTACCATATCATATTATTACCACACTTTATCTACTATAGAAAATAACATGATCTAAGATTCAGGCCAATTCCAAATCAGGTAGGAGTACTGTTTAGCTTTGATTTGGGGTTCGTGTTCGGCTTTGCTTCATGAAAGATTCAGGATCTTGATTGTGGGTAGTCACTTCTTTTCTTTTGACTCAAAACAGTTCATCACATTGATTCAAAGGTTGGTTTAGGTATATACTACCTCTGTCCCATTATATTTATCCATCTATCTAACTTGTATTGGAAATTGAGATGAAAATTTTATAACTTACCTAAAGTACCCCTACTTTAATTGAAGACAGTAATTGTTGGAATTGCAAAAAGTGATAAATAGATTTATTAATTAAGGGTAAAAGAGGAATGACGGTCATTAAAATTGTAAATCTGACAAATGAATTGGGACAAATGAATTAGTTAAAATGACAAACATTTTGAGACGGAGGTAGTATTTGGGTTGTGTCAAATTTTGGATCAGTTGATAAAATACATGATAAGAGTCACTCAGTCGCACGTTCTTCTGCATCAGCGGTGGTTGAACTCTAACGAAGCATAGATCCGAACAACAACAAATTCAGTGCGAAAGCCTAACACTAGAACTTGATCAGATGGCCTTTTTCCACTTTGTTGCCTGTAAATTTTGTCCAATGTGAATAAAAACCAAGTTTGATTTGGATTCCATTTCGACATTGTCTGAATTAACTGAATATAAATACATAATATTTCTCTTTTTTATTCTTCGTACCCAATCTTGACAGGAACTTAACCGTCTAAATTGTTTGACTAGATCTATCAAGTAAAATTAACTACATATATATGATGTTTCTCTTTTTTCTATTTACTGAACTAGATCTTAACTCAAATTTCACTGTCCAAATTGTTCAACATGATCTAACCAAGGAAAAAATAGCATGGTCCAAACATCAACTTATCAGTTGCATTTTGACATCTACGTAATTTAACCGACCCAAGTTTACCGAACCTAAATTTTAGCCAGATTGCCTTAACCCTCTAGTACCAACTGTATCGTTAATACTACTTAAGTACTACCTCCGTCCCAAAATGTTTGTCCATTGACTAAATTTTAACTGTTAATTACTCACACTACAATAAATTACCACATGAAATTAATTTTATTGTAAGTTTTAGTAAATAATCTTTCTAATGACGATAATTTTATATTTTAAATCATTATTATAAACAACAACCTCCCAGATAATACGTTTAAGTTTAAATAATTATTATACGCAAATTATAATTTAATGGGTAACGATCGAAATTTAATCAAAAGAACAAATATTTTGGGACGTTGCAGGAATAATTTTATGTCCTTTTGATTAGTCTCGTGAGCTCCAAATTTGATAAAATACTGTTCAGTAGTAACTTCAGGATCATTCACCACCAGTCCTCTAGACCCTTCCATGGTACGAGTTACTATTTCACAAAAGGAACGATCTTGAAGGGTAAAACAATTTTACCCTCTGGACCGAACCACATCTGAAATCAGAAATCACTTCAAACAAAACTCAAACAAGGACGCAAAACAGATTTATTTACAGTACTATTTTCACTTTGGATCAAACCCTATAGATAGATTTTCATTAATAATAATACTAGTACCAATATACAAATTGCCATACATCTATCTTTTAGTAGCAGAAAACTTGGCAGAATTACAAACTGGAGAGGCAAAACTTTACTTTCATCCTAACCCCAGGAAAAAAAAAACAGTAAAAAAAGTAAAAAAAAAAAGCCACAGCCTTTTTCATCAGAGGTAAAATCCCATCTTCAAACACCAAAATTTGCTTGGTTTTTGGATCATTTCCTACTTTTCTACCACCTCACAACCCACAACTTACTACCATGCTGAACATACAATAACATCATCACCAAAACTCCTCTTCATCATCAATCATCATACCACAACCCTTTTTTTCAGCCTTTTTCATCATCTATATATATGATAATAATTCACATAATTCCATTTCTTCTTCCATCCATGCCCATCAAAAATGCAAAAAAAGAGGGGGAAGAAAAAAAGAACACTTTAATATGATATATATTATATTATACGTCCTCTAAAATTTCATTTTTAGCTGAGTGGAAAATTCTGGAATTCTGTTCTAAGCAGCAGCAACAGCCCCAGTACGGAACGAGTAGTTCCGATTTTTCGACGACGATGAAGATGACGAAGAAGAAGATGAAGAAGACGATGATTTCGAAGCTGATTCGTTTTTTATCCTCAAAACCTTCATTTTCCTGTTCTTCTCCTTCGCTTCATCGATGTCAATCTGTTCTTGCCTGCACTCTTCACTGCAAAACGGTGTATCCCCTCTGCAAAATCACCCCAGACACCCATCAATTTTCCCGATCTAAAACAGAAACAATCAAGAAATGAATAATCAGACGATGAAGATTCAGATTCAGAATTCACGAACCTGTACATGAAGATGTCGCGATTGTTTCCGAGGGGTTTCTTGCAGAGAAAACACGCCTCTAAAAAGTGAGGGGTCTGATTTTCTTCGAATCTCTCGAACCCGCGACGTCCAGATCTGGGGGAGAAAACAGGGCAAGGGGAAGAAAGTGGGGAAGATAACGAAGCCAAGTTTCGTAAACTGCTCCTACGAACCATTAGAGGTGCGATTTTGTGACCCAGAAAGGGTTGATTCTTCAAACAACTATGAACACAGTAGTGATTATTGTTTGTGTTTGTGTTAGAATTGTTGTTGTTGATTCCGGAGAATCCAGCGATTGAAGCGAGTCCATCGTCCTCGACGAAACAGGGCCTTCTGACTGTTACTGGGGAGTCCATATGATATTAATTTTGTGTTTTTTTGGGTGTTTTTTTCTGGGAATTTGATTGAATTTGTTTGTTTTTCTGGGTTTGTGGGGTTTAGTGAGAGGAAGAGGAGGAGGATGAAGGTGGAGGGGGAAGAAGAGGAAAGAATGGGAGGTTATAAAGAGGGGGGAGTTAAGTTTGGCGTGAAAATATAACAGAGGAGAGAGAAAGAGACGGAGAAAAGAAAAAAGAAAAAAGAAAAAAGAAAAAAGAAAAAAGGAAAAAGGAAAAGGAAAAACAGGGGAGGAGAGAGAAAGGGAGATGGAAAAGGAGAGGGAGAAAGTGAAGTGTATACCATGGCGGGTTTGGGTTCCCTGGAATCCCGTGATAGTGAATCCATTGGCTGAGTTTCAGGGATCCTTTGACCATCCTGCCCTTTGCATAATCTGCCAAATACTCCCTCTGCCCCAGATTAGCTAAGAGTGCATTTGTTTAGTCAAAAACACCGGGAAATGGTCAATTTTTCCGAGTTGATTCATTTTTTCTATGTTTGATTGTACATTAATCTCGCGAAAGTTTTTACAAGGGGTCCACCATTTGCAAGATTTTCCTAGGGAGTGTTTGGTATGAACTCCAAGGAAATTTTTCTCGGGGAAAATTTCCTATGGGAAAGATTTCCTCGGGAAACATTTCCCTTAACCCCCGCAAGGGAAATTTTCCCTAGGAAAATAAAGAAAATGGTGGGCCCATCGTGAAATTTTTTCCGAAGTCAACCCGCATCCAAGCATGGGGAAAATAAGTCAAGCCGGGAAAATTGACCATTTCTCCGGGGTTATTGACCAACCACACACACCCCAAATGAAAATTTCCCTTGGGGGGGATTATGGGAAATTTTTTCCGGATAAATATTTTCAATGAAAAACTTTCCAGAAAAACTTTTCCCCAAAAAAATTTTCCTGGTAATCTTACCAAACGCACCCTGCTAATTTTGATTAAATTTATCACAAATTGCAACGAGTTACAATATGAAATTATTATCATTAGAAACATACTTTACTAAAAGTTACAATAGAGATAATTTTATATTGTAACTCATTGTAATTTTTAAATAATTAACAATCAAAATTTAAGAGTTGAAAATTTGTAAAATTTAAGGATAAAATGGTTAAATTTGACCCCTTCATATTTTGTCTTAGCATAATTTTAGAATATTTGTTTCATTTTTTAGTTTTTTACAAAATAAAATTAGACAAAATGTTTTTCATATTTATGTTGTTTGAGCTCAATTTGAACTAAATTTACATTTTATTCGCTTCTGACTTGATATGTCTCGGGAAAAAAATGGATATTAGGCTGAATAATTTTTAGGCCTTGTTTAGTAAATAGTCATTGGTTGTTGGTTGTTAGTTGTTTGCATTGATTGTTTTACTATTAGATGTTTAAATTGACTATTTGTATTGGTTGTTTTGATTGAGTGTTTGAAAAAATATTTTCTGTTGAGTTAGCTGTTTCTAAAAAAATGTTCGATAAAATTTCATTTACTCTTAATAAATAATTTCTCTTAAATGATACTTTATTATAACTAGCATTGGCAAAAATTCGGGTTCGGGTAAATTCGGGTATGCCAAATTCGGACAATGTCAAAATTCAGATGAGAATTTCATGTCCATACTCGGTTTCATTTCTGGTCGAACCGGGTCGGACAATTCGAACGAAGCAAAAATCGGGTTCGGACAATAGAAAAAAGAGAAATGTTATGTCCGGATATTCGGTCAATATCAAAATTGGACGAAAAATCTATGTCCAAACCGGATTTCTCCCGGGTCAAACTATTCGGATCAAATGAAATTTTGTCAGTGCTAATTATAACAACCTATTAAAAATTAGTTAATTGTAACAAAACAATCAACTCAATAAGTTGTTTATTAGACACATAAACAACTTATTTGACAACCCAATGAATTAACTTTTACATTAAGGCTCCGTTCTTTTATGCGTTGCGTTTGCGTTTGGGTGGCGTTAAGGCCCTGTTCTTTTATGCGGTATTTTGCGGAATGGTGTGGTGAGGTGTGGTGGAATTGTGGCGGGTATGGTGGAATTGTGGTGGGTTATTGGTATGTGGGATAGGTGGGGAGAGAGGATGTAAAAAGTAGAGGAGAAAAGTGAGAAGAGAGAAAAGTGAGGAGAGAGAAAAGTAATGATTTGCGGTGAAATGTGGCGGGTTATGACAAACTGCGGTAGGCTGTGGCACCACAGTTTGCCAACCGCAGAAAAGAACAGGGCCTAAATTGCGGTGAAAATAGTTAAAAAGTAATGATAATTTGCGTTATATTGCGATAAGTTGCGTTGCGTTTGGGTGCGTTAACGCATAAAAGAACGGGGCCTAAACTATTCAATATAACCATTTATCAAATAGGACCTTAATTTTTCGTTCAATTTTACTATTTTACCCATCTAAATTTGACCATGAGTGACCCCCTCCCTCTAAAGTCTAAAGGGCCAACGTCCGTATGGTTTGGAGGTATTAGATATTATTGAGGGTAGTTTCGTAAAAGTGCTACACTCGATGGGCCTATTGGTCTTCTTCTTTTTCTCACTTTAGGGGAAGACGAGGTGGTCCCCACTTCCTACGGCAGCGCTTTTTCTCGAACAATTCTTAGAAAATGACACTGGCCACTCTCCGCTTGACGCGCGTGGAATCAACGAGTTTACCTTTTTATTTTTCCTTTTTCTTACTGAAAATTTTGGGTTGATTTTTCCTTTTCCCCTTGTTTTTTTCCTTTCACTTTCATTTCTCAATGAATCAATCCACTTTTCTTTTTCACTTTCAAGTGGCACTTTTTTTGTAGTAAAAGTCAAGAATTTCTCCAGAACTATCACTGGAAAATTCCTCCCCCCTTCCCCCTTTTCTCTTCCCCCATTCCTAAAAAATAAAGCAAAAAAGTGTAAAGCAAAAGAGGAATATATGAAGGCTAATTTTGGAAATTGGAAAATAATCTCTATTCTGGAGGAAAACATAACCTAAATTTTCAACTATGTTATAGATGAATAAAACTTTAACCCTTATTATTATTAACATCATTTCACTTTTTATTGGAAAACTAATCTCTATTTTGCAGTTAAAAAAAAGTAAAAAAATATATTTTAGATGTAATATTGTCACCATCATATCACTTTTTGGACGATTTTAACTAGGTAGAGGATACGAACTGAAACAGGAGTTAAACTCAGCTCATCCACACAAAGTTGTAAGTTTTGATTATTTTTTTCAATACCTTGAAAGCATGAATTGTTTTTTTTCCAATTTTCCATAAATTTTTTCATAAATTACTAGGAGAAATGTAACTTAGGAAAATACTTTTATGTTTAAATTCTGATCTTTTAAATTATGTTCTTTCATATAGAGATTGATCTCTTTACATATGACTATGTATAAAGAAAGACTATTTAGATCTGAAATTTTCTTACCTCACTTTACTGAAACTTTATTGAGACATATTGTTCTTATTGTTGTTATTTAATTGAATAATCAAACTTGATAATTTTTGTTTCGTTTTAAAATGTAACATCATTATCAAAAATCGTAATTATATCCTTTTGGTTTATAGGGATAACATTAACAAAATTATCTTCATTTGAATTTATATTGATGATAATATATGACCTATCACAATCAAGGAAAGATAAATAATTAACATGATCAAATACACAATAGTCATTTTTAGGCCCTGTTCTTTTCTGCGATTAGCAAACTGCGGTGTCACAACTCACCGCAGTTTGCCACAATCCACCACATTTTACCGCAAATCATTACTTTTTTCTCTCCTCACTTTTCTCCTCTACTTTTTACATTATCTCTCATCACATACCCCACATATCAATAACTTACCACAATTCCACTACACCCCACCACAATTTCACCACACCTCACCACACCATTCCGCAAAATACCGCATAAAAGAAGAAGGCCTCATCCACCTAATGTCTCATATATAATTATATATAAAGAAGTGCAGTAATAACTGAAGTTGAGGAACAAACGTATCAATCATTTAATTTAATTAAGTTAATGCCATGATTGATTGGATTCTAATTAATTATTTTCCGTTTAATAATTTACAAAACTATGAAGAAGAAGAAGAAGAAACAAAAGCAGCGAAAGGTCATTGTCTCATTCACAGTGCAGTCACCAATCCGTACGTGTCACCATCACAGAAACCAAGGGCGTTCCACAAGATAGCACTTTTTTATTACTTTATTTTATTTTATTCATTTTTGGTGTATATTTCTTTCTTTTAAAGGCATTGCATTTACTGCCTCCCCTTAAAAATTCATAAAATTACTCCTTGCATGGGCTGTAAATTGGGATGGTAATTGATCCATGGTAAATATTCATCACAATTAGGAAAAATTATAAAGAATTATTAAAATTTCTCAAAAATTACTAAAATTTATTGATATTTCTTTAATTTATCAAAATACAAAAATATAAATTGGGAAATTTGGTTCATTTTCAACACATTTTTAAAAAATATTTTTTTCTAAATGAATAAAATAATTAAGTTACAAAAATATCAAAAATAAATCTCAAAAACATCTCAATCTCATCACCCCACACAATGTCAACCCGCTAAACTCCAAATTTACAAAACACCAAATTTACAAATCACCGATAATAAAAACTCAAACAACCAACTTTAATAAAATTCAAATTATTTTATATATATATATAAAATAATTGTCGACAGTAACAATTACAGTGATTAAAATGAATCTACATAATGTGAAATTTTCTTAATCATTGGTTTTTTATTCGGTACAAAATTATAAAAACAGATTTTCTTATTTTAAAATTTTAAAAGAAGCTTGGTTAAAAAATATATAAAAATGAAAAGGGGGAGACGTTAGTATAAATAAAGAGGGGAGACCTTATGGGGTTACTTTTTGGGAGATTGTTTTGTCGTTTTGTTTCAAAACTCCAATTTACGTGGGGCCCGTGATTCAATAAAAAATGAATGGGGCCCAGAATCAGGTTCATCATAACGTTGGCCAACGCATGAAAAGACCCATCTTCAATGACTTCAATCAATGTTTTGCAACTCAACTACACAAACTTAGGGAATAGACCAAATTGCTTTATAGTTTAAACCCTTCAACCCCCCCCCCTTTTTTTTCATTTTAGTCGGGCTATGATCTTTTCTACGATATTTTGTGGTGCGCTGTGGTGAAATTAGGGTGGCCGTAGTAAAATTATGGTTGGTTATTTGTAAATAGGTTAGGTGAGGAGAGAGAATGTAAAAATTAGAGGAGAAAAGTGACGAGATAGAAAAGTATGGAGAGACAAAAATAATTATTTGTGGTAAAATATGGTGAGTTGTGCCAAATTACGATATGTTGTGGTACCGCAATTTGACAAACGCAGAAAAGTGAACTTATGGGTTTATTGGGCTACTCTCTTAGTTTTAATTTTGTTTAATATATTTATCCATTTGATTAAATTTTGGGTATTTTATTATTTACAACTTAGAATGAGTTACAATATGAAATAAATCTTATTAGAAAGATAATTAAAGTCGTATTATTTTGTGCGGTAGGTAAGATGCGGAAATGGTGCGGGATGGTGAAATTGTGGAAAGTGTGGTAAGGTGTAAAATGATATGCATAGTAAAATTTATGAAAATTGTGGTTGATGTAATAGGTGATGAGAGAAATGAGAAAAGTGAAGAGAGAAATGAGTGATGAGATATATTGGGAATGATTGTGGTAAATTGTGATATGGTAGGGTGAAATGTTGAAAAATATTAAGTGGTATGGTAGGTTGTGATACCGCATGCACCGCAAAACATAAAAATTATAATATTAGTTTTATATTATAATTTATTTGTAATTTATAAATTATAAATAACCAAAATCTAATTAAATAAACAAATACTACTCCCTCCATTCCATATTAGTTGTCGTATTTGAAAATCGTGCAGTTAAATTTCAAAAATTTTGACCATAAATTTATCAATATATAGGTCATGTCCGGTAAAATTAGTGTTTTAAATAGCGGGTAGAGGTTTATGTAGCGAATAACAGTTTAAGCAGTGGATAACGATTTAAGTAACGGATAGCTGATGATTGTTCAAACGAGAATTGTGTTCGGCAAATTTAGCGATTGAGTTAACATATTAATGTGAATTGACATAAAAGGATATAAATAATTTCTAAAATTTAAATTTTCAAAGTGTATTTTTTGACTGGAAAATATGAAATGTTACTCCAAATGCTAAAAGTTAACTTTATTAGCGTTTCACAGAACGTTCCTTAAAACGCTAGACGTTAACTTACCGAACGCTAATATTTATGCAATTAGAGTTTTGACTTCGTCAAGATACTAAATGTTATCCCAAACATTACTGCCGAACATGACCATAAAATGAGTTGTTATATAAAATTATCACTATTACATTTGTAATGAAAAATATTAATCATAAAAATATAAGCTTGAAATTATTAATAACAATTATATTTTTGGCCACAAATAATCCGTATTGAGGGCCATGATTAAAATAATTAAAGTGATTTTTGTCATCATCGATCTATCTTTATCACTATTTTCATAGCGATTGAATCAATTTCAAGACCGGAAAGCTAACGTGGCCACCGGAAATTTCTTTTTTGAAGTATAAATAAACATACTTTCCACACGCCACGCCTATATCGTGTCGAAAATCGACTTGATCGCTATGAGAAAATAGTGAAAAAGACAGACTAAGAAGAATCAAAAATCTCTTCAATTTTCATTCATGTTCTCATTACATATTATTTGTGGCCAAAAACCTTAAAAAATAATATAGAAGAAAAAAATTAATATATGATTGGTGACGATATTTTAGAACGAAGAAAGGCAGTAGTTTTTTTTTTTTTTTTTTTTTTTTAAAGAGGCGAGTAAGTCGACGAGGGAAGAAACCGCCATACAATTCCACGCACGTACGAGAATTAGAGAGTGGGGGTTGCAAAACTCTTAACATCACTTCCAATGTTCTTTTTTTTTTTTCTCTTTTTCTTTTGTTTTGTCCCCTCACCGATCACCACTACGGTGAACTGCCCTCACCCGGTCAGCCTCAGCCATCGGGCAGCTCACCACCTCTGACCATCCCTGCCCCTGCCCGTTTCTCTGACCAACTACTGTACATCCTTCTACTCCTACTATTCTCAGTTTCTCACCCTCGTCAGCCATCTTGCCACGTGCACCGTATCCCCTTGCACCAGCGTCGCACCTGATCCTCCCACACCACGCCACGTTCATCCTTCTCATCACCCTCACTGCACTTCTCAGTTCTCCCCCACCCAGGTATCATCCCCTGTGACGCAGCCCCACCTGCTCCCGGACCATCTCCACCGTCCAACTCACCATCCATCGGGGGAACGAACAAAAAAAAGTGCGAAAAAAGGGTGGAGAATAATTGGTTGGATGTCGCTTTTTGCTTTTTTGTTTAGGTTTTGTTACCTGTGACATTAATTATTAAATTAATAATCAATTGAGTTAGGAGTATTTTGATTAATTAATGAGGTGGAATTATTTTGTTTGTGATAGTGGGCAACAAAGCATGTGAGGTGAGAGAACCATATTAGGATTGCTTTCAATTATGAATTATCAATTATTACTTTCGTCCAAAAATATTAATTTTTTAATTAAAATTTAATAATTAATTATTTATAAATAATAATAAATTATAATATAAAATTATTTTTATGGTAATTTTTAATAAATTATTTTTTCAATGACGTAATTCTATAATTTAATTTATTATAAATTATGAATAATTCATGATATAGTCGAAAAATAAATATTTTGGGACGGATTTAGCACGACCTATGAATTATGATTCAAGCTATTCATCCATGTTAACTTGTTTTGTTGGGTATACCTTCTTGCTTTTGTCTATTCATGACTAGGCTATAGTAGGGCAGTGACATAGACTAATAATGTTTTTCTAGTAGCTTTAACATCGCTTATCAAACATTAATTAAAAAAATCACCAATTAAAATATTATGTAGTGTTTGACTGTGAAGCTTTTTTATGATAATTAATAGTCAATTTTTACTGGCAGCCAAATTTTTTTATGTTTGGTTGTTAATATAGGAAAAAGTTTTAACGTGAGCTCATTATTCTAATTCAAGTTTAATAAATACTTTCTCAAAATAAAAAAACTGTCAAACACACCATTAAAATCTTTACATAGTAGTGATTTAATTTGTTAATGACTCGTATTAAAGGTTGTCGTTATTATTCAAGTAACACAGAAATAGTGAATTTCAGTGAGCCTATCTATAAAGGTAACTGAGTGAATTAAAATCCATCAAACTCATTAGAGTACAAATAAAAATGGCCAATTAAGTTATTGTTTTCTTAATTAGCGTTGACAAAAATTCGGGTTCGGGTAAGTTCGGGTTGTACAAATTCGGACAATGTCAAAAATCGGACGAGAATTTTATGTCCGAGCCCAATTTTATTTTGGGTCGGACAATTCAGACGAAGCAAAATCGGGTTCAGACAATAGAAAAAAGAGAAATTTTATGTCCGAATATTCGGTCAATATCAAAATTCGGACGAAAAATCTATGTCCAAACCCGATTTTTCCGAATCGGACAATCCGGTTAATTCGGGTCGAACGGAATTTTTTCAGTGCTAGTTTTTTTATACGGTTGGTTGCAGTATAATGTGGTGTGGTATAGTGGAATTATGGTGGGTATCGTGGAATTGTTGTGGATTTTGGTAAGTTGTGGTCAATTTTATTTTTAATAATTGTAAATTGTATTGGTAAATGTGAAAATGTTGATTGTGGTGAGGTGTGGTAAATCGTGGTGGATTGTGACAAGGTGCGGTGTGTTGTGGCACCGCAGCCAGCCAGCCATATAAAATAACAAATATTAAGTTATGTTTGATAAATTGTAAAAAGCTAAAAATCCTAGTAATTTATGTTGAGATTCACCCATGATAAAAAATGTAACACATCGAAAAATTAAAGAGAAAGCACATAATACATAAGTAAAGTGTGTTACTCCTCTTAACACCAATTGGTTTTAAGATGAAACCTTACTTAGGCCCTGTTCTTTTCTGGGGTATTTTGCGGCGTGGTGTGATGGAATTGTGGTGGGTATGGTGGAATTGTGGTAGGTTATTGGTATGTAGGATAAGTGAGGAGAGATAATGTAAAAAGTAGAGGAGAAAAGTGAGGAGAAAGAAAAGTGAGGAGAGAGAAAAATAATGATTTGTAGTAAAGTGTGGTGAGTTGTGCCAAACTGCGGTATGCTGTGGTATCACAGTTTGCTAACTGCAGTAAATAACAGGGCCTAACTTGTACACCACTAGTTTCGGTTAAAGTGAGCTCCCACCTTGAATCTCCCCAACAACTTATGCTATGTTTTTTAGAATGATAAGTTAGATTTATTTTATCATTTTTTTACCTTAACTTATCATAATTCCTAAAAAAATATTCAAACTAATGTCATTTTCACCTCTCCTTTCTTTACCAACATTATATTACCAAACTTAATCATACCATTCTAAAAATCAAAGTTCACGTAACGTTTTAATCAAATGGTGAAAAGACGGCCACTATTTATCTTTTTTTTTTTTTTGAAGCTAGCCATGGTAATTCTTTTTAAATGCCATATTTTTGGTATGTAATTCCTATGGTTATCTTAATGCCCACAGGTTTGAGGATTGTTTGGTGGCGATTAATGAATTGTGATCCAATAAAAAAAAAAAAAAACAAAATATGGTGATATTTATTTGGTTGATTTGTTTCAACTTAGCCTTATTTATGATGTCATTTTAATGTGTTGTTCAGAACAAAAGTGAGAAAGTATATAGAAAGATTCATTTTGAAGAGAGGAGTTACATCAATTGGATTTGATTGGAACCCATGGCAAAAATGGCGATAAGTAGCTTGAGAAATAGGCTTCCAAAGGGAAAACTTAAGCCAAAATCGTTGCACATAATTTACAAATCAATCTATAATAATCCCATCCTTGTGTTTCTACTCTCACTATTGTTATGTCTACATCAAGTTTTCCCCTTGCTATTTTGGATATTGGTCTCAACTTCCCCCACCCTTGTTTGCACTGCTGTCTTGCTTGCCACATTGTTGATCCATGGACAACCCAATGAGTACAAACCTCGAGACAAAACCATCGATCCAAACACATCAAAAACCACACAATCCCCTACGGAAAGAGAAGGGTTTCTCAAAGACAAATTCACAGACGTTAGGAAGGACATTGTTGAAAAAGGAATCAAGGGTTACTTTAGTGATCATCAATTTGAAGATAGGGAGGCTCAATTAAGAAAGATTCAAGCTAGAAGTATTGATAAGATGGCTAGGGCATATAATGACCAAGGTGCTAAATTGGATTATAGCTCATTGGACCCTCAAAAACATGTGGACTATTGCTCAGATAATGATCATGGTTCAACTGACATTGAATCCGACGAGGCTGAGAGTTCGACATTTTTAGAGGCTGTCCCTACCCCACAAGAAACTCGTCCACTTTTAGAATCTAGTGGGGACAACCATCCAACTCAGCCTGAACCGTCTAATAGTGTTTCCCTAAAGTCCGAGGAGGAGGATGATGATGATGATGATGATGAAGATGAAGAAGAAAAACACGGCGAAAAGATATTACCAGTCACAATGTGGACTGAGGAAGATGAGAAGAATTTGAGGTATTTGGGGACGTGTGAGTTGGAGAGAAATCAATGCTTGGAAAATCTTATTGCCATGAGGAAAAATCAGAGGAACTTTTCATGCATTTCTGAGAGACATTTTATCGGGTCATCATTTGGTGATCATAATGTTCCTACATTTCAAGTACTTCACCCTAACCCTAACCCTAACCCTAACCCTAACCCTAACCCTTTCGACGTCCCTGACAATAGTAATACTACAAACCCTAATTTGTTGAGAAACAACAACCCTTTTGACTCTCCTGGGACTTCTCCTAAGGGGAATAATAAAGTTAACCCTTTTGATGTCCCAAATCATAATAATAACAACAACAACAATCCTCAAGAGTTTGCACGAAAAGAAACGTCGACACTTGGGCGATATGAAAGCTTTAACCCTGGAGGGTATGGTTTACTTTCTAGGCACGAAAGCTTCACTACAAGTTCATCATTTCCTAATCTTTTTTCTCTTGAAAAGCCCACAGAAGCTTTCCAAATGAAGCCGATTTTCGTGCCAACAGATGAAAGTGAGTCTGTGGGAAGTTCTGCATCCGATACTGAATCCTCATCGGTTGCACCTACCGCAAATTCTGATCATGATAATAAAGAAGGAAAAGATGACAAATCTACGACTAGTACAAGCCAAGTTAGTAAAGTAGAAGAGTTTCAAGAACCAAAGTCCAACAATGGGGATAACACAAGCACTGAAGAACATGGTCCAAAGGAGCCAATCTATGATAGTAGCCCTTCGTATGATGATAAGGACAAACACTTTTCATTAGCTTCTGAAACATAGGGGAAAAAAAAGAAAGAAGGAAAAAGGTGGAACAAGTTTTTAGTCTTGTAGGACATGAGAATAACTAGAAAGCATTTTTGTAACAATGTGTTGTCATTGATGATAGAGAAGAAATTGGAAACAAAAAGGGAGTTTTGAGACCAAGTGATTGCAATCAAGTTTCTTTACAAATGGCATTGAGAAACCATTTCAATTTCTTCATCTCATGTGTGATTTATGTTAGATTTGATTTGTGTTGAATAATTTCAAGCTATATGTATATGAAGTGTTTCAGCTAAAGTTACTCAACGTTAGAGCTAGCAAAATTTTGTCCGACCCGGATTGCCCGAATTGTCCAAATTTTTATATTGACCGAATTGACCGAATATTCGGACATAAAATTTCTCTTTTTTCTATTGTCCGAACCCGATTTTAGCTTCGTCCGAATTGTCCAACCCAGTTTGACTCGAAATAAAACCGGGTTCGGACATGAATTTCTCGTTCGAATTTTGAGATTGTCT
Source organism: Portulaca oleracea (assembly GCA_029582165.1). Taxonomy (NCBI): domain Eukaryota; kingdom Viridiplantae; phylum Streptophyta; class Magnoliopsida; order Caryophyllales; family Portulacaceae; genus Portulaca; species Portulaca oleracea. The sequence continues at coordinate 6,371,982 of CM055883.1, read as the reverse complement.
AAATTTGTCCGACCTGATTTTACCCGGATCCAGATTTTTGCCAGCGCTACTCAACGTTATCTCACGAGTTGATCAACTGTGCTTAAGGAAAAGTAAGTTTGACTTTTGAAGTCCAATTGGCACAACTAAAGGAAGCACAAACAAAGTTGGTATCAACATTGAACATGTTACGTAGCTAACACGAAGCCAACTTTGATGGAACATGGTCAATATGGGCCATATTGGAAACAACACATACTTTGTTAAGCACATGAGAAGCTAATGCAAGAAATAGGGACTATAATGCCCTTTATAAAATTAATTTGCTTGCATTATACCTTTATGATACGAGGATAGTTTATGCACTATAATGCCCTTTATAAAACATACCTTTTGTACAACTCGAGTTTGGGAGGTCTCCAAGGAGAATCTGGCTAAATGTGATAAATGTGATAAGGCTTTTAGAGATGGACTAGTTCTTTTAGTGGGCCTTATTCTATGAATGTCTATTATTGGGTCAGGACAAACCTAATACCTAAATGGACCCTTTACAAAGCCCTATCCGACAAATGCTTGTGGACCGTCGTCTTGGCCCATACTGAAAATTTATTATCTACATGTGTTTGGGCCTGGGATAGCATTATATGTAAATGGGTTTTTCGTGAAACCCACACATTACCTATTTGCTAATATTCGTGAAACAACAATTGAAATATTGAAATAGTTATTTTAAACAGTGGATCAAATGGTTAATCCAAACAACTAAAAACTAACATTGACTTACCAAACATGCTATTTTTTTTATTGATAATCAACACATTACCCGTTACCTACTCATAAGAACAAATACAACGTAACAAGGTTTGGCTCATGTATATTTGCCATGCATTAGAACGGCTAATGAATAAATATCCCGTGCATGTTTATTAAGTCATACATGTGTAAGTATGAACTAAAAAATGAACAAACATCTAGTTGGTAAGTCTTGATGCTCATAATCTAAGGTGTGAGTTTTGGTTGAGTAAATATAAGGACAGATAAATTTGGGTTAGTTCGAGTAAATTTGAGTGGGTGAGTTAGGATTCTATAAAATTTACTTAAATTTATCTGAACTTACTCAAATTTATTAAGCCTTATATTTATCTTACCCAACTTTACTTGAACAAAAAGAATCATTCGTTTAATATTGTTTATCAGATTAAGAAGTGATGTGGTTATAATTAATATTAATCTAAAATTCAACAATAAAAATATGTACGATTTACAATTGTCTTAATTATCTCAAGCATTTCAACTAAAATGTACATTAGAACAATCTTCGATTGGTAACATAATTTATTCACTATTCTTTGGCCAATGGCTTTTTTTGACATTGGTAAGTCTGACTATTCGTTGGATCTCATATTTCAGGAGGAGTCTAATCAACCAACTAGCTAATTTAGGATGGCAATATGAGGCTTACAGGCCTATAGTAAACACCAACCAACCGAGCCAAAAGTTCATTGATTTTATCGTGTCACTTACTTGCTATAATAATTTTTGTAGGTAGAGAATCAAAGTGATGGTTAATGCATGAGTAGGAATTAATTAATACCTTGCAAATTGTAAAACTACTAATATGAATTAATGATGGCTAGCTACATATAACAAATTAATAATGACATGACATGACAAAAATAATAGCAACCTATCATACATTTTTTTCCAACATAGATATGAAGTTGCAAAGAAATTGTCTAGCTGTCTAATTTACTTGAGGGTTTTGGCTATAACCTACATGTCATGTCAACCCTTTGTTCTATTATAAATTTAGAAGAGTGATTGCATGGTTGGCTTCAACTTTAAGCCAATAATTATTCCTCCCTCTCTATTTATAAAAGAGGGCAAGTAATTATTAGGAATAGATAAAAGACATAGGTAGTTTTATGACTATAATTAAAGTGTATTTGGTATAATGATAAATCACCTTTGATTTCTTAAGTATAAATTTATGTCAATGTGAAAATCAAATATTTTATGTCCATATTTTACATATTTTGGAAATGTAAGTCGAAATAATTTATGAGAAGTTTAATGGACTCTTTTGGGTTTCGTTTCTATAACATAAAGTTCATTGTAATTCAACCTTTTTTAGTATTTGGTTTTGCTAAATCAAACAGTTACCAAATAAATTTCTTTTAACCCTAAACCCTAAACCCTATCATAACAAGTTAACAACTAAATTGTAGGGTTGATGGGTCATGTTTGTCATGAACAGTATGATACTTGCCCTTTATCTCAGACCATTACAACTTACTAGTGGTTAACTTTCCTATGATTAGAATCCATTTGACGGACCAAATTTACCCAGTTTAAAAAAATATATAAGATCTCTATTTTTAATATTATCCTAAATTAAGGATGGAAAACAAATCAACAATTACAAAGATAGATATACAAATAATTCCAAGGGAAAACTAGACAAAGGGGGCTAGTGAGAGCTTCAATCAATTGATGAGTGGTCCATGCATTATGACAACCACCTTTCATATCCTATGCTTTCCTTTACCTTGATGCATAGTTGATGATGCACAACCATCTATCTATATCTATCTATATCTTGTAGCCTAACTTATAGCATGATAAACAATTATGAATCCTTTAGAATTGAACAAGGGAAAAGTGAAGCAACAATATAATTGTGTATATCATATGCATGCATGATGCATATGGTCCCATGCATATAACTTCCTTCCAATTTCCCTTTGTCCAATAAATTATAATGACAAACATCAACCACCCATCCATCCACTATTCAATCAAATAAATAATATAGGTACCAAAATATAAGCTATTGGGTATGTTTGAATTGTGTAAGGTCCATTCATGATCAACAAAAACAAACAAACAAGCAAATATTGAATCAATATGTGGACCATGATACATAGGAAAAAAAAAAATCCAAGGACAATTTAACCTCTTATTAATTGGCTCACTCATTGACCTAGGCTAGGTAGGCTAGGTAAATCTTGCAACTATGTTGAGTCAAAGAACTTGAATTTTATATTAACCTAGGATCTCAACCTTCGGGTCCTATATTGCCACCACCACTATTTGGATAGGAGCATATTTTTAAAAGGGATACATAATTCACTATACCATATCTTAATGTTTTTTTTTGAATATATATTATTAATTTGAGATTTTTGTACCAGTATCTTAATCCAAAATATATTTAACTGTACAACGGTACATCAAAAATAAGGAAAGTACGTGTGGTGAACAATATTATAGTATGTACTCACAATAAAAGTTTAATATTTCAGTCTCTAACCAGACAGTGACACGATCGCTAATAATGTCTCATTAAAAAAAGGGTGTTATATGAATGTCTCTTTCACAATTAGATGTTAAATTTTGCCATCTGTTTGCAATGATAATGACTAGGACTAAAAATTTCTTGACATTAATGGTTTGTTTTCTTGTAGTGACAATTTGGTAATAGCAATTTATCCTTGACACATTAGATGGAAAGGTAAGTTAGAAGCCTTATCCCAACCCTAATTACTTTTCTTGTCATTGGAAAAAAAAAGAAGAAGAAAAGCAAAATAAGATCATAAAGAAGGGGGTGGTGTCCCCATCATAGAGCTTGGAAACAGCAGCTTTGCATGAATTGTTGGGGGGTGTAGGACTTGTTTGGCAGGGCATCACAAATAAAGGTAACATGGTATCTGATCCTCCACCTAACAAAGCACAAACTCAATTGTCACACAAACAAAAACAAACACAATATTAGCTACCTAGCTTTTATTGCATGCATGCCCTAGCTAGCTTACACTTGCATGGAATATATATATATATATATATATATATATATATATATATATGAGAAAAAGGCGATATATTACACACACGCACACACATATATATAAGAGAAAAACAAATTTAGTGTACTATATATTGGATGGACAATGATACATATCTTGATTCAAGATGGTTAATAACCATTTTGAAATGTCCATGTTTCACATATTTGTAGCTTTTAATAATATTTTCTCTAATAATTATATATATTTATCAGTTATAAGAATATAATACATATTAGCTAGGTCAAACAATATTATAACAGCCTACTTTTATCAATTATAGTAGAAAATGTATATTTTATGCATAGTTTTATATTTATGAAAATATTAATAAATAATTATTTTTATATTGTTTATAAATTGTAATGACCCTTAAAGTAATGAAACATACATTTATAATGATTTAAATATATTTACATTTAATTTTATGAGTGATTTAAGGTGCGTCAAAATGTTTATCATTTTGCATATTGGATTAAAGGACAAATGTATGTAATTAAAGATCTAGATGTCATAAATCTTTGATATTAATTAATTTCCTTTCTCTCATGTAATGTATTATCGATTTTGGTTATATGATGTGTAACAAATGAATGAATGCAGTCCATCATTAGTCACTTTCTTAGGCTTCAAGGACCCCCCACAATAGCTCTACTACTTTCACTGTATAGTGAGTTCCTTCTTTTTGTGGGTACATTTGAAAATTAATTTGTAACTTATCTAATTTGACAAAAATTTATTCAGATTTACCTAGCTAATTAAGCTTATATTACTTTATCAAACTAACCTTATACACAAATAGCAAAACATAATCTCATTTAACTCAAAACATGTACAATCAATACATGTAAACCCTAAACCCTAAACCTTAAACATAATTACATATTCCACGATATCATGCGCACTGATGTAAACATATACAATCTTAGAATTTAGATAATAAGGTCGGTACTATGATGCTCTATGCTCCTAGCCCACTACCACGACTTGATTACGTAGCCATTATTTGCAAAAAATTTTACCCATGATTCCTTTAGGTTTATAATAATTTAAAAAATAACTCTGACTTTTTTAAACTAATATTTACCACCCCAAATTTTTGAACCAAATAAATTTAGCAACTTTTTTTTATGAATTTAGCAATTTTTTCGATGAAGGTGTGTGATTTTTGTTGAAATTTATTTGTCGAAATAACGACAATTTTAGAAAATAAATTTCATAAAAAACCTAACATTCACTGAAAAATTGCTAAATTAAATTGATTTACACTATGATCATGTGGCACTATAGTCCAATTGTTGATAAAATCTCAATTAAAGGACAATAAATTTGCATCAAACATTTTTCTTAACTTTAAACAAGCAAAAGTTAATTAATATGGACCATACATTTCTTTCATATTCTTAGATATCTTCCATGCATGAATAATGGTAGTTCGAAAACACATGCATGCCTATTCTTTCTCTTTTACAAGTGACAAATTATCACATTATGGCATACAAATAATAAAGTTTGTTCGTGTCTCAAAAAAAATAAAAATAAAAAGAGGGTTCTTCTTTATTTATACGTATTTTCCATTTGAAATTTGTTGTCAAAGGGAAGTAGTCCTTGATGGAGTACAACTTGGTTGTACTGCCTTGTTTGGCACAATTACTTTCAACTTACCAACTCACGAAAAGAAGACGCAACAAATTCAGTGTGTTGGCAACTTCACTTTCACTGCTCCAACAAACTGCCAAACATGCCACTATGAATAACAAAAACTTTCCTTTTTATAGTCATGCTTGGTTCATTCATTTTTACATAAACGACATGCTTTGTATAATCTGCTTCTGTCAATGGTAAATTATGAATATGATAGATTAAAGTTGGAAAAGTTTACATTTACCTAGCTATATGATTTTTGCTATAATAATTTTTAGAACCCTTATATTTAGAAAATAATTTTTACCTTATATCTAACCAAATGGAGTTTTTTTACTCCCTCAAATCTGTTGAAATAATTTTATATAGGGGGACCATAAACTAATTTGAACATTTATGGGGACCATAATATAAAGAATCGGCTTAGTTTTACCCAATCTATCATACTGTATAATCAAAACAATAACTTATATACAAAAATTCAAGGGGGTTGTGGCTGCCATCGGCCCACTTGATGCCTCCACCTCTAGCCTCCGATCATTGTAAAATTCCGTTCCACAATAAATCTTTTCAACAGTTTTTGAAATTTGACTGCACAATTTCCAAAGACGACGATTAATATGGAACGGAGGGAGTACACCAAAAGCTCTGATCAAGTAGGGTATAATTTATTTAGGGGTCCTAAATATTATTATGGCAAATGACAGGCATAGTAAATGCAAATTTTTCACTAAAATTAAGGCCGACGTATTTTAATTTCTTTTACAAAAACTAATGATGGTGAAAGTTGGGTTTTATAATTTGCTTAATAAGAACGAACATCACAAAAGGCCCTTTAGTACAAAAACTAATGACGGTGAAAAATAAAAGTAACGGCAGGTATGGTAAATGCAAATTTTTATGCCTGACCCTAGCTACATATAGTTCCATACGTAGTTTTATTATTTGTTTTTTTAATGTTTTATTAAATGATAAAATTACTTTTATTTTTCTTAATAATATTTTCTGACCTTCCTGCAAATTATAGTAACAGCAGTAATAATATTAAAAATAACAAATAACAAAGAATAATAATAACTGCACAAAAAAAAATAATAATAGTATTGTCTAAACAAGTACTAAAGGGCCGCTTTCATTAGTCGCCCATTTCCATGTGGGCTGTGGCCCATTTTAATCTTAAGGGCAAACCCTCATTTATTAATTTTAAGCCCCAACTAACCAACACTACCTGTAAAAAGTCATTATCTCATGCAACTTTTTCTTAAAAGATTTGACAACTTTGGTTGCTTGATTTTTAGTTTAATAAATTTATTTTGTAATTAATAGTAAGTTTGAAAAAAAGTTCAATTTGGACTGGTTAATTTTTGTTCATTTTTGGGTGGAGTTATAGTAAAGTTATTTGAATGTTATAGGTTAGATAAGAAATGAGTTAGTTCATTCTAGACATTTAAGAGTTAGAGAGCTTGATTAGAAATGAATGGAATGGAAAGAAATATCATATGTTGGGCTTATTAAAGGAGTGAGATCAATATTATTGTTCTATTTGAATATAAAATGAAATTAATAATAGTAATAATAATAATATTAATAATAATTAATACTACTGTAATGTTAATATTAAATTAGTATTGGTATTAATATTCATGAATAATAATAATATTAATTTTTTCACATAAAAATTTATATATTAACATTAACAATTATAAAAGAAGTTAATATCTAAATTCTAATTTTAATTCTGATTTTAATAAATACTAGTATTAATACTAATATTGATTTGAAAATACTAATTTAAATATTATAATTATAATTAAAAATATTATTATTAACACTAATAATATTAATATTAGCATTAGCATTACTAATATCAATATTAATAATATTACTATTATTAGTATTCTTGTTATAATTAATATTTATACTACAGTAATATGAAAGTATCATTTTTATTTCATTTGTAATTTTTTTATATTTTTAATTTAATTTAGTTTTTTGTTAATATTTTTTTGTTATTTTTATTTTTATTTTCATTGTCATTTTTATTTTCTTATTTTAATTTTGTGAGATGGGTTCAAAGATAAATTAATGGAAAAGTTGAAATTAAAATTATGGCACTCATTATTTTATTTTGAAGGAAAATATAATTAATACTTTATGGAATGGGATGTGAAACCTTTCAAAAAAGAAAAATATCAAGCCCTCTTCAAATGGAGAGAACTATTCCATTGTGAATGTGAAACATTATTCCCAAAATTTTCAACCAAACACAAAATAAAGGTATTCCACAACCTCGTCAACCTACAAGTGTCAAGCTCATAATATATATATAGGAGAGTTATATTCGGGTCTTTTTGCATTTTGGACCCCGAAGTATAGGGACATCTAATTTCTGGACCCTTGGTTTTGATTGCTTATTTTTGGGACCCTAAAGTTTATGGTTGAATAAAAAAAGACCTTAAAGTTAGTAGTTTGAAAAAAAAGGGTCGTGTACTATTTTTCTTTTTCTTCACATGTTTGAATTTATTTTCTGATTAGTGTCAAACTTTAGGAGTAAGGTTAAAACTGATATTGAAGTTATAATACACCTCTCTTATTCATGCTAGAACTAATTAGACCGTGTTGTAATACACCTCTCTCATTCATGCCGGAAATACTTAATTAGACCCTTGGTACTTCAGGGTCTAATTAGTTCCGACATGAATAAGAGAGGTATATTATAACTTCAATATCAGTCTTAACCTTACTCCTAATTAAAGTTTGGGGCTAATCGAGAGATAAATTTAAGCATGAGAAGAAAAAGAAAAACAGTACACGAGCCTTTTTTTTCAAATTACAAACTTTAAGGTCCTTTTTTTATTCAAACATAAACTTTAGGGTCCCAAAAATAAACAATCAAAACCAACGGTCCAGAAATTAAATACCTCTATACTTCGGGGTCTAAAATGCAAATAACCCAGTTCTATTCTAGCTTTTTCGATTCTCAGCGGTATGAAATTCATTATTAATGTTGAAAAATCATAGAATATACAGTGTTATATAAGCTGAGTATTTTATATTACATGCAATGTTTTCAAATGTCTCAGCAATATGAATATCATAATCAATATCATAATTATTGTTTAATCTCATTTGCAAATGTTATTAATCAATTTATTCAGTATACAACTCATAAAAGCTAGTCATGATATTGTAGATCTACAAACATGTCCTTCCGAAACATGCAGTACTATCATCAAACGAGAATACGTGAATAATAATCATTCCAATGTTAGCAATTATTTTTCTTTGACTTATGCATAATGGTTCAAACTGGAATATAATATGTTATTCATTGATGTATAAATCAATCCTTATTAAAAATACAGCAGTATATAAATATAAAAGCGTTATAATTATCACTATTTATAATAATGCGTTTATAATATATATATATATATATATATATATATATATATATATATATATATATATATATATATATATATATATCTTCTTCCCTAGACAAAACGATAGTACGTACTTTAAAATGTTTGGTTCCATTGGATTAGGTTGAATCATCTAACAAATTCTCAATAATTAATTACAAATTAGATTTAACTCTGTCTTTTTATATCCATTAATTGTGGTCTGACACAAAAGAACAACTGCATGAACTCATCGATTCCTTGGCCCTACTCCAAATTTTTCTTATTGTTTTTGATGGAATAGCAAAATGTTCCATGGATTAAGACTTTATTTTTTACAACTTATACAAGAGTGGTATCAAATTTGGGTAAAGACAAATAAGTGAGTGTTAAATTTCGACGAGAAATTGACGTTTAATATTTTTTTTTCTTTTGGGATCAGATGAATAAATTATGTCTAACTATATATATATCGGAATCAGACTCACATATTATAACCGTAACCTGGGTTTTAGGGTTTAGGATTTTTCAAATCGATCCGGTTTTTGAAACTTGAAATATAACAAACTCGAATTACGGGGTATACTAAACCCTATTCGATCTACCCAAATTGACAGGTCTAGTTGTAGCTATTTCAAGAGTTTCCCCATATATTTATCAAAGGGAATATATGTGAAATGTAAACTTAGAGGAACCAATTGGCAAAGTAGAGAAAAGTCATGTGAGAAGCCTTAATAAGATGGGTTATATACTATATACATGCCATGCACTTGCATTTGCATTGTGGAAAGTGGTTGCTACCTCTAAAACTCCATTCAATAATTGTTTTCTAGATTTGATGCCATCCTTAACTCTGACTTGGTCAAACTGATGCTTTGTCCATCACTTCATATAGGTTTTAATCTTTTATATTTTAAAATATCATTTTATTTAATTATTTATAGCATGGATCTAGGGTTAGTTGTGCTGTATTTGGACCAAGATGGAACCGAGCTTAACTGAATATATTCGGGTTGGTCTTTGGTTCTTAAATTTTATGAGTTTGGATTTTTGGTCTTGGTCTAATAAACAACTCGGGATGAATCGGAATAGGTATATGATAGGTATGCAATATTTAATGCACATATAATATGCATTAGAAATCAATAATGAGATTTGGTCCAAGAGGAAAAAGATCGAATACTTAATCTGTCTGACCGAGACCGCGCTGAATATATTCGTGTTGGTTTTCAGTCCTTAAATTTTATGATTTTTGTTCTTTTCCATTGAGTCTTACTTCGATGAACAACCCTAAATAAATCGAAATGGGTATATGAATATATTATAACACTTTAAAAGTGGTACTTATTGATGTATATGTTTTTTCCTATGATGAGATTATATATAATAAGAAGTTAAGTACAAAACCAATGCAATATAATTAACACAAAAGCAGCAATTAGAAGAGGAAATTTAGAGTTGAAGTGAATAGTTATTAAAGTAGTTAATGAAGAATCTTTTAGAAGCAAAAATACAGAGAAGGGGTTGCTTTAAGCATGGATTTATTCGTAAGCAAGGGAGGGAAATGGGAATCATGCAATGCATAATCACGATCGATGATCACTAATTAAGGCCACTAGTCTCTTGGATTAGTGCCCTTGGAAAATGTGGTCTAACCAAACCATGTGGCTACACACCTACATTTCCATTATGTCTTTGATTCTAGTTTATCGAATGCCTTAAATAAGATAATTTACATTAATCACCCTCTAATTTGCTTCTTTACCAAATTAATCTTCCAAAAATTATTATTTGATCAATCAACTTTTAATAATTATAAATGTTGGGTTTTGTGGCCCATTGAATCCTCGGTGGTGGGGTCCATAACGAGAGAAGAAGGAAAAACAAGGAAGACACTACAAGTGGTAAAGCTGACGCTGCCAGTGTCTCGGCATGGAGTCGAAGACAATGAGGCGCTGCCCCCCTTGGTTTGCACACTGCCAGCCCCCGAAATAGTGAGCGTGACTTGGTTGACGCGGCCAACGGTTTTCAAAACGTTGCCAGCGTCCCTATTTCCTTATTTTCGTTCGCGGAAGATCTTCTTCAGGCGGTCGTAGGTTAATTATGTTTTAACCTAGTTTCCTTATCTCACCATTAGTATAAATATTATACATGTATCTCCACCATAATCACGGCGAATGGTGATCGTGTGACAGAGAGTCAGAGAGGGAGAAAATATTGAGCGAGAAACGGTCTTACCAATATTTTTCCCAAGTGTATCATGAGAGAGAAAGATTGTGAGTTGAGAGTGATAGAGATTTGTGTTGTAATGTCCTCTGTTGTGGATCGCATCACACCCTGTGATAGTGATCAGGTTGTACTCCTCATTTCTCATAGTGGATCGTTTTTCTGGCTGTCGCCGTCTGTGGGTTTTCTCCGAGTTCTTTGGATTCCCGCGTATACATGTTGTTTGTCTCATTGCTTATATTTTTTTTCATGCATTTTGTCGTAATTTCCGTCATCTCAATTTATTTATTTCGCTTTCGCTGTTACCTTACTATTTTCTCTAACAACAAATATATCGCTTATATATGCTTCCAAGTGGATTGAGCCGAACCAATTATCCTTATATGGTACATTGAATAAGAGGTCACAAATTCGAACCTGAAACATCTTAGTCAGCATGCGATAGTTATTAGTTTGGTTCACCATAATCGAAAGTCTAGGCGTTACACCATAAGCAATGGTGAGTCAAAATTTGAATTGTTGCTGATATGATATGCGGTAAAAAGGAGACGAGCTAGTGCGATAAATATAATTATTATAAATTTGAATACTCCCTCCGTCCCAAATAATTTGTCCCAGTTTGACTAATGTGGTCAAACTTTATAAAGTTTGACCGTTAATTTATCAAATTATATATTGAGTTATCGTGTAAAACTATTATTATTAGATTTGTGATGAAAAATACTTTCATTTAAACAAAATATTACAAGTCTTACTAAGATAAAACGTAAAATATTAATAGTCAAAGTATAACATCGAAGACTGTGAAAAAGCAAAGTGGACAATTTATTTGGGACGGAGGGAGTAATATTTTTGTGATTTTGCTTTCATTGAATAGTAGCTAGAACATTTGATACATTTATTTACATAACATTAGCCCGTTATATTGAATAAATTGAAAAAGACAGATGTTGAATCATGATGATGATGTATAGTATCGATCATAGAAAGGATTTTTATTGCTGTACGTCTATTTATTATGCCACCACGCATATATATCATACAACTTACAAATTGCATCTTTTATTGATTGTATATCAAACATCACACAACTCTCTATGATGGATCTGCACTCTTCATGCCCCCCTTTCCATATTCTTATTATTATCACTATTATTATTGTCCTTAATCATCCAAACACACATGTATAAATGATAAACACACCATCACACCACACTAATTCATTATTATTTATGTTGGATAATTGGGATTAATCGAAACTTTGAGGTGTGAATGAAATCACTGTTTTTAAGACAAGATTTGCGCCTAATGTAAAATCGTGTTTCCAAGATACAACAAAGTTGTGGATAGATTCAAACTGTTAAAATAGAAGTGCCAAATGCGCCTAATAAGCACCAAAAGCGCCTCTAACACCCTATAGGCTACAATCTTCGTGCGCGCGTGTGCGGTTCCTTAACATGTGAGCCCACACCATGGATGGGTTTATGTATTTATAAGGCCATGACACTCTTTAGTATATAAAGAGGTAGAGAATATGATATTCTCTTTATATGGGACAATAATCTTATTTCCTTTAAGAGTTAGAAACTCTAGTAATCTATCCACATGGGACAAGATAGCTAGGAGCCCTAACTTTTAATAACTATTTAACATTTTATTATTTCTCAAAAAATTTCAATTAAATTTATGACACGTCAGCGTTCCACCGAGTCATCACCACTTGACTCAGTGGTATTCCAACATGATGTAACATTATTTTTTTTATAACCACCAAAATCCAAAAATAAAGTAGAGATTATTGATATACAAAGCTAAAAATATGGATTACTATAATTCAATTTTCCCTGTTTATATATATATTTATATATATATATATATATATATATATATATATATATATATAGAAAAGAAAAAACTCAGAATAAAGAATGAGATATTGACATGTACCTTGCTGCAGCTTGAAGGGATGATTGTTGGAAAAAGGATTAATCAAGGCTACGGAACGAACACAAATCAGTAGTGGACGCCCATCGCTGAAAGCGACACGGCTCGACCTCGGTGCCAATCGATTATGCCGGTCGCTCCCCAAGGTTAACTCAGACAACCCTTAGACTCGTGCACTCGAGGGTAAGGGCTTGGAGTATGGTAATCTGAATGCCCAGAAAGAAAAGAGGAAGAAGAAGATGAGAAGGTTATTGTATATGTCTTTCCAGTAAGCAAAAACCTCAATTTATAGATAAAAAGAGACTGTTTGAATGGCAAAACTGAAAGACAAAGCAGTAAAGGAGAAGAGAGAATCATGGAGATTAAATGGAAATATGAAGAGACAGAAGACCAGGAATTAAATTTGGAAGAAAATAATTCCGGTCAAAGATTCCAAACGGCTAAAAAATATCCGCAAAAAGATAGGCCGGGCTCAAAACCACTTGACCCAGCCCGCCGGACCGGCCGGCGGACGGCGCGGCTGCGTGTGGATGCCCAATTCTAGCCCTCCACCATAAAACCACTCACAAGCTAATACAACACTAGCAAGAGTGGTGGGATATATAAACCACTCCAAAACCACCTTATTCCTCCTATGTGGACAAAGGAGTATGAAAGAAGAAAAAACTCCCTCCTTGTTGCCATTACAATACTTCAAACACCAACAATCCCCCACTAATGTCGAACAAGGACAAAAACTAAAGAAAGAAAACTGGGAAAACAATGGTTAAGATACTTAGGCATCAATATCTTTCGATTTGAATTGATACATTAGTGATGTGAGGCAACAACCAACAATCTAGTCAAGTGGACTAGGCCTTGAACTTGACACTCGATTGAGACCCCACAACACATATCAACCACAAGAAGAACATACTCGCGATAAAATACACTTGCGCTTTTATGGCCATGCGCACACCTTGGGACTCATAAGTGCACTAGAAAGACAACCATAGTCTCTCATAGAAGGCGGCCAAACCTTCACACTTACTTAGGTAATTCCATCAAGTCTATCTCAATATAGACCACCAAAAACATGACTATGGAATTATTAAGAGCATGATAGCTCAACCTTACACACAAAAATCGGTGAATCCTTCAGTGCATCTCACAAGCACCCCCCTACAACAGGCGTGGATTCATTAAGAGTATATAAACTCATCCTTAAAGCACTACCTAGCACCGTAGAGATAGGAATGTAGTGCATCTCGAAGATTAGTATGGCTTCGTTTGACCACATGTGGATATCCACCATACCTCTTCAAGCCAAAGCCATAGGTTTAAGCCCTATACCCCTCGATGCCTCGAGAACAATTCGTCTGGTTAAACCCTTAGTGAGAGGATCCGCCAAGTTCTTCTCGGACCTCACATAATGCAAAGCTATTACACCTTGCTTTAGCAATCGCCTCATCGCACCATGTCTAACACGGATATGTCTCCTCTTTCCGTTGTAGACATCATTATGTCTTACTCCAATTCTTTGTGAGTCACAATGTATAGAGATAGGAATCTCGGGCTTCTCCCGAGAGGTATGTGCGCAATGCACTCTAAGCCATTCGACTTCTTGACCGCCAACTCAAGAGCAATAAATTCAGATTCCATGGTAGAACGGGCTATGCAAGTCTGTTTTGCAGACTTCCAAGAAATAGCCCCTCCACCCAAAGTAAACACATAACCACTAGTAGAACTAACCTCATCATTATCAGACACCCAATTTGCATCACTATATCCTTCTACCACAGCAGGAAACTTATTAAAGTGCAAACACCAATCCATAGTACCTTTAAGATACTTAAGCAAACGATAAAGTGCATTCCAATGTTCTTTACTAGGGTTATGTGTATAACGACTCAATCTACTCACAGCATAAGCAATATCAGGACGAGTAAAGTTCATCAAAAACATTACACTTCCAATAATTTTGGCATACTCAGATTGAGACACAGCAGTACCATTGTTCTTCTTTAAAGATATGCTAGGATCATAAGGGGTTCTCACAGGAGTCACATCAAAGTGATTAAATTTCTTTAACACTTTCTCAACATAATGTGACTGAGACAATGAAAAACCAGAACTAGTCTTCTGAATTTTAATCCCTAAGATAACATCAGCTTCACCCATATCTTTCATCTCAAACAAAGAAGACAACAACTTCTTAGTCTCATTAACCACATGCAAATTTGGACCAAGGATCAGCATGTCATCGACGTATAAACATATAAGCACACAATCTGATCCAAACATCCTTGAATAAACACAAGAATCACCAAAATTTGCGTTAAAGCCATTTTCCACAAGAGAATTATTAAATTTCTCAAACCACTGTTTAGGAGCTTGCTTAAGGCCATAAAGGGATTTTCTCAATTTACAAACTTTATCCTCCTGACCTGAGACTTCACATCCTTCAGGTTGGGTCATATAAATTTCTTCCTCTAAGTCACCATTAAGAAAAGCTGTCTTAACATCCATTTGATGCACAACAAGATCAAACAAGGCAGCCAAAGCAATCAAAGTTCTAATGGTGCTTATTTTGGTCACAGGAGAGTAAGTGTCAAAGTAATCAATCCCTTTCTTTTGGTCAAAACCTCTAATGACAAGCCTGGCCTTATATTTATCAATTGAACCATCAGACCTCAGTTTCTTCTTAAAGATCCATTTACTACTAATAGGTCTACAACCTTTAGGTAAATCAGTTAATTCCCAAGTTTTATTAGACTCTAGGGAATCTATCTCACTTTTAATGGCCTCTTTCCAGAAGGTAGCATCAACAGACCTAATAGCCTCATCAAAGGTTTTTGGATCTTGCTCAACAAGGAAAACAGAAACAAACTCTTCAGACACAACATCAACTTTGTATTCTTCACACACTTCCACCATAAAAGCAGTAACAAAGTCAGGTCCATAATCAGTTGAGATCCTTTGTCTTTTACTTCTTCTAGGTTCAACGACAACATCTCTAGAACTAGAAGCAGGCAAGCACACACTTTCAGGCATAGCATCAGGCACAACAACAGGCTCAACGACAGGCACAACATTAGGCACATCCTTTTTCAATGGAAAAACATGCTCAAAAAACTCAAAGATCTCTATATTCAGAAATGGAATAATCACTTAGAGACATAAAACGATATGCAGCACTATTTTGAGCATAACCAATGAAAACAGCATCAAAGGTCTTAGAACCTATGTTGGTCCGTTTATGACTAGGCAAAGCAACTTTAGCCAAACACCCCCATACTTTCAAATAATTTAAGTTTGGAGCATACCCTTTCCAAAGCTCATATGGAGTCTGGTCTATTTTCTTATGGGGTACTCTATTAAGCACAAAACAAGCGATCAAAAGCTTCCCCCACATATTATCGGATAGTCGAACTCAAAAGCATAGCATTCATCATATCTTTAAAGTACGGTTCTTACGTTCAGCTACACCATTTCTTTGTGGTGTATAAGGGCGATGGTCTCATGAATTATACCATTTTTCTCACAAAAATTAGCCAACGAATTTGAATCATACTCACCACCCTCGGACACTGAGTCTCTTGATCTTTCTGCCTAATTGGTTCTCAACTTCTGCTTTATACTTTAAGAACATTTCTTCAGCCTCATCTTTAGACCTTAGGAGGTATACTTTTGTATATCTAGAATAGTCATCTACAAAGGTGATATACCATTTTTTCCCTCCTTTGCTCATTGTGTTCTTAAAGTCTGCTAAGTCCGAATGAACCAGGTCAAGCAATTCTGTTGATCTCGTTGTTACAGATTTGAATGGTTTCTTGGCAAATTTGGCCTCGACACATACTTCACATTTAGTGCAATTTCTTGTACTAACATTCGGAATTAGTCTCATATTTTTCAGTCTGTTAAGAGATGCAAAGTTTACATGTCCAAGTCTCCCATGCCATAAATCAACAGACTCAGTAATATAAGCAGAAGTAGTAGCATTTCCATTGGCATCAGAAACAACATTCAGAACATACAAGCCATTGCTAAGATACCCCTTCCCAACAAAAACCCCATTGCGCAGAATAACTATTTTTCCAGCTTTTTGGTTCACCTCAAACCCAGCAACATCAAGTAAACTACTGGAAACCAAATTTCTACGAAGGGAAGGGACAAATAGCACATTGTTCAAACACAAAGATTTTCCAGAAGTAAATTTAAGAAGAACTTTTCCTTTACCCAACACCGCGGAAGTGGCAGCATTTCCCATGAACACTTGTTCACCAGCAGAAACTTCTTCAAAATCATGCATCAGATCCTTGTTGGTGCAGAAATGCCTAGTTGCCGCATTATCCAGAATCCACTCGGTGTTATTGGTAACGAGATTGGCTTCCACCGTCACAGCACAGAACACCTCAGAATCCTCAGTCAAATTGGCTTGATTCTGTCCACCATTCTGTCCAGGAGGTTTGTGTTGGGATTTCATCGGTTCCTTTCTCTGTTTGCATTGATATGCTTTGTGCCCTGGTTTAGCGATATGTATGTAAAGACACCACAAGCTTCGGATATCTTTGTTAGGCTTGTTAATCTGCTTTTACGCGCTTGGTTTGCTTACGGTCCTTCTTATTTTTCCCTTTGAACTGTCTCGCTAGTGGGTGCAGAAAGATTCAACAATGTTAGCCTTAACAGAATTTAAAGACAGAGAAACCATCTTATCTTTCAAACGGTTAGCCTCTTCAGTCCTCATATGACTGATCAGTTCTTGAAGGGTGAGATCTTTTTTCTTGTGCTTTAGATGATTCCTGTAATCAGCCCAGGAGGGAGGGAATTTCTCGATCAGAACGTTGGCTTGTAGAATCTCGCACATCTTCATCCCTTCACTTAGAACTTCAGCACACAGGTTCTCATATTCATGAACTTGTTCCATGATTGGTTTGTCATCCACGATCTGGAATCTGACCACTTGCCAACCACGTACTTCTTCTTTCCGGCATCATCGCCATACTTGATCTCCGCTTTTTCCATATGGTGTTCACGATTTGAAATTGACGAACAAATCGAACAGCGGGTTCGTCATGTTGTTGAGGAGATGACTCCGAGCAACCTTGTTATCTTTGTCCAATTTCTTCAACTCGGCTTCATCAGGCTTCTTGATCGGAGTCTTCGTAGGGGTGTTCTCTGGATCAGCCTCGGCCTCAGTAGCATCATCTTCAATGTCCAGATGAGGAGAAGACAGCACATAATCGATCTCCAATTGCTCAAGACAGAGAAGCAATTTTTGAGACCAACGTTTGTAATTGGTTCCATCAAGAAGATCGAACCTATAAATCTCAGAGAGGGTTTTTTGTGGAGCAGCCATTGATCAGATAATCGCTTTCAAATTGTTGGAAAAAGGATTAATCAAGGCTACTAACGAACACAAATCAGCCGTGGGCGGGCCATCGCCTTGAAAGCGACACGCCGACCTCGGTGCCAATCGATTATGCCGGTCGCTCCCCAAGGTTAACTCAGACAACCCTTAGACTCGTGCACTCGAGGGTAAGGGCTTGGAGTATGGTAATCTGAATGCCCAGAAAGAAAAGAGGAAGAAGAAGATGAGAAGGTTATTGTATATGTCTTTCCAGTAAGCAAAAACCTCAATTTATAGATAAAAAGAGACTGTTTGAATGGCAAAACTGAAAGACAAAGCAGTAAAGGAGAAGAGAGAATCATGGAGATTAAATGGAAATATGAAGAGACAGAAGACCAGGAATTAAATTTGGAAGAAAATAATTCCGGTCAAAGATTCCAAACGGCTAAAAAATATCCGCAAAAAGATAGGCCCGGGCTCAAAACCACCCATTGACCGGACCCGGACCGGCCGGCGGATACAAGGCGCGTGTGGATGCCCAATTCTAGCCCTCCACCATAAAACCACTCACAAGCTAATACAACACTAGCAAGAGTGGTGGGATATATAAACCACTCCAAAACCACCTTATTCCTCCTATGTGGGACAAAGGGAGTATGAAAAGAAGAAAAAACTCCCTCCTTGTTGCCATTACAAGACTTCAAAAACCAACAATAGGGTCTGCCATGCATGTGCAATCAACACAGAACTCTTCACGTTGGAGACCCCAACACATAAATAATTTTCTTTTGGAATTCTAAAACCACAACCATAAAAGTGTTAAATAATTAACCATAAATGTATTTGTTTAGTACTACCTTTCATTTCTCACCACACTTACTTTCACAAAATCAATGAATATAGAAAAACAGAGTTAAAAATGTGCATATTGTCAAAAGTACCTTTAAATGTCTTTGAAATGGGGTAAAAATTATAGATAAAATAAATAAAGTATTATATTAATTGAAATTGTAAAAATTAATAAGTGAGTTGATAAATGAAAAGATAAAGAAACTAGATGATTTGACTAATCTCAATATTATGATAATTCAAATGTAACTTTATGCACAACCCAACACAACTTTTGTGATCTCCAACAGTCCAACTAAAACCCACCCTTTTTTTTGGGAGGGGGAGAGGAGCTAGGTTGATTGTCAGTTCAAATAATTCACTGTAAATTCAAGTTTAATAATAAACAAGAATAGTACTTGATAATTATTGCTTTTGATTACTTGTGGCCAAATTTTGAAAGGTATGTTAGAGTATAAAATCATTCTTGGGGCTTCAACCATCAGTTGAAACTTTTGGTTGAGATGACTCCACAAGGTATAGGTTAGAGTGTAGTGGATCAATTAGCTTGTTGAGCAACTTCTCTTTTTTTCGATTATTAGTAGCCACAAGACTAAAAGTTCAAAAAGTATAGCAACCGGCATACAAAACAGCAAACAACCATCACCAAAAGAAAGATGTTGCAACCAAACAGCTAAATAAGATAACATAGCAAGGACTTCAGCATGCACCACGCCAAACAAACCATTACATCGCAAAGTAAGATCAATGAATTTAGCTTCTTGGGTCATCAAGAAATCGCACGCCAATATCGTCGCCAATAATCGCCTTCCTTTGTTCAATCTCAACTTCAATGTCATAAATAATTAATGTGTGTATTGATTATTAATTATTTTTTATTATTCGAAGTTAAAATAATTGAGTTTCAAATAGCTATATAAAAATAGAATTCAAAACATATTTGAACCTAAAATCTGAAACGAATGCTAAATAGTCTTTTCAAGAGAAAATTAAATGAACTAGTGAAAATTATGCGCCATGGCTTGTTGAGATTTGCATAAAGCTTGAGCAAACTCACTGATTGGAAATCCATATAATCATTTATGTGTGTATTTTGTTTCTTTTTGAAGCAATATATGTTTGATTTGATTGTAAAGGGAAAGGAAAATGATTTATATTAATTGACATAGATATATTTGAGTATAGACTAATCAAATCGAATGGAATTTACATATTTCCCTCTTTTGTAAGAATCTCAAAGCGTATTGAGAAATTCCACAAAAGTACCCAAACAAAAGGGACTCATACAAGCCAACATACGGGTTATGAAAAATTTGGAATTTTGAAATTAAGTAGCGCTGTCAAAAATTTGGATTCAATTAAATTGGATGACACATTATTAAAAGGACAATGATATACATCTTGACACTAGATGGTTACTAACCATCTTGAATTGTCTATATTTCACATTTTTGTAACTTTTTATAATATTTTCTCTAATAATTATTTATATTTATTAATTAAAAGAGTATAATATTGATTAGCTAGGCCAAAAAATATAATTAATAGCCTAATTTTATCAATTATATTAGAAAATGCACATTAGTTTTATATTTATGAAAAAAATACTTATAAATAATTAATTTATATTGTTTATAAGTTGTAATAAAACTCAAAGTAATGAAACATATCTCTAGAATGATTTAAATATACTTAATTTTAATTTTATGAGTGATTTAGGTGAAATGTAAGATGGTTAGTAACTACCTTATAGTAAGATTTAAATCATTTTGCTTACTAAAATTAGGACAAAGAATTGATGTTTAAACGAGGTGTTTTTTCCCCGGTCAAACAATTTAGATAAGGTTAAAATCAAATTCAGACAATCGAATATTCAGTCAATGTCAAAATCGGATTCAGACCAAACCCGATATTTTTCGGGTCGGATAAATTCACATCTTCGCATCAGACAAAATTTTGTTAATGCTAAAACTAAACATAATTAAAAAGAACACAAATTAGAACCAAAAAATGACCAAATTGTCAAATAAAGAATTTTATGTATGAATTAAATTTCAAGTAGCCAAAAAAAAGAACGCCATTGACATTGGCCATGTACATTAACATCACCCCACCACCAAACAAAGGGAGGAAAAAAAAAACAATGCAAAAGACATTTTCCCATTTGTTTGAGACTTGAGAGGGTGTTTTTTTTAAAAAATTTAACCCATAAATATTTTTCTCTTTATAAAAAAAAAGTGATTTATTATTCTACCATAATAAACACTAGTACTATTTTTTCTTTAATCTTTTTCCTAGAAATCAAATCATGGGGGCCCCACCATCAAGTGAGGTAGACCTCCACGCTGGCCGTCCTCACAGACAGACAAACCGGACACGCCTGTACGACGTCGTCGCACTCCCCACACACGCACAGATGGCGACACGGCAACAGCACGACCGAAACGACGCGTTTCTGACACACCCTACACCTCGACGGGTCGACTCGGCGGTCGCTCACCGGGTCAACGTAGGCCGACTCGGTGTCCTCCACCTCGCCGCCACCCTCCGTATGCGGCGGAGCGCCGCTCGTCGTGGCGGCGGAGATGGAGATGGCCTGCTGGAGTTGGGCCTGGAGGGCTGCCGCTTGGGCTTCGTGGGCCTGGGCCTTGGCCCGCCATACTTGGGCTTCTAGGGTCAGTTGGGCCGCCTTTGCCTCGAGGTCTGCGTTCTGCCGGGCCGCCTTCCCCAAGGCGGAGTGTTTCTCCCGCAGCCGCTGCGCCGCCGCATCCTCCGCTGCGGACACCAGGGAGTGGTAGTGGCGCTGCCTCTTCTCGGCTAGTGCGCGCCTTAATTGCTCCCCCTGAATGTTTAAGACAACAATTTTATTAATTCCATTCCTAATTATTTAATACTTATTGCTAAAACTATTTTTGTAAAATCAAGAAAATAAACCAAAATATAAAAGAAATAGAGCAAAAGTTTTAACACATTATCAATATAATAATGTATTATTGAAGAGCACGAACAATTACATAATTTGACAAATAAAAAGAAATAAAAATAATATTTTGCTCCTACAATGTCATCAAAGATATAAAAATAAAATGTTCACAAATTGAGTTAGGTAAAATAAGGTAGATAAGAAAAATAAAATAAAATGACATTGATTTGAGTATTTTTTATTCGAATAAAGTCCGATAAACCTAACTTATCATTTTAAATAATATTGTAGAGGTGGAAAAAGTTTGAGTTGGGTCAAATTTGACTTGATTGATATTAAAATTCGGACAATAAATTAATGTTCAGACCCAATGATTCTTGGGTTGGATGATAAGTTGGGTTTGAATAAAAAAAAATTATGTCCAAATACTCGACTCAATGTTAAAACTTGGATGGAAATCCTATATCTAAATCCTATTTTTTTCTGGCTAGATAAATCAGGGAGATTAACAAAATTTTGCTAGAGATTGAGAAAAAAAAAACTCTGGATCGAAATTATTGGTCCTGTTTGACCAATGGGGGCTATAAATAGGAAAAATATCCCATAAAAAGGAAAACAAAATGGGGGAAATTTTTTCCATTTGCAAAAACATTTTGTGTCAGAAGAAGGGAAAAAAAAAGAAAAAGAAAAGGAAAAGGTAAGGTACCTGGGCATGGAGGAAGTAGTTGAGTTCATCACTCTGTTGTTTCAATTCCAGGGCCAAGTCTTCCGATAGAAGAGACAGAAGACTTGGTTGCTGTTGCTGTTGCTGTTGTTGCATTTGTTGTTGTTGTTGGAGTTGTTGCTGGGTTTGTTCTCCGAATGATAATCGAAGCCCAGTCGAGACGACGACGTTCTGTTGCTGTGGATGGTGATTCTGCAGCTGCGAGAGTTCGATTAACTGATGATTCTGATTTTGTTGTTGTTGTTGATGAAGATGAAGATGATTTTGGAGTGAGAAACAGAAGGAATTCATATTAGCAGTTGTTGTTGTTGTTGGATTTGTTGCCTGTTCAAAAGCTTCTCTGCTTCTTTTCCTCGGATTTGCTCCCAATAATACTGTATGCATCCAAATCCAATCGTTTCAATCATCAATTTAGACTCAAAATCGAAATGGGTGTTCAAGAATTCATTCATTCATTCATTCATTCATTCGATCCGAAACGAAACGAACCTCCATTGTTGTCGAACACCATGTTTGTCTGATCAAGAAAACCACCACCAACACCCGGGTGAGATTGCAATGAATAATCTGCATTACCCAGTACATTCTTCTCTTCCTGCACGTTTCTGCATTACCATATTCCCCAAACAACCCACAAAATCAGTGACCAGAAAACCCATCAGAACATAAAAAACAGGGGAAAACAGGGAAGATGACGAAAAACAGAGTACAGAAAACAGAGCACATTTCTGCATTACCATATTCTCCAAAAACCCACAAAAATCAGTCACCAAAAAAACAGGGGAGATGACCAAAAAACAGAGTACAGAGAGAGAGGGGGAAAAACCTGTTGAAGAGGAGAATATTGGAGGGGTATTGAGCTTGAACTGCCATCTTTGATTCTATTGTTGTTCACAGAAGAAGCATGAGAAAAAGAAGAACCAAAAACTGGGGATGAATATGAAGAGAAGGCGGAGTCTTCAATGAGTATTTATTTGATGAAGGAACAAAAAATGAGGCTTTAATTGGGGCAACCTTTCCTTTACCCTCAGAGAGAGAGAGAGAGAGAGAAATAGAGAGATAGAAATGAATGAATGAATGAATGAAATGAATGAATATGAATATATGGGAAAGCACGAAAGAGAAGGTTTTTTGGGTTTTCTGTTTAGACTACCTACTCTGTTTTCTTCTACTACTGCTCTGTTTTCCTCTTTTTCATATATCCTGGTCTAGAGAGAGAGAGAGAGAGAGAGAGAGAGAGAGAGAGAGAGAGAGAGAGAGAAGGGGGAATAGATTGGATGGAAATGGAAATGGAATCAGTCAGTAGTCATTGTTAAGAGAGGGAAACAACACAGAGAAAAACAAGGGGGTAATTTTTCATTTTTAAAATTGTTTTTGTGGGGTTGATTTGGTTTAATCGTTAAAAAAAAGGGGAAATGAACAGAAAAATAAACAGAGCAAAGGTTGTTTCTGGTGTGCATTGGGAGACACAGCTTTTTTTTTATTTTATTTTTTTTATTTTGTTTATTGGTGGATATTTCAACTTCTCGTGGGGGGGGGGGGGGTGGATGGGATGGGGGAGTTGTGATGTGGAGATGCCAATATGTCATTGGCTTTTCTTTTGGAGCTTCCCTCGTGTTTGTCTTACAAACCCTCGAGCACTTCCACAGTTCCACCCCACATTTTTATTTCTTAAAAAAAGCAACAATAAAATAAACTATGGAAATGTCATTACTATGGTTTTACATTTTTAGTAGAGCGGAAATTTATCCGACCTGAATTACCTGAATTGTCCGATTCGAAGAAATTGGGTTTAGACATAGATTTTTTGTCCGAATTTTAATATTGTCCTAATTGACCGAATATTCGGACATAAAAATTCTCTTTTTTCTATTGTCCAAACCCGATTTTAGCTTCGTCTAAATTGTCCGACCCGAAATAAAACCGGGTCCGAACATAAATTGCTAGTCCGAATTTTGACATTGTCCGAATTTGTCCGACCCAGATTTACCCGAACCCAAATTTTTGTCAGCGCTAATTTTTAGGTTACTTAGAGTTTCCATAACATATATATATATATATATATATATATATATATATATATATATATTACTGTCTCGGTTACTCTGATTTGAAGAAAAGTGGAGAAATTAATGCAACAAAAAGTTTTAGGTAGAAATATATGAAGATGACAAACTACCCTCAATTATTGTTAAGTTATTGATCTCGATATCATTTATTAAGAGTAAAGATAGTGAACTTTTTAATGAAAATGTATAAGCGACAAATAATTAGGAAAAAGTTTAATCAAATGAACAAATAATTAGCTACGAAAGAAGTATTATTTAGAGTTGTCTATCCAATAGTGTAAAAATATTGTCCCACCCAAGCATCTGAATTATTCTGACCCCAAGAATTGAGCAAGGTTGTACATATTTCATTTGAATTTTGAGATTGGTTGATTTGATTGAAAATCTGAACATAATATTTTTTATATTTCTATTATTCAAACCGATTTGTTGGTTATTGCTTGTTTTAAATCAATAACTCTATAAACCAAAATCAAAATCACTATTTTGAAATCGCACCTAGACGAAGTATGAAAGATTCAGATGTAGCAATCATACCCATAAAATTTCAATTTAAAAAGACTGGTCCCAATTAACCTAAAATTTAAAAATCGTCCGCTACGTATTACTCCACACACCTCATCTATGTATGTGTTTATGCACATATATTTTTTTAAATATCTTATGAAAATATCTCACATCAAAATAATAGTGGCTTGTTCCTTGCCTTAGGTTAGTGATTTATAGGGAATTTTGGCATCATGAACTTGCATCAAGGTGTTTTGCCAAAGGGAAAGAAAAGAGAGGTTAAAATGGGAAAGGGTGGAAAAAAGAAAGAGGAAAGCAAGGTAGAGTTGCATGTTTTCAATGGAAAAAAAAAATAATAATATGGAAGAGTTGTCCTTTGGAAAGGGAAAAAGGGAAAAGACATTATTAAGCAATTGCCCCCATTCAATATGGTGATGATGATTCTAGTTTGTTCAACCAATTGGTGGTAATGAAGTTGTCATTGTAGAGATGCTAATTAATTAGTGGGCTAAAAAATAATTATTCACTATAGTACAAATTTGTGGGTTTTTAATGAATTCATCTTCCCACTTTTTTCTATTGTTTTTTTTTTTTTTTTTTGGGTGTGTGTTGTTGTATTAGTACTAAGGTCTACAACAAAGTAGTAATGTTTTATTTTTGACGCATTGTTTTATACTTTTATTTGTATGTATACATATACATACGTACATATATCAATAATATTGTCAAGAAAGAATGAAAATATATACTACCTCCGTCTCTAAATGAGTGTCAAATTTTCTAACTACCTTATCCCTTTTTATTTGTCAATTTGACAATTTCAATTATTAAAATATTTATATTACCCATATTAATAATGCTTTGGAAATCTAAATATTACTTAAGATGTGAAAAGTCATTGCTAACTGAAAGGGGTATACTTGTCCAAGTGCAATTTTTTTACTTAATTTTCTAGGAACATTGGGCTTATAAAATTAGTTAACTTGACACTTAAAAAGAGACGGAGGTAGCATTCAACAGTAAGAAATGGAAGAATCATTGTGAATGATTTGGGCATGCATTGATAACATGTTTCCTTACCATTTGCATGATCGGCTTTTGATTTGATAGTTTTAGTATAAATGGCTTCTGACTGTAAAATTCTAATCAATAATATGAAGTTCATCTTTAAAAACAGTAAGAGGCTAAATATGGTGATCTTGCATGATATTTCTCCCCTTTTATTTTTTTTTATTTCTTTTGGATTTGTTGCCCCACTGATTAAAGTAGGTGAACGGGACGCTTGATTTATTAATTTCAGTTTCAAAAGAGAAAGTGTGGTTGAGGCTTGAGTGGCCATTTGCATGGGAGAGAAAAAGAGACTTTGTCCCATAGTTCTCCCGTTTTATATCTAACATAGAAGCTATAAAAGGTGGTGGAAGGAATGGTTGTCGGTGATTTTTCAGCTGTTGTTTGATGTTTGTTTTACGTTATCATGGTTGTAGCTTTGCTTTTCTTTATTTTGGTTTCATCGCTATTTTGGATCTTTGTAGCATCTGTGATCTTTCATGAGCTTCTAATGATAAAAAAAAAGGATGGTCATCGGTGAAGATTGAAAAAGTTTGTTTGTGGTTATTTGTCGACAAATTGAAATTTGCAGACTAACGATCTTATAGAAGTTATCTATGGATGCCCTGATACTTATCGGTAGGAGTGGGTGCGAAAAAGTTGAAACCGAAAACCAAATCGGTAAACCATAAAAATCGAACTGATAAAACCAATTAAGCGAATTAATTATTTAAATAAAACCGGTCTTGGTTAATCGAACCAGTTTGACCGGTTTAGATTTAAGTTTGGATTTTTATAAAATGGTTAACTACAGTTAATCAGTTTCAATTATATGAAAAACATAAGTGATTGCACTATTCACGGACTAAAGTGAATATAGTTATTTATTTTTTAAAATCCAAGCAGGAAAGTGAAATAACCAACCATTCTTTAACAATCTCTCTCTCAATATGTGAATTAATGTTAAAATTTCTTCCACAAATGTTATTATGAATTTCCAGAAATCGCGGTTACTTGTAAACCACATATAGAATGCTCCTAGATAAGGTTAGCTTATTTTGTAACTAATCCATATTGGATTAGGAAAGCCAAGTCCTACTAGGATTACATTGATGTAACACACTCCCCTTAGGATAAGGAGTCCAAATCCAACGAGGAGTAGTATAAATTAGGCGTCTAAGAGTAGTATTCCTTGGCTTGCACGCTAAGTAGGAGAGTTCCAGTCCATATAGGACTGTAGTAGTATAAATAGCCAGGCATGTAGTCTATCAAAGGCACCCCCGTTTTGAATTATGAATACAATTAAGCTTTTAGCTTACTCCTTGAGTGTTTCGTGAGAACCTCGTTGATCTCTTCTATTGTATATTGGTTTAGCAACCAAGTGGTTCGAAAGAGCCTGATCCTAAATCTAGAAGGTGTTTCTGTAACTAGGTTGAAGGTCAGGTTAGCCCAACGATTTTGGTTTGATTTAAGTTTGCAAATTTCAAAAGTTTGTTAGCCACAAAACTGTTAACCCTATAATGCAGATCCAGATTTTTAAAATCCATAAAGCACAAATATGATTAACCGGTTATGTCAACTCCTACTTATCAAATATATGCATGGATAGCTATGCTTGAAACAATACAAACAACCCTAATTTTCTCAGACAAACAATAATCTATACTGTTTCCCATGGGAGGTTGTAGTAGTTGTTATTGAAACAATAACGGCCCTGTTCTTTGGATTGATAACTCTTTCCAATTCAATTAAGTCCAATCCAATTCAATCTAAACCTTATACAATTCCAAAAAAAAAAAAACATCCTCTCTAAACATACAATTCCCCAAAAAAAAAATCATAACTTATCCATTTCATTCCAATCCATCCAAACCTCATTTTATCCAATCCAAAGAACAGAGCGTTCAATCTTCCCAAACAAATAGTAGCCTTCGGGTTAACGTTACATTAGTCAATTATTGATTCAATGTTTGGCAAATGATCATGCTTTCCTTATCCCAAGTCTTCTCATATTTCCTTGAAATTAAACACATCTTAAACCATTTTCCAACTCATAGCTATGCCTATCTATAAATGTCTCTCAATAACTTTCATGTGTGGTCCTTGCCCACATTCATAGATGGCCTTTGACGACATCTTTAGATGCCCTATGAATTTTCCATGAGTGGCCTTGAGTTTTATTCATAGATGCTAATAAAACATATATATGGATAGCTACGCTTGAAACCACACAGACAACCCCATTTTTTCAGACAATCTATAATTCATACTAGATATGACTTCAACTTTCTTAATAAACAATGACCTTCAAGTGAATGTTATGTTTAGTTGCAAACATTACCCTGGTTAATTAGTTATTGATTCAATGTTCGGTAAGAATGATGTTTCCTTTGTCCCGAGTCATCTCATATTTATGTGAAATTGAATATCATCTCAAATCAATTCCTTATTCATCTATACTTATCCACAAATGTCTCTCCATAATTTTTATCAATAGTCTTGGTTGTTTTTTTTTTGGAAGATAATCTGCATATTTGTTTTGTACATAAAACAACGAGCAACATCAAGGCGAGCAGCAAGGAAACAAAGAACTTGTCTACAAATGTCTCTCAATAAAATGTCCATACCACCTCATGGTCTAGGCTCATATGTTTAGGTCTTAGTTAAAATTTTATGGTCCTCACTATTATGCTAAAGCTGTCAAATCACAAACCCTTGCGTGATTCACCTTTTTCTTCATTAGAGTGCAACTTGTTACAAAATGACAAAGATTATATTGTTTTTAACATTTTTGTATTTCAATACACTTTATGTATTTACTTGCATTATTTATACTTTTGACAATATTGTTAACCGTTGAGAAGAAAAGCTTTAGGGCTAATTTTTGGCGGAAACAAGTAATATATCAAATGCTTCAAGCATCGAAAATAATAATGCAAGAACAATAGAAATAAAAGGAGGCAAAATTTAATGTGGGAAACCCTAATTGGGAAAAATAATGGATGGTATGAGCATACATAATCGACTATATAGGCTAGAGTACATCAACAAATCTCAACTCTATCATTGGATTAATAGAAGAGGTACAAATCTACCATAATAGTTCCAATTACATGAGAAAAATTGATCATCCAGAAGACTCTCATTAACACAAATCTTCAATCCTAGTGAATAGTCAAACTCCATTGGGTCTCACACCTTTATACCGGCACAATCTGCTCGTGTTTCTTACCTCCGCCTCGAGGGGGACGACGAGAGGATTTCGCCTCAACCTCTTCAATTCGTCTGGCACTCTCTTTGAGATACACAAAATACTTTCAACAACTTGGATATGTATAGAAAACCAAGCATTTAGCCGCCTATCACTCCAATTAGATTTACCAAATTTAATTGAATTCGAAAATCCAGTATACTAAGGATATCTAAATAATTTCTTAATTAATACAATCATAAACCAAATTATGTGGTCAAATGAGTGATTTTAGCATGTAATATTGCTAACTTTAACAAAACTACGAAGGATACAATATGGAAAATTTGCATAGACCTCCTTTAGAGTCATGACGTTTATAAATTTAACCCTGACATTTTTGAGTTAATATTTACGTACCTACCCTAAGCTTTTGAATTAACTTATTTAGTTTAGCTACTTTTCCAGTAAATTTAACAACTTCTCTGATCCGATGAATGTGTGATATATATGTGATGAAATTCGTTTGCTAACATTATCATCATTCCAGCAGATAAATTTCATTACAAATCACACATTAGTGGCTATACTTTAAAACATTAGGGTTAGTTTTATAAATGTCATAACCCTAAAAGAGATATATACAAATTATCCATATAATATCCCTAAGTACAATGGTAGTCATAAAAACATCCCATAATAAGTTGTTGGACACTTGGTCAAAATTTTTAATCTACCTCTAGCTTACTCAAGTACTCAACATTCTAGTTGTAAGAAATTGCTCAAAATACTTCTCTCAAATTATTTATTTATTTATTTATTTTAGTTTACATTTTTTTTACATTGATAAGCAGTCCAAATCTAATTTACTGGACCCATATCTCAGGGAAATAATCCAATGGGCATGTAGTGGTCGTGAAATAGGGGTGCTAACAATAGCCCAAAGATGGACCCCACTCATATCCGCAGTATTCTTCGAAATAGTAAGGGAGAAATGATTCTCACATAATTCGAACCCTGAAGGGCAGAAATAAAAAGTGGATCTCTTACCACTTATGCAAGAGGTGATTGACATTTATTTTAGTTTACATGTTACATGTTAACAATCATCTTACCAATCACCACTACCCCATTAATTATGCAAGTTTTCCTTTGAGTTAGTGACCTACTTTACATTTTCCTTCCCCAAAAGAAGATATACATTATCCCACCACCAATCCATGATTGAATTATAGCATACATTTTCTTTTTTGACCTTTTTCCCCATTGAATATTGTGAAGATTTTAAGTTATACTATACCAATAAATAGAGAAACCAAACTCTCTTTCTTAGTCTTGTTTCATTGCTTGTCTTAGAAATTAAAAAAAGATATCAAAGAGCACCTCCTACCTAATTGTATGGTTTTGTTTACTCAAACACTTCCCAATCATAATCATATCTAACCAATATATATAATGTAACCTCCTCTCAATTTCAATGACAACTCAAATAGGGATGACAATAAATGTATACAATTTTTGATCAAAATGCTTGTACGAAAAGTGACTTATCAACTAACATGCATACCATTCTTTTTTCAAATGTGAGCTTGTTTTGATAGTTGGTGTAGTCCGTCATTGATGAGTGTTTAATTATTAGAGTTGATCAATATTGAAGAGCATGTGAGTCGATGAATACTAAGCAATATCGGTGATAATAGAAAATTGATAATATTGAAGGGCAAGTGAGTTGATGAGTACTAAGCAATATCGATGATAGTAGAATACTGATAATATTGAAGGGCAAGTGAGTTGATGAATACTAAACAATATCCCAGCAGAGTCAAGGTTCAAGTTTATCAATCACATGTAGCTCTGACAAATAAACAAGATAGAGTCAAAAGTCAAAAACCAAAACAATTGGAACCTCCTAAGCACAAAACGACTAGGTCATGCATGGCCCTGGTTTCAAACTGTGGTGTCAAGGTTTGTTGGACATTTGATTTTTCCGACAGTTTTCTTCATTCATGGTGATCGACTTCTACAATTTTTCAGGGCTAATGTGTATCATTGAAGTTCTTAATCATCATCATGAGATGATCAAACACAACACTAGATGAGGGTTGGAAGAAATAAAAAAGGGAAAATGAGTATATTATTGGAGTTCATAATCCCTTTCATTATTTTTCTTTTGTTCTTCATGATGATACACTAGAACAATCTCTTAAAAGCTTAATCTAGTAGATTATATTATCCTAGCCTTTCATTCAATTTTTTTTTCACAAAAAAAGATGTATATTTGGTTTTAACTATTGCAACCATAATTTTGACTCAATCTTAACAATTTATTCACCATTATTTTTTAGGGGTTGGATAGAATATTCTTTAAGAGGGGCAACCCAAAGTTATGAATATGATAATCTTATTAGTTAAGAAGCTAGCTAGGGATTGAAATTTTTGAATTTTTTGACCGTTACGTTCCTTATTAATTATCTTCCTTCTTTGAATATTTATATGATGTGCATGTATGGCTTGCTATGACATATTAAGCTATATGAAATTATGATAAAAGTAAAACTATGGTAGTAATTCGTGTTAGGTGAGACAATTGTTTTGTGTTTCAGCTTGTATTTTGTTCTTGCTATAATAAAAGCATATAGAGCATATTAAATTCCATTAAAAAAGCATATAATTAATTAACTTTTTCCTAAAAAAAGCACTTTATAAGTAATATAATCACATTTAAAATTCGATACATATATAAAAATTCCTAGGACAATTTAATTTGTGTATCATTAATTTGGATTTATCACTTGCACAAGTGGAGCCCATTTTTTTTTTACTTTTTTTATATTGTTAGAGGTTGTTTCATCACCTTTTTAAAATTAGAGTTGATCTCATTAAACTCACCTGCAATTCTTATCACTATTTGACCTAAAAACAATAATACGCGTATGTGTGCTCACACATACACACATCGAGTATTGTTTTAAAGACCATGATAACCATCTTGACTCAAGATGGTTTTTAACCATCTTGAATTGTTCATATTTCACATTTTTATAATTTTTATTAATATTTTCTTTAATAATTATATGTATTTATCAATTATGATAATATAATACTTATAGCTAGGTCAAAAAATATAATAATAGCCTAATTTTATCAATCATAGTAGAAAATGCACATTTTATATATACATAGTTTTATATTTATGAAATAAATATAAAAAATAATTATTTTTAAATTGTTTATAAGTTGTAGTAACCCTAAAAATAATGAAACATTCCTTTAGAATGATTTAAATACACTTACATTTAACTTTATTAGTGATTTAACCATCCTGCGTCAAGATGTTTACCATTTTGCTTGTTATTATATATAGATATTGAGTATGACCCTTTGGTGAGCATGTGAACATGATTGGATATCTAGCAGACATCAAATATTGTATTTGTAAACATCAAATATGAAAGGCGGGCACCAAGTATTGTTTTCATGGATATCAAGTAAATGAAGGGAATATAAATGTTTTGCTTGGCGGATATCAAATCTTGATGTCCTCCTTTCATACTTGATGTCCACAAAAACAATATTTGATGCCCACTTTTTATACTTGGTGTCCACTAAAATAGTGCATAATGTCTGTCAGATATCCAGCCATGCTCACATACTCATCAAAGAACCATGCTCATATGATCAATTCCATATATATATATATATTCAAAATAACTAAAATTTCAAGGATTAAAGAATAACCAAAGGTCTTCTTCAATCCAAATATAAGATTAAACATAGCTTAAAGTTATTAAGAAACTTGGGGGAGGCTAGGGGGTTGTGTTTCTACATCATTACAGTTTCCGTCTCCTTGTTTTTCATGATATATATATAAAGTCAATGATGTAATTAGCTGCCCATAATTCCTGCTAATTAATCTGATCTGATCCATATATAGTGACGTAAAGTAAGCGATGTGGTTGGCTTAGTTTTTGTTTCATACACATCCT
This sequence comes from Portulaca oleracea, assembly GCA_029582165.1. NCBI lineage: Eukaryota > Viridiplantae > Streptophyta > Magnoliopsida > Caryophyllales > Portulacaceae > Portulaca > Portulaca oleracea. The sequence goes on along the minus strand of CM055883.1, from coordinate 6,338,316 downwards.
AAGTAATGTTGTTTAATTTATCATGTTGTTGTGTTCTTAATTCTGTGGCTTAATTTACAACAACTAATAATGTCATCCTCAAAATTCAAATTCAAAATTGGAAGTAGATATATGGTGGAGATTGGAGAAGGTGAAATATTATCTGTATTATTATTATAAGGCGTGAAATGGAGGTGAAATCCAACTTTTCTAATTATCAAGTCAAATGCTCTATAAGACTAAAGTCTAACGGTGAAGATGATTTCGAGATCGACGATGAGGCTGTGAAGTTTCCCGTAGAATTATGTTTAGATAAATTGGATGACGAAACTCGCAGAGCGACAAAGGTTGAGTGTAAATTGAGAGTCATTCGTGATGATTAAGACACTGCTGCTATGAAATTTAGAAAAAAGAATGCAAAAGTGAAGTTTTAATTTTGTTTTGCTGTTTTTGCTTCATGTGCTGATCGCTTTTGTCTGGTTATGATGTGTTTCCTCGCCATTTTTGGCTTTGGCTGTTTTGTGAACTCTTGCCCATTTCGAGCCATAAATGATCGAAAAAAATTGTTAATTTTAATCTTTCTTAGAGACCAAGAAAGAAAAATATTGATGGTTATTTTTTTCGATGTTGCTTTTATAGTTTCAAGAAAACCCTACATATAAACCCAAGATCTAAATTAAAGATATTAATTTTGTAATTGATAGCGAAACCAAGTTTTTGTACACTCTCTTTGTGCTAAATTATTTATAGTACCTAGGGGTTACACACAAATGAATGTGTTGTCTCTGCTTAAATGTTTGTCTAATCACTCATTTCAACCGTTGATTATGTTTTAGTTACGTAGTGTAATATGTTATAAAACGTTCATATATTGTTAAGTTAGATTATTTAAAGTGCACAATGATAACATTGTGGAAGCTTCTAGCTAAGGTAACACCAATGTACCTTATATAAATCTTATCAATATAAAGGAGCACGACAAAATGCAGAAATTACAATTATTATGATTAAGAACAATAATAAAACACAATTGGTTTATTGTTGCAACAACAATAGTTATGCAGGGATGAGACTCTTATTTCATCTTGCTAGTGATTGTGAAACTCTTGTTCTTGTCACTATGTTGGTCAATATTGTTATATTTAAGTCTACAAATTGGAGGCGTATGTTAAATAGTTAGTAAAAGTTTAGGGATCCTGACTTGTCCCACATGGGTAGACTATTAAAGGTCTCAATTCTTAAGGGAAATAAATAGGTTATTTTATTAGTGTCCCACATGGAGAGAATATCATATTTTCTACCTCTTTATATATTAAAGATTGTTATGGGTTTATAAATATATATAAGCCTATGGTGTGGACTCACATGTGCTTGCATTAAGGTTTAATGCTTCTCATTAAACTGCACGTGCGCGATGTGGGCTATAGGGCGCTTATTAGGCACACTTGGCACTTGGCACGTGAACAGGGAGCAGAAGCAAATAATGTAATTATCTGTTACTATTTTCCTTTTTTAATTTAATTCAATATCCTTTGGCAGTTGGGTCGGTTGGGATCAGGTCCAACTGCTAACAGTTTGAGCCTATCCAGAATTCCATCCAAACAGAAGAGGGGATTGATTATTATATAATAATCGATTCAGGAAGCTTTGTTGTATCCTGGAGACACGATATTGCATTAGGGGCAAAATCTTGTCTTAAAGATAGTGATTTCATTCACGCATCAAAGCTCTTCTCAATCCCATATCTAACAGTGTATACTACACTATTATATACATTAAATACACATAAAATTCATCATTTTTATATCAAAATATACTGATTTTTTTTTTAAAAATCGGTGACCGTGGCCACCCTTGAGTTACTATGGAATCTGCCAGTGATGCTGGTGGGTAGAATCATATATGAAGGCATGCTCTCGATCTTTAAAATAAAAAAAGAAGGCATGGTCTCAAAAAATCTAATATCTCTACGACATATATATCACTACATATCAATATATTAACATAGGTGACCTTGCTAGATTAGGAAAAAAAAAAGGAGAAAGAATAGTGTTATAATGCGACCTAACTCTTTCAAAATCAACAGTCCACCATTAGCATTAATTACGCAACATGAAATCAGAATTTCTTTAAAAAAATTTTGATCGAATCTCTCAAGAAGAAAAGTCAGGATTGGTGCTGCAAACTTGCTCTAACCAAGAAATTAGATTGGTAAACTGACATATATAAATTATATACAACTATAAAGGAAAGAAGCCAGCCAAAAGTGAACATTAAAATTCAAAACTAAAAATATAAATTAGTTAATTGATTCTGAATTTATTCTTCCTGTTGGTAAATTAAGGTAAGGTAAAATAAATTAGTCAATTTTTGTTAATTATTTAGCTACATTTATTAAACTCATCCAAAGTTACTGAAAACTAGCAAAAATTTCAAAAAAAAAAATAAATAAATTTTGATAATTTTTTTTTTTGAAGTTTTAGCTAGTTTTTGGTAATTTTGAATGACTTTAATAAATGTAGCTAACTAGTTAATAAAAATTCAATTTCTACTTATTCACAATTTACTTAAATAATAATTAATCAAGGTAAAGTAGAAGAAATTAGTAATGTTTACTTACTTTCACTCCAAAAGACAAGGCCATAATTAAAAAAAATTATTAAAAATATTACTCAGTCTATATTTAAAATCAAAATATTAATTATCAATTATTTTGATAAAACTTCAATATTCATCATTAACCAAAAATTTCAATATTCATCATTAACAAAAAAAACTTCAATATTCATCATTAAATGGGTCCATCTCAAAAAAAAAAAAAAAGGTTACAATATGTGAGATGGTCCTACAAAATTTATGACTCACTTTGTACCATAGCTTAAGAGAAAACTTAGATTTAAAAATTCTGCATTTTCATATTTATGTCTTGCATTGATGTTTTAGAAAATATAAATAAATAATTAAATTAAAAAGGGACTAGAAATTAAATGGAGATGCATGACCCACCATTACATTGCAATATTGCATGCAGCTTTCTCACCAGATTTCAACCCAAAACAAACAGCCATCATCATCCCTATATATCTCTCAACACACATACTACTTTTTCAATAGATTATTTGTCCTTTTTGAATTTATTATTTCTTATCATTTTATTTATTTATTTATTTATTTGTTCTTTTTTATATATCTATTGTTCAAATCAATGCTAATTAACTTTTGCCCCTCTGGAAATTGTGAGATGCGATCTTCCATGATTATCTATGTGGGATCTAAATGATATCAAATTTATTGTTTTCTTTTTTTAGAAAAGTTTTGTGCGCTTATTATAGTTTTCTAGGAAAGACTTTCTAAAAAAAATTATTTCGAGAAAGATTTTTTCTAGCCTTCTTTGGGAAACTATATACTGAGATTGTGAAGGAAATAAAGAGTACTACACTGAACCGTGTTGGGACTCATCAATTAGACAACTCTTATTGATATCAAACTTATTGTTCAATTCATAATTGGACAACACCGACTCTTTAAAGAGAACAAATAATACAGAATGGATGGAGTATTAATTAAATTGCTCCGCTATATTGAACTTATCAAAACTTAACTTTAATCTATGCCTAGAATTCTTTTTTTCAAGCATTTGTTGTCTTCCTTGATGTGTTATATGTTGATAGAATGCTGGGATTGTCAAAAGAAGAATCATGCAAATTGGAGTATTAATACTTTTCTTGGTTTGGGTATCAACAATACATGCATGCACCCCAGATGCTTAACCTTTTAATTAGCTAACTTTGCTTATTGAGCACGACCACTTCATACTTCCATAAAAATTAATTAATTATTATAATTACTTTTTAGTTTGTACAAATCGGTTTTTATGATTTTATTCCTTCACTTCCATATTTATTGTTAAAACATGTGCAATGGTGACCCAGTTTTTGGAATGAAACTGGTGGTCCCCTCATTCCACATCATCCATCATTCCTATTTTTTGAAACTTCATTTCATTTATCCTACAACAATAAGAACTCATTCCTACCTTTTTACTCTAAAATAATAATTTGTGGAGCCCACTTTATCTTAATATTTTATTTTTGAGGTGTCAAACAACACTATTTAGGTAAGAAAAAAAAAAAAAAAAGAGAGAATGGTTGTTGGAGAAGGAACGCTGCAGCGTTCAAGGAATGAAATTCCTTCAAATTAGTTCCCTGCTGTACTAGAACGTCTCCCACAGGCACATGTTCCCAGGCAAGAGGAAGACCGCTGCACTTGGCTCTTATATATTTGTTACAGTCTCCAATATTTTCTTTCATTGATAATTTCTTATGTACGTAACATTATTATTAATAATTGCAATGTTATACTTTTATGATAGTATTTTTCATTGCGAATTTAATGGTGGTAATATAATGTAACAAGTCATTGTATATATGTGTGTGTAGGGGGAGTTGTGTCAACCAAAAGGTTACGTTAATAAATTTAAGATTTATTATTCAGTCTGATGTTAATATAAAGTAGAACTATTTCAACCAAAAACTTAAAATAATATTTTACCATCACACTAGCAAGAGCCCAGAGATAATGTTATTTTTGTCATGGTTTCGAAATTAAATAAAGATAGGGTCATGGAATTTTGAGGTTTATTGGTGGAATTAATTAATCATCATTTTCGAAGTTGAGATGTCACAAAATCAGGCGCAATTTCCTTGGGTTGACGCAAGAAACACTGCACCAACAATTCTGCATCCAAAAAGAAAAAGTAAAAAAAAAAAAAAAAAAAAAAACACCAACAATTACTTGACCCACAAACTCCTAGAATTTCTTCTTTTCATTTTCTAGACACCTAGAATTACTTGACCCACTTACTAGAATATTGTGAGACATCACCACCATTGGAGGGAGAAAATTTTAGATGCCTAGAATCTGCCCTACATATAGTAATGGTGAAATTAGCAAGGATGTTACTCATCGTATTACAAGGCTGCTTGATAAAAGTGGCGAGTAGCTTCATGAGTGTTATTTGATCGGAAAGTCCCACTTAGACTCAAGGGTAAGGTGTATCATAAGGTGGTTAGACCAGCGATGTTGTATGGAGCACAGTGTTGCTTGATAAAAATATACATTATAAGAGATTGAACGTGGCGAATATGAGGATGGTACGACGGTAACAACGGGTTTGTTGTTATACTATGTTAGACAGAATTGAACATGTTGTATGTCAAGCTAAACTAGGGGTAGTGTCTATCGAGGATACGTTGAGAGATACTAGATTGGGATGATTTGGACATGTTCATAGGAGAAGTGAAAATATTTTTCCTCATAATCTTAACCCTCAAACTGACCTCTTCATAAACATTAATCGATGATATACAAACAAAAATTACCTACATCTAAATCCCTCTAAACCCTAAAGCACTCCTCAAAACTTGTTAATAATTGTTTCACCCTTGTCTTGAATAGATTAGCTAATGCTTTTCTACTTTGATACTCTCACAAAAGCACTCCCCAAAGCCTACCACTACTATAACTTGAACAAATCTTACTAGTTACTACTACAATATTATTCTTTTCCTTTTCTCACTTTTACTCAATTTTATTAGGTTATTTTTCACTTTTGAGAGGGTGTGCCCACCAAAAATGATGCCACAAACACAATTGGTGATTGTAATTGTTGAATTCAGAATTACTTGATGCTTTATTAGGTTTTGACTTCAATAATATGGGACCTCATTTCCTTTCTATCTCCATAATATATGTCACCCCATATTAAAGGGAAAGGAATATCTCCACATATTTTTTTTTATTTTAAAGGTTTGTTCTCCACATATTTTTTTTATATTTTATTTTGGGGGATTAATATGTGTTAGCAAGTAACTAATTTTAATTGGTGTGAGTTGATGTATGCCATCAATTATTTGTAAAGTCTATCCTAAGATGTATGCGCTCCACGGCTCTAAATATAATTGTCCACAAACAATTGAATTAGTGTAATGCATTGACTCTAAACTACACAATCAATTGCTTAATAATAAAGTAAATTTTATCACCATTGATGTATATAGGAAAATTGGATTCTGATAATTCTATATTTTCACCTATTGTATATTAATAATCCATATTTTCATTTTGGATTCTGGTGGTAAAAAAAATAAAAATAAAATTGGATTTTTGTGGGACATCTTCGAGAGTTATACCCTCAATATCATAGATTTTGAGTTGCATTTGATCCAAAACTTAGTATAACACTTATTACAATTTTTAATGAACTTGCGCCGTTTCTTCCAAAAAAAAATTCATTTTTTACAATTTTTTACGGTTTTTTTCACTTTTATTCATTTTAAAAAAAATTATAAAATTGCTCGGATTTTCAAAAAAAAAATTAATTTTTTTTAATAACTATACTTCATTACCTTTACGGGGTATTAATTAAAAAAAACAAAAACAATATATATCATTTGAAATATTTAGCATATGTTGTCTATGGCTTTAGTTGAGAAAGCACTTTATTGGTGACTTTAGTCTAGATCATTTTTATTTTTATTTTTTTTGATCGGATCATGTTCTATTTTGTATGAGCATGAAAATTTTCTTAAAAAAAAGGTGGAACTTTAGACATTATAGTTGCACATGTAAACTTCACACTATATATTTTCACTATCATATTTATTCTCACCTTATCTTTCATAAAATGCATTATTTGATACTATACTAACTCAAATTCACAATGTCTTCTAATAAAATAATTATGTACTAAATATAATGCAATACATAGCTAGCTAGAGAGGACATGTGTGTCTTTATTCCTCAAAAATTGTGGACCATTTTGCCTTGCTATTTGCCTTTATCCCACGGAAATACCAAAAGGGACATTATAATGTATATCACCCATATTGTCCATCAATGGAGGGATCTAGTAATTATATGATCTCAGGGAATGTCCAATCTTATATTAAAATTCAACCGACATTTTTCTAGAATCATCACACAAGTTATTAACTAACATTACCTAGAAAACTAAAACTCCTACATTCATGGCTATTTCTTAAATAAAATTACATCAGCACTCCTGTAATACCCCATTTATGTGGTTAAAGTGTGACTTAAAAGGATTGAAATGACTACTTATATCACCAAAGTGCATTTTTTTTTTATTGTAGCTCATCCGTCGGGAACTCTTCAGTTAAGCGTGCTTGACTGGGAGTAGTTTAAGGATGGGTGACCTCTTGGAAAGTTTTCCAAGACATCACCAATGTACACTTCTTTTATAGTAGCTCATCCATTAGAAACTCCTCAGTTATAGCGTGCTTGACTGGGAGTAGTCTCAAGATGGACTAGTCAGCGATCCTTGAAACAGTTATCGGTAATGTCCGTGGCCCAGGAGGGGCGAAGGTATTACAACTCATCTGTTCTATATTAATATATTAATTGTCACAAATGTTCTCTTTTGATTAAAAATTTCTTCTATATATATATATATATGTGTGTGTGTGTGTGTGTATCAAAAATTACAACAGTATATTTAACGATGGTACTTTTATAAACTAGAATATTGTATATGTCAGGGAATTATGATATCAATGGACAATTAATATAAAATGAAAGGAGTAGGAATTATTATTTATTTATAAATAGAGTACAATTTAAAACAAGAATATTTTTGAGCATGGAAGCTATATATAAGGTGCATGTGGTTGTCCACATTTCAATGACTTGGTGGAGTGCACTTAGGTGCTTGGTCTTATTGGTTTGGCAAATATCACTTTCTCACAATTGCTTTATTTCATTAGATAGTTACACAATAATGATGAATCTTATACAACTCATTCACTAATTTTCAGCAAACAATAATTGTTGGATTGAAAATTGGGTAATTACTATTTTTAATTCATGAACAAGGATAACATTGCAAAATTTGTCCCAAATAGCAAAGCTCACTAATTGAGGCAGAAAAAAATGCATGTATGAACAAATTTGTTGGGATTAATTAGAACGTGTGCATACAATTAAAAGTAATAAAAGCAAAAGGCAAATTATTTGACAAATATGTTTACCAAACAATACATTAGAGAGTGCTGTGTGGTTTACGTGACTATGCAATTAATAAAACCATGTCCCTTTCATATATAATATTTTAAGCATTTACATGAGATGAGATTTATAATTCTAAAATTTTACAATTTTGATGCTTCTTTCTTTTTATCATACAACCCCCCAAAAAAAGTTGAGCCAAAGAATTGGAATAACAAATCAACAATCCTTCCAATTAACCTTAGATTCATTTATTTATGAGATCCTAATCAACCGTACCCTACCTATCAACAGTCCAAATGATACCACGAGTATACAATTTTCATTCTTTGATTATATATATATATATATATATATTTATTTATTTATATATATATATTTGTAATTCGAGAATATAATTTACATATGACTATACACATTTATAACTTGATGAGTGTATGATTTTCATTTCATACGCATGTCTACACGTATTAATTTTATGAATATATTCACAAATTTGTACATATGTGTTTCATAAAATTATACAAATACATTCTTAAAATTATATACTTGTAACAATACAACAACATGCTACCTCCTGTCGTTTTAAAATTAGATGAACTTGTTTTTTTTACATTGGTAAGTCGGGTTATTCATTGAGTTTTCTATATCAGGGAAAGTCCAATAAGTTCATCAGTCCATGGAGGATGGGATGGGGGGGACCAGACATGTATACCTGTTGCTGTTTTCTGGAATCGATCTTGAGACTTGTGGGATACCACAATGCAACAGATATCAACTAAGCTAAGAACTCATGGATAATCAGATAAACTTGAAATCGGTAGTATTATAGTAATTTCAGTTGCGTTTGTGTTCTTGGAGACATGTTAAGTGGGTGACAACTTTAAAACCAATAGATTAATCTCGAGTATGAGCTAATTAATACAAGTGTGAATATAAAATCATATATATATATATATATATATATATCATATATATATATATTTCTGGGTACAAAAGGCGAGGATCGTAATATGTGCATTTTGATAGGGGCAGTTTTGGAAAGCTCTAAATGACTTTTTCTTTTTTTCAAAAACAAGTTTCTATATAAATATATATTAAAGAATGATTTGAGTTACTACTTACAATATATACTTAACATGTCCATTTAAATTCTATATATAATAATTTATTAATGATCAATAAAATAGATATTAAACCCTTTTTTATCATAAAATAATTGGGTCACAACCTTTTTTTCGGAAAATTATGTGAGTATATTGCATTTGAAAAATCAAACATGCTTCCATAAAAAATAAAAAAAGAAAAATCAAACATGCTTGAAAGTTTTTTTAAAATGTTTTTGAGATCTAAAAGAAAATTTAAAATGCTAATTATTAGATTGGTTATCCTCAATTAAGATGTATTATGAATAGTTTGAGTTACTACTTACAATATATACATCACATTTACATGTCCATTTAAATTCTATATAAAATAATTTGTTAATCAATAAAATAGATATTAAATCCCTTTTTTTTTAGCATAAAATAATTTGGCAACAACCAAACATGCTTCCATCAAAAACCAAAAAGAAAAATCAACATGCAATGTTGAAAGAATTTTTTAAATTTTTTTGAGATATAAAAGAAAATTTAAAATGCTAATTATTTGATTGGTTATGAGGTGGGTTAAAGTCTTCTAGATCGGTTACACATAACCTAATGGCCATTAAGATGATGATTTAATGATATTTAATGATATTCTATTTAAAACCCACATTATTCTCAATAAATAATTATAATTATAATTATAATTATAATTATAATTATTTGCCACTAATTAAAGATCTTTCTTTGACCCTATAAATTATGGGATGAAAACATAACAACAATGGTTTTTGTGAAAGATACAAAACATCATATAGTTTAAAGTCCTATTTTTTAATTATTTTCTTCATCATGGAAGTGTATAATATAAAGTATTTTTTGGTAACTTTCATTTTTTTCATCTATATGATATAATGATTTCAATTTGTTACATCTCTTGCAGGGTCAATAATAGGTATGCTTCGAAGAATTTTATGTCTACAAAAGAATGACCGAAGCAGTTATTGCGGTATTTTCTTTTCATAATAAAAAATTCTAGGGTATTTCTATCCAATGCCACTTTTTATTAACTTATTCTTTTTAATAAAAGTAAAATCAAGATACATATAAGTGAAGTAATGTCTTCGAATAATTCCCATGGGATGAGCAGGATGAGCTGATATTCATTTTCTCCAAACACGATATTCATTTTATTACATTACTATATATGACATTTATTTTGTTATAACTTAAAATTCATTTTCCATACACACAATATTCATTTTGTCATAACTAAAAATCGATTTTTCATATATTCACTTCTTCAATCATGATATTCATTTTGTATTACTATAATATCCATTTAGAAAATGATCATTACTATTTTTTCAAATGAATTTTATGTTGGAAGTAAATGAATTTTATGGGAGTAAATATGAGTGAAGGTGTATATTTTATTTTCTAAGTTTTTACTATATGTGTTAATTTAATTTCACACACATATATATATATATGTGTGTGTGTGTGTGTGTGTCAAAGTATTTTCATGTAAGTCTAATCATTTATATATCTCCTTTAAAATTATAGTATTTTCATAGGTATGTACATATATACATATATATGTTTTTCTAACTAAGAATATCTCAATCTAATAAGAAGGGGAAAAAATTATACTCATGAAGCCTTTTGTAACAAATAACTTAATATTTACAATTTTAAATAGAACAGTATGAAATTAATATATATATATAATACATTTTATTTCTTATTATGTGTCAAGTATGAAGTGATCCTTTGATGAGATCAATAAGTAATTCTCAAAGTTTAACAACATCAACATTTTCTTTGATTGGTTATGATTTATGAATAATTGTAAATTGCTTGATTACACAATGTATCATATTTTTGATAAGACATCGTACTTTATTAATTAGCATTTTTCTTGAATGGTATTATATTATTTAGTGATCATCATTGTAACTTATGATATTATATTATTATATTATTTAGTAATAATAATAATAATAATAATAATAATAATAATTATTATTATTATTATTATTATTATTATTATTAAGCAATTAGATACCCTTCTTGACCTTCCATACATTAGATAAAGAAGTGCATTGTTTTGTGCAACATATAGTGTATTATATTTTAAGCCTTATTTCTTGAATTATTTTAGTTTATGGTATATACACTGTTTCTTGGCTATTCAACTTTTTCTTCATATCACAATATTTTTTTTTATTCTTCAATAATTATGTTTGAGATTCATTTGCATAAATAATTGATTTGTTAATTTCTCTTCTAAGACTCAGTATTTAAAACAATTCAATAAATAGGTATAACTTGGGTATGCTTTTATTTACAAAAACATGACCTAAGTAGGGAATGTATTTTTCTTTTAATAAAATCTAACATATTTCAGTCCACCTCCATTCTTCTATAATTTTTCATAAACGATAATAATATACATACAAATGATGTCGTATACTATTTTCTTTTAATATATGTAAGTTTCTCATTATATATTCATATGAGTTATTAATTAGACCTTTCTCTTATATAATAATTTTGTGGGTTTACATACACATATTGTTTTACTCAATTGTAAAAACAAGGAAAAGTATATTTAATAAGTCATTGTCTCTCTTTGTAACAAATAAATTAAATGCCTAAATGCCATAAAAAAATATGAACAAAAAGAATTAATTAACAAATCATTTCGGAAAATAAATACAATTAATTAGATGAAACCATAATAATGGATAACTTCTTGTTGAAAATTCATATATAACTTCTTCTAATATATAACTTCTCCTAACATTAACTGAGTTTGTATCCAAAAATTAACTTATAATTTCATATTAACAATGCTTTCAAATCTATAAATTACAATACTATCTATTTTCTCCATATGAAAATAAAATATTGAACAATAAAAATATTTTAAATCACAAATGAATAACTGTTTTTTTAAATAAAAGTTAAATAATTCAAAGACTTTTAAAATATGTAATTTTATAGCGTCCCGTGCAACGCACAGGTCTATAGACTAGTATATATATATTTCTGGTTACAAAGGACAAGGATCGAAATATGTGGATTTTAATGAGGACATTTTGGGAAATTTATAATTGATTCTATTTAATTTTTTTAAAAAAAATCATGTAATATTAATGTGTACATCAATGTGTATGTTTGCATTAATGACTCTTATTTCTTTTCTTTTTTTTTCTTATGCACTATTCTTTTTTTTTTATTCTTTTAATTAAGAAAACTATTCTTTTTTATTTTGCATTATTGTCTTTTTCTTTATTTATTTAAATATTACATTGATAATATTTTCAATAATATATGCGATTTACTTGTGCCCTGTGCAACGCACGTGTCTAAGTACTACACTATTATTTTTATATACACTATTACATACACTATTATTTTTTTTCTTTTCCTCTTTTTATATGCACTATTATTTTTTCTTTATTCTTTAAAATAAGAAAATTATTCTTTTTATTTTTCATTATTGTTATTTTCTTTATTCATTTAATTATAACCTCAATAATATATTAGTGAATAATACATATGATTTACTTACGTCTCGTGCAACGCACAGGTCTGAGTATAGGGTATGAATATGAATATGGTTGGAGGAATAATTGTTAACGTACGTTGTGTGTCAGTAAATATAAGTAGTTTGGCACCTCCCTTTTCTTTGTTTCTGCATCATCATATGGTGTTGAGATGATAAATGCCACTCACAAGATGTTTGCAGAAGTTGTATCAATTTAAATCATCCAAACACATTAATTCATCATTCAAACTTATAATAAAAGAAGAGAGAGAGAAAGAGAAAGGGAGGGACCTCTCTAAAATTGAAATATCCAAGGCAACAAGCCAAGAATGGCAATTGCCAAATCAAATCATATATGCATGTATTCACCATAAATTCAGAACGTCTTTTCATGCATAACAATCATGTTTGTTGAGATCAAACAAGTGCTAATATCTAATTAATCCTCTCATCTACATTTTATTATACATATCAACATTATTTATCCTATAGTGCCCTTGTATACTTTTAATATCTATAACAACACTGCTTATTATTTCTGATCATACTCTCTAATATTTATGATTGCACATCGTTCGGTGTAAAATAAAGGGTTGTGATTTTGTCAATACCATGTATTTCTCTTTCTCTTTCTCTTTCTATATACATACACACACATATATATGTAGGAATGGATCCAGTGAGAAGAGCGTTAGAGTAGGACGGCGAAAAATGAAAATCACAACCCTTGATTTTACATCTGACGATGTGTGGTCATATATATTAGAGAGTATGATCACAGATATATAACAGGGAGTGTGGTTGTAGATATTAGGTAGCGTGGTCATACAATCCATGACCACACACTCTAACATATATGACAACATACCATCTAATGTAAAATCAAGGATTGTGATTTCCTCTTCATAACTTCATATCGTAACGCTGTTTTCATTGAATCCGTTCTATATATGGGGTGGGGGGGGGGGTTCAATATTTTTTATTCTTAGTATTTTTTTTATAACCATGATCATAATTACAAATATTCATCTACCCATATCAATTATAGTAAGATCAAATTCCTATATTATTACACATTTATGAATTTATAATTAATAGTGGGATCCATAGGGAAACCAATTGTTGAGTAGGAGTAGTAAAAGTGGTGGTTTGTGAGAGAAGAATAAGATGGGATGTGATGGTGGGTCTTTGTGTTGTGGTGCAACCTGCATTTGCATGTAATTGTAACCCCCCAATTCAATTCAATTCATATCATTTAAATGTGGTCACACCATTTCCTTGGCCACTTCCCAAACAAACACCCCCTATACATTGCTCACACTTGTTTTTCTCATTTATCACTATTAATTATTAAAATCCCGATCCTAACTTACGGTCCTATAATTTTATGATTCAAAGTTCTCGATGCGATTCTACTATCTACATTCCGATCCACGATTCTATGTAGGTTAATTTCAATATTAACTATCCCATGAATCCGAGTTAAGATACCCAATTCTAACAACCTTGTTTGTACGTCTATCTACAGACGTACGTTGTTTGTCTAATATCTAGGTAGTCTTTCTCTTAAGAAAAATTTACCTAAGTAGAGTATTCTTGTAAATAATAGAGCGAGCTAACTCATAGTTAGGAGTACAACGGTAAATAATAATATATAGAATGAATTGAAATGTTGTGGAATGTTGGATTCTGCAGTGACTTGTAATAATAATGTGTCGTTTAACTTGGAACTTATATACGAAGATTAAAATTAATTACTTGGGTGGTCTCATTTCAAAAATTGTTCTTCCATCAAAAGAAAAATTGATCAAATATTATTTATGAAAATTAGACACTCAAACTAACATTGGTAGCTAATTTGCTATCAACATGCTAAGTTAGTGCATGATTTTACCACTTACCCTATAGGCCTATACCAAAATGTTGCAACCCAACAAACTCAAAAAAATCTTTTTTTTTTTTGGGGGGGGGGGGGGGGGGGATTGACAATCCAAAACCAGAAACTGAAAAGGCATTGAAATTAAATACTGATAAGACGAAAAAAAATCATGTGGTATTTTTCTTTCATTATTTATAATCTTTAAGAAAGTGTATATTTTTTTTTTCATAGAGCTGTAAATAGCAAACTATTTCTGATCACATGAAATTTGGCCAGTTTTTCTAAATTGTAAAATTTAGAGATAAAGACTATATATTGACATCTATGTATGCCGTCCTAGCAGGACTTTGGAATATTGGTTTTGGTACAAGAGAATGGATATGTTTTGCCATTTTAAATAAAAATACCATAAAAAAATTAGTGATGAAATGATGATTTATTGGCTATACATGAAATCATCACTGCACCTGCCCTCCAAACTGATGAAGGATGAAAGCAAACAAACAAACACTAAAAACTGTGGAAAATCTGGTAATCAGAACCCATTGAATGATGCACCACAAGAAAAAGAAGGAAACAGTATTTCTTACTGAAATAAATTCAATAAATAAATGAGCAAATAAGCACCTATAATAAATAACTACAATTCCAAAAAATAAAATAAAATAAAATGTAGGGAATAAGGATGGATGTGGTCCTCCTAATCTAACAGATTATGGGACATGTACCACGAAAATAAATATGGACCCCATCAAACATAAAACCCCATAGTCATAAAGTTGCTTCTGCAATCAGTAAATTTTTTTAAAAATTAATGTCAAAACTTGAGTCAAATATATGAGTTTGTATTTTCACATTGTTTGCACCTCTAAAGTTGAATATTTTTTATAGCTTAGATAAATAAAATGTATCAAAATTTGAGGATTTTTTCTATCAAGACTTTTTTCAACGCTAGATGTACAGAAAAATAGAAGAAAAAAGAACTAAGAAAAGTCTATAATTCTAAAGATTGACATTGTCTAAAGCTGAAGAATATGAGACAATCTTATCTCACTAGTAGGAAACAACTCAATTCCCACATAAAATTAAGTCGGATACATGTTACATTCAGCGGGAAATGAGTGTTTCCCACCCACCGTTTTCCCACCGATTGAAACAGTGGGTGAAAGTGAGGTAGGAAACGTTGAGAATATAAGTCGAAAAACGTTGAGAATATGCATCATCGTTTACCGAAACGCTCCTTTCATCACCATTTATTTGTTACTTCAGGAGAGCACGGAAATACAAAGTAGAACATGAATATCTAAATTAAATTCACAATATCTTCAACATAACAAAGTAGATATTGAATAATTATAATTGTTGAAAAACATTGCAAACAAAAGAAAATATCCTACTACTTTTTTTATTATGGTCGAATTTCATAATTAATATGTAAGGCAAGAAATAAAGATTAATAGGGTGATGTGATGATGAGCAAATGCACATGAAAATGATCCAATCCAACCAATCTAAAAGTTATATGCCTTCTTCAAAGCTTGGCTTGTCCAAACTTAGAAGGAAGCCAACTATTTTCTTTCATCCTTTTGTATTTCTATCTAATACATATTTGTCATTCATGCATGGGACCATAAAAGGGAACCCATAATGAGCAAAAAGGACTTGAATGGTTTGGGAATCAACTAGCCAAGAAAAGTCACCCAAATTATTGATTATTTGTTATTATTGTGATGGGAATTAAGAGGGCTGGCATTATATTTTTGCATAATAATAAATAAATAAATAAATAAATAAATAAATAATAAATTATGATATATTCAACATAATTATTTAAGTTTTGGCCACTTGGTTGGGTTGTGTGCTTTTGGTTGGACCTAAATCAAAATAGTGATGGAAGGGTTTGCCTTTTCCTCCACGATGCAACCAATTTTTTGATTTTGGACAAATCATAATATATTGGTTTTGGATAATACGTAAGTGTACATTTATCCACTGGCAGATCTTAGTTTAAGTCAAGGGTGGTCACCCCTAATTAGAATACCTACATCCACCACTGCATTTATCTCATTGTATTAGATGATGTTATTTTCGTTGTCATCATATTGGACGATGTTATGTTCGTTGGAAGTTGGGATAATATTCTTGTGAAACACATTTTTCAGCATAATGTAACTTTAAAATATATATATATATATATATATATATATATATAGCTTTGTGGTTACTTTAATATAATAATTAAGATTATGTAACACAACTTATTAGCTAGCTCAAATAATAATTTGTTTGTTAATGGATATGATGAGTTCATATTTTGCCTATATTAGTAACCTTTTCAATACCACAAAATTAAGGCTCTGTTTTTTACAATATAAAAAAAAATTACCTTGGCTTATCATGTCAGACGTTACTTTACTTTGTGTCATCCAAAAAAATGAGGCTTACTTTTAAATAATTTATATTTAAGTTTTTTTTATGTAATTCAAAGAATTTATTTAAAAATAAAAAAGAAATAGGTAATATGATATTCATTTACCTCCACTACTTTTCTTATCTAACCTTATCTTACCTAATTCTACTTACATTTTCCCTGCATTAAAAAAAACACATGGTCTTTATGATTGAAAACTTTTAAAAAGGAGCATATTTATTTGGATTTTTTTATTGTTTTGAAGGAAACTATTTGCTTGTTTACTATAGGTTGTGTTTAAATACCTTTATGGAATGAGGTTCATGAGGGTAAATTAGCTTCAAGTTTACTTGGGCCAATATAAGTAGTGGTTCAAACAAATGGGCCTTCATGGGCTTTGTCTTCAGCCACTAGCGTCAGAACCAGCCCAGTTTAAAAGGCGCATTCATTGGGGTTGCTATTACTGCTATATCAATCTATTTTTTTTTTTTTATGGAGTTATGCCAATCTATTAGCAATAGTTAATTAATAATACGTACATAATTTTTTGATTTTGTCTTAATCTAAGTTAAAATAACACTCTATTCTTTTCATCAAAAACAAAAAAAGAAGGGGAAAAAAACACTCCATCAGAGCTGTTCATCATAAATTTTCTAGAATGATTGTCATTTTTTAAAAAGTGCTTTCTTTTTAAATGATATAATTTTATTAGAGCGTAAATATAAATTATGTTTGTTATTTGTGAAAATAAATTCAAGAATAATAGTCACTAAAATCTTCAAAATTTCCTTTTTATAACCACTAGGGCAGCACAAAGCGTGACCTCACGATAACAAGGCAACAAGTAAGCCGTTGTGCCAAGGCTCCCCTTCATCTTTTTATAACCACTATTGTGCATTAATTACTAAATATAATATTTCATGTAATTTTTTTTTAGACTAGAAATATTTATTTAAAATCATTGCATGGATAAGCTCTATTCCATATTAATAATCTTACAAGTCTCCATGTAAGAAATATTGATGTAACATATACAATTATATGAGAGGTACATAGACATAATAATTAATGTGAGTAGGCTTTTGGATTTTGTTTAAATTATTATTTTTGGATAATTTGCAAGTCAAAAGAGCTAAGAAAGAATCAAATATGCTACAAAATTTACACAACAACAAAATAGCAAGAGTCCAGCAAAACAAGAAACAACACAACTCGCTACAACAGGATCAAAAAAAAAAAATAAACAAATAGCTATCTAGCAAGATTCTTCTTTTGTTCCAACATATCATCTCTAAAAGACTTAATCACAGTTTCATTATCATCACGAGACATTTTCAACAAACGCACAATCTTCGTCACTCTATAAGTCTTATCATTCAGTCTTTCCAAGAGATCCACATCATTGAAAGATTTTGTTTAAATTATGTACAAGGGAAAAGATGAGGGGTTATAGGATGATAGCTTGACTCTCAATAGCATATAGCCATATAGGACATAATCACAATGTTTGGTCCGTCTTTTTCTCATAAATTAGGGAGAAAAGACAAAAACTATACTTGATAAATGGCTATATATTGGGGGAGACCTTTCATGAAGGGCAACTAATATTAAGTTATCTCATTCAACTAATTAATGGAAAAAAACAAGTCATGAAAAATATTGGTTGATTTTGACATAAATAGTGGAGACAATCCAAACACTCCACATCTACCTACTTGCTAGCATTTAGACATTCCATCCCCTCATGTCACAATAATTAAGTGAGCCATCATCTATAATTTTGAAACAAGTCATGATCAAAAATATTGGTTACTTCACCTAATTAATAACTAATTTTTAAAATTCAAAGAATTGAAAAAAAAAACTACACATGAGTTATGTGTAACTTTGTTTTCAATTCTTTTAATTTTGAAATTAGTTATTAATTAAGTGAATATGTATGTGTATATGCAGAAAAGGGGTATAGTGTAAATGATTAAATATTGGTTGGAGTGAACTAAATCCTGGATAATAACTACCTAGTACCTAGTCCATCCGTTCCATATTAATTAATTTTCGTTTTTGGAAATTATGCAGTCAAATTCCAAAAATTTTGACCATAAATTTCTCTATATATACAATGAATTGCTATATAAAATTACCATCATTATATTCGTAATGAAAAATAATATCATACAAGTATCATATTGCAATTGTTAATAATATATTATGCAAGAAATTATCAATCAAAGAATGATATTGGAGACTGTGAAAGTTAAAATTATGACAATTAATATGAAACGGAGGGAGTACAAGTTTTATGAATTTTTCATAAAACAAGGTTTTATTAATTGAACTATTTTACACAAAAATAAGAGGTGATATTTAATATTTTATATTTTTGAACTTACATTATCTTTATTTTTATATGTGCAAAAGCATTCTTGAAAATAAATTTTCACTTCTTGAAAAAAAAATTTACACAAAAAAAAAGAGGTGATATTTATTTTTATTATTATTATTATTATTATTATCATCATCATCATCATCATCATTATTATTATTATTATTTTGCCAAAATAATTACTTATATTTGGACCAAAATAATTTAATTCAGTATTTATCTATCTTCTTATTGGTCGTAATCCCTACAATTAATCTCCTTTCTCCATTTAGCAAGACCCAAAAACTTTACTTTTAATATTATATACATTATTATTATTATATAGATTATAATAATAATAATAATAATTATTATTATTATTATTATTATTGTTATTATTATAGTCAACACCAAAATAATTACTGTTATTTGCACCAAAATAATTTAATTCAGAGTCCAAAGCAGTAAATGATTAATGATACTTTCTGGTTTTTTTAATTTTAAAATAAAATCTGGATTGAAAATAAAAAAATTGAAAATATAAAAAAATAATTTTCTACGTTGTGATTCGCCAGTTTCCCTGCAGTCACTCCAGTGGTTCTATTTCATGGGACCAACAATGATTTCTATTATAATATATAGATTATTATTATTATTATTATTATTGTTATTATTATTATCATTATTATTATTATTATTATTATAGACAACACCAAAATAATTACTGTTATTTGCACCAAAAAAATTTAATTCATAGTCCAAAGAAGTCAAAAGATTAATGATACTTTAAGGTTTTTTTAATTTTAAAATAAAAACCGGATTGAAAAAAAAATTGAAAATAGAAAAAAATATAATTTTCTACGTTTTGATTGACCAATTCCCCTACAGTCACTCCCGTAGCTCTATTTCGTGAGACCCACAATGATTTCTAATATAATATATAGATTACTATTATTATATTATTATGCCAAAAAAATTACTGATATTTGGACCAAAATAATTTAATTCAGTATTTATCTATCTTCTGATTAGTCGAAATCCCTAAATTAATCTCCAATTTTCATTTAGTGGGACACAAAAACTTTACTATTAATATTATATAGATTATTATTATTATTATTATATAGATTATTATTATTATTACTATTATTATTATTATTATTATTATTATTATTATTATTATTATTGGCAACACCAAAATAATTACTATTATTTGCACCAAAATAATTTAATTCAGAGTCCAAAGCAGTTAAGGATTAGTGATACTTTCTGGCTTTTTTAATTTAAAAATAAAATCTTGATTGAAAATTAAAAAAATAATTGAAAATAGAAAAAAAATAGTGTTCTACGTTATGATTGACCAATTTCCCTACAGTCACTCCGGTGCCTCTATTTCGTTGGACCCACAATAATTTCTATTATAATATATAGAATATTATTATTATTATGATTATTATTATTATTATTATTATTATTATTATTATTATTAATACTACTACTACTACTACTACTACTACTACTACTATTATTATTATTATTATTATAGGCAACACCAAAATAATTACTGTTATTTATACCAAAATAATTTAATTCAAAGTCCAAAGTAGTCAAGGATTAGTGACACATTCTGTTTTTTATTTTAAAATAAAATACGGATTGAAAATAAAAAAAGTTGAAAATAGAAAAAAAATATATAATTTTCAACGTTGTGATTGACCAATTCCCATACAGTCACTCCCATGACTCTACTTCGTGGAACCCACAATGATTTCTATTATAATATATAGATTAATTTACCAAAATAATTACTGATATTTGAACCAAAATAATTTAATTCAGTATTTATCAATCTTTTGATTGATCAAAACCCCTCCAATTAATCTCATTTCTCCATTTAACGAGACCCAAAAACTTTACTATTAATATTATTATTATTATTATTATTATTATTATTATTATAGGCAACACCAAAATAATTACTGTTATTTGCACCAAAATAACTTAATTTAGAGTCCAAAGCATGTAAGGGTTAGTGATACTTTTTGGTTTTTTAAAAAAATTTAAAATAAAATCCGAATTGAAAATAAAAAAAATTGAAAATAGAAAAAAATAATTTTCTACGTTGTGATTGGCCAATGCCGCTACAGTCACTCACGTGACTCTATTTTGTAGGACCCACAATGATTTCTATTATAATATATAGATTAATTTTATTTTTGAAGAAGGTAATTGAGCAGCTAATTGGCTCACTAACCTAGGTTTAGCTACCAATTTCTATTATAATATATAGATTAATTTTATTTCCGTATGAGAAACTCTTTATCATTCTGTATGCTAATTGTTTAGGTAGAACAATTAAAAGAAAAGCCACCTAAACGTACTTCATCTTTCTTAAACAAAAAAAAAGTTGTGAATATATTCTATACTAATTGGCTTAGATTTTCAATTAATGCATGAAGTGATTAAATATTTTCAAAAAAGATTACCAATGAGTAAAATACAAGGAAGCTGGCATGAGTTTTAGGTCGTTGGGAGGACGAATTTTAGGCAATAATGAATACAAAAATGATCAGGTAACAAGCGCAATTATCCATTTTATATCCTTCCTGTCAGGCACCAGTAAGGTAGGCCAGTTCAGGCCGGTAGAACTAGGGATAAACAAAAATTTCGGGAATCGCGATCTCGTCCACTACTAAAAATATGTGTATTACCAACCATTTTTTCCAACCAATTTAACATGGCTGGAAAAACTAACCATTTTAGCAACTATTTAATATTCCAACTATTTTCCAAAAAAAATTGTTGGAAAAATGGTTGGAAATTCCAACCAATTTCGCTAAAATGGTTGGAAAATTTTCCTACCACCCTTTTTTTTACTATTTGAAGATGGTTGGGAAAATGGTTGGGTTACTAACCATTTTTCCAACCAATTTCAAATAGTAGGAAAAAGGAGGGTAGGAAAATTTTCCAACCAATTTTAGCAAAATTGGTTGGAATTTCCAACCATTTTTCCCACTAAAGTTTTTGAAAAATAGTTGGAATATCAAATAGTTGCTAAAATAGTTGGTTTTTCCAATCATTTTAAAATGGTTGGAAAAAATTGGTTGGTAATACACATATTTTTAGTAGTGGTCCCAGTCAAAATCCCGTTTTCGGTGGGAGCGAGACTAAAATTAAAGTTCCGGTCAACAACGGAATCGGGAGTAGGACTTAACCTCACTTCCTGGTCCTGGTCTCAATTACCGGTATATATATATATATATATATATATGGGAATAGATATAATGAGAAGGGAGTTTTTGTGAGAAGAGAAGAAGGAGCAATCCTAACCATTGATTACTAGATTTATGGTTGAAATTAGGTAGTTGTTTCATCTTTATTTTGTAGAGATTAAGCTCATTTTGATTGGCTGGATTTTTTTGTTTTATGTATATTTCATTGAAGGTCACGTGAGTTGAAAAGAAAAAAGAAAAGAGAGAGAGAGGAATTGATTCACGCATGCAAACATCAGCCTCCAACATTAACACACCACACAATTTCCAAAACCATCATTTGAGTTTTGAAAAACTAATCGAAATGGCCATAGATGAACAGCATGACGAATTCATCTGAAAAATTGGTAGGGAGGAATAAACCGTAGCGCGAATTCATCTGGGAAAATTGAACGGTAGTTCGTGGGTTGTTTCAAGGTTTGTTGTTCGATTTTTTTCTTCATCCTCTGGGTTTCTTCATCCCTTGAGTTTGTCAATTTATAAGCTTTTCAATCATTTCTTCTCAATTCAGATTTTAATTTCTCCAGGATTAATTGCAGCATCTTCATCCATCAACATCATAAACCCTAATTTTTTTTTTTTGGTTTTTGATTAAACAATCTTCACAGACTAAAGGTCTGTAGTTTGTTTGCCCAAATTGTACCATTCCATACATAATTGGAATTTTCTGGGTTAGTTTGTCAACAATGGAGGGAGGAGATGAATGAATGAGGTAATATGATTCTCGTTATGCATTTTGAATGTATACATTGGATGTTAATTGAATATATTGAAAGCATGGGTTTCTTGTGGTGCATCTTTGAATTGGATGAAGATGTCCATCGGTGGGTTTGGAAGTTTGATAGTAAAGATGATGATCATGGGCTTGGACAAGGTTATTTAGTAGTTATTCAAAGATGAAGAGCGAATGTTCATGTTTGGACCAATGATGTTTATGAGTATTTTTGGTGGATACTCATAGCATAGGTTATGTTGAATGGTCATTGAGGCTCTAAATCAGTACGTTCGATGTTCATGACCCTTGTAATTGATGTTCATGTTTTGTGTTATGGTTGTTCATAGACGTCAAGCAAGATGTTCATAATTACAATTCTGATGTTCATATTGTTTGTGTGCAATTCATGTTGTTAATATAATAGATGTTCAAAGATGACGAGCGAATGTTCATGTTTGCACAGTGATGCTAATGAGTCTTTTTTAGTGGAAACTCAGAGTATTGATTATGTTCAATGGTCATTGGGTTCTAAATCAGTATATTTGATGTTCATATTTTGTGATATGCTTGTTCACGGTCGTCATGCTGGATGTTCATAGTTACAATTCTGATGTTCATTTATGTTATGGGTAGATGTTCATAGTGCGAGTGTGCAGTTCATGTTGTTAATGTAGTTGATCTTCATTGTAATATTGGTGATGCTCGTATATGACATATTGGATGTTCACGGTGAAATCTTGATGTTCATGTTCAACATACTGGATATTCATGGTGAAAACGTGATGATCATGTTCGACATATTGGATGTTCATATTTAATATATTGGATGTTCATGGTGACATATTGGATGTTCACAGTGAAATCTTGATGTTCATGTTCAATATATTGTTTATGATGTTCAGAGTTGGTCAATTATGGGGAAACGCTGATGTTCATTGTTCATAATTGATGTTCATTTATATTATTGGAGCATAGCCCTATTAGCTTAATGTTCAAACCTGATGTTCAATTTTGAGTAGTAGTTGTTCAATCTGTGGGTTTGGTAAAGGTGAGGATGAACACACATTATTGTTCATCTCAGTACATCCTGATGTTCATTTATAGTATGTTCAATGTTCATGTTGTGTTGTGTTATGTTCAGTTAGGCTAGCATAGTTGATGATGGTCATCTTGATGAATATCTATGTTCATCTAAATTGAAAGACACATCTAACCTTAGTGTTTTGTCATATAGGTCTGCATTTGAGGCGAACCACTTGAAGGACACTATTCAACCAAGAGCAACGCATCGAAACAGAATGAACAACCTCGCACCGTTTTGATTTATTTAGTGTTTGTAGTTGACGAAGTTTATTTCTCCCATTCTCTTTGTATGGAACTTGAATTTGTGTTCGTTAGCTTTTGCATTACATTTTGTCAGCTAAGACATGTCTTGAGGGGAACTTGTATGCACTGTGTTCGTTTATGGTATGCAAGTATTCATTTTGTGAAAATAGATGTGTAATGAGATGAACATCAAGTGAAAATGAAATAAATATCAAGTTGTACTGGAATGAAACATCAAATGCAATACTTAAGCATGCACACTAAAAATGAAATGTTTGGATTGAACATTAAATGAACATGAAATGATCATCAAGTTATACTGTCTTGATGGGAACTTTGTATGCACTACGTTAGAAACATGAACACCACACCCCATCATGCAAGCATTCGTTGTGTGAACAAATATGGGTAATGAAATGAACATCAAGTGACAATGAAATGAACATCAAACAATACTTGAATAAATATCGAATTAAAATGAGAAAATGAACATCAAGTGATAATGAAATGAACATCAAGTTGTATTGGAATGAACATCAAGTGAAAATGATCAAGAGAATATGAAATGATCATCTAGTCATACTGGGATGAACATCTATGGATTTGAAAATAAACATCAATTGAACATCAAATGTACATCCCAATCGTAACATTTGGGCAAGGGTGGTGAATTAGTTTGAAATGAACATCAAACTATAATCACATGGACGTCCAGTGAATTCATGATGTACATCAAATGCTCGTTGTGAATATTGAAAATTGATATATACTCGATGAAAATGAACATTAAGTGAAATTAAAATGAACATCAAGTAAATTTAAAATGAACATCAAGCTATACTATAAAGAACATCAAGTGACAATGAAATGAACATCAAGTTATCATGAAATGGACATCATGACCCATATAATGAACATAAAGTAACAATGAAATGTAACCATTAACTTATAATTAAGTGAACGCCAAATTAACTCCAAATTAACATATAATCAAGTGAACCCATGTAATGAACATTGAAACTGGATATAAACTCGATGAAATGTAAACTTATAATCAAGTGAACGCCAAATGAACTTCAACTGAACTCATAGTGAAAATTGAACTAAATGGTATATATGAATAGAAAAGGACATCAGAAGTTCATTCATCAAAAATACGTCAGCCTAATCTAATCGAAATACATCCAACCAACATAACACTTCTTCCCCTCTTCAATGTCATAAAATATCACCCCCTCAGCTGGATAGCACAAAATGGAACATATTCCCCATGGTCGTTCGGTTGTTAGCTCAGTGGCACGGGCGGGGCAGCAAGGTCGGGCTTGTGCCCAATTGCAAATCATCAGCTGCAGCACTGCACACCAAAATTAACTTACTCAATGGTGAACATCAACAGTGATCATCAACACCCACTGACATGAATACTGATCACATATTAAACATATGGAAAACATCATAAACATCATAAAAAGAATATCACGTACACAAAAACACTTTCCTCAGGTAGACTATGTCAACAAGTACCACACACACACACGCAATATGAATAACCAATCGAAACACATGAACATCAGATTTTCACCATGAACATCCAATATATTGAACATGAACATCAAGATTTCACCGTGAACATCGAATATGTCACCATGAACATCCAATATATTGAATATGAACATCCAATATGTCAAACATGATCATCATGTTTTCACCATGAATATCCAATATGTTGAACATAAACATCATGATTTCACCATGAACATCCAATATGTCATATACGAGCATCACAAATATTACAATGAAGATCAACTACATTAACAACATGAACTTCACACTCACACTATGAACTTCCACCCATAACATAAATGAACATCAGAATTGTAACTATGAACATCAACATGACGACCATGAACAAGCATATCAAAAAATATGAACATCAATTATATGGACCATGAACATCAAATATACTGATTTAGAACCCAATAACCATTGAACATAATCAATACTCTGAATTTCCACTAAAAAAGACTCATGAACATCACTGTGCCAAACATGAACATTCGCTCGTCATCTTTGAATAACTACTAAATAACCTTGTCCAAACCCATGATCATCATCTTTACTATCACATTTCTGAACCCACCAATGGACATCTTCATCCAATTCAAAGATACATCACAAGAAACCCATGCTTTGAATATATTCAATTAACATCCAATGTATGCATTCAAAACACGTAACGAGATTCATATTACCTCATTCCTTCATCTCCTCCCTCCATTGTTGACCACCTAACCCCATAAAATTCCAATTATGTATGGAATGGTACAATTTGGGCAAACAAACTGCAGACCTTCAGTTTGTGAAGATTGTTTAATCAAAAACCAAAAAAAAAAAAAATTAGGGTTTATGATGTTGATGGATGAAGATGCTGCAATTGTTCCTGGAGAAATCAAAATCAGAATTGAGATGAAATGATTGAGAAGCTCATAAATTGACAAACTCAGGGGATGAAGAAACTCAAGGGATGAAGAAAAAAATTGAACAACAAACCTTGAAACAACCCACGAACTACCGTTCAATTTTCCCAGATGAATTCTGCTAGGGTTTCCTCATCCCTACCAATTTACCAGATGAATTCGCTATGTTGTTCGTCCATGGTCATTCCGATTAGTTTTTCAAAACTCAAATGATGGGTTTTGGAAATTGTGTGGTGTGTTAATGTTGGAGGCTGATGCTTGCATGCGTGAATCAGTTTCTCTCTCTTTTCTTTTTCTTTTCAACTCACGTGACCTTCAAATGAAATATCAATAAAACAAAAACTTGATCCAATCGAATGAGCCTAATCTCTACAACATAAAGATAAAACAACTCCCAAATTACAACCCTAGATCTATTAAACAATGGCTAGGATTGCTCCTTCTTCTCTTCTCACAAAAACTCACTTCTCATTATATCTAGTCCCTATATATATATATATATATATATATATATATATATATATATATATATATATATATATATATATATATATAGGGAACGGATCCGGTAGGAAGAGATTTTAAGTAGGAAGGTGAGAAGAGCAAATCACAACCCTTGATTTTTCATTTAATGGTGTGTGGTCATGAATATCAGGGAGTGTGGTCATGGATTTCAAGCAGTGTGGCCATGGATTTTAGGTATTGTGGTCATGAAATCCATGACCACACTGCCTGATATCCTTGACTTCACGTCGTTAGATAAAAAATCAAGGGTTGTGATTTGCTCTTATGACCTTTCTACTTAAACTCTTCCTACTGGATTTGTTCCTATATATATATTTTTTTAACTCGGGTAAACAAGGAACAACAAGAACTTAGGGGATCCTTCTATCAAGGCATCTCCCCAAGTTATCTACAAGAATAATAAAAGAAAAATCTGTCGCAGGGCTACAATTCCAGAGACCGGCAGAGTTTAAAGAATGACCCAAATTAGCCATCCAATCTGCCGCTGAGTTTTTCTTAGTGAAACAGAACATTATGGGTTGGTTGTGTGTTTGAGACTAGCATGCTTCAAGTCTTATATTTGCTTTTCTTATGTGCTTAGGGTTGTAAAATTGGGCCTTTGCCGTTCTTTTTGGAATATATCTTTCACATTATTTCAAATATATATATATATATATATATATATATATATATAACAAATCAAGTGACTTCATGATGATAAATTTGTTTAATTTAATTTGTGCTCGCTCTTAGAATTACTTTATTTATTACTAGGGTTTTTGGCCACAAATAATACGTACTGAGGGCCTTGTGATTGAAAATAATCTAAATTGACTTTTCGGCCAGTGACAGTCTATACTTTTTCACTATTTTCTCATAGCAGTCCAGAAGCAATTTCCGGCACCGAAAAGCTGACGTGGCGACCGGAAAGTATGTTTTTTCACACTCCAAAAAGGAGATTTCCGGTCACGTCGCTTTCCGTGTCGAAATTGATTTTGGATCACTAGAAAATAGTGAAAAAGTACAGACTGCTAGTGGCCAAAAAGTCACTTTGGATTATTCCCGATTACAAACCCCTCAGTACGGATTATTTGTGGCCAAAAACCCTTATTACTATTACGAATTTAGCATATTTTTTTCCGGAAAAAAAATTATGTATTAGATATTGCGTGATTTTAATTTGGAAAAAAATGGTTATGTAAACAAATCGGTACTCATATTTGTGAAATTAAGAAAATTTGTATAATTTATATTGGTTTTTAATGGAAACAAATCAAATAATTGATAAAAAGATTAGGAAACCGGGACTAAAAATTTCCCGATTGATTTTCCTGTCCCTCTCACTCACTCCTAATTAGAACTACTCACCTCGGTTGTTCGGCAACAAAAAAAATCCCGCAGTTTGGTATTCAACAGGAACACTTTAATACTAGAGTTTGTCAAGACATCTCTGTTCAAAAAATAAAGGGAAATTTCAAATGGTAGGCACCAACTATTACCTATTTCAAGTGGTGAACACCTTTTTTATGTATTCCAAATGGTAGACTCAATTATCCAACAATTCCATCACAATTCCATCACGTAGGCACCCTCTTAAACCTGCCGTTAGAATATCAAAAAAAAAAGAAGAAAAATTAATGTTTTCTGTAGCTGTTATTCTGTATTTTATTTTGAGCAAAATGATGGTAAGATACAGCATCGAGTGTTTGAATGATAGTCGGTAAAACTCACAGCCTCCTTCCCCTTCTACCTCCTTGCATCTCTGTGCAACGTCTTGAGCTGCAAGCATAGCAACACATGGGGAAGATTCATCTCTGTCAGCCTTCACCTTCATCCCTCCTGTTTGCCATTGTTGAGCAGTAGTAAGCTCTCGACCCAAAAACAATCACTCATCAATCCTTCCAATTTCAACAAAATTCTTCCATTTCGAAGTTTTCTATATCATCCCAACAAGAAAATTGGCTCAAAATCATGCCCATTTTTGGTCAATTGTTCTTCAACAAGTTCAGGATTTGGAACTCCATATCAAAGTCTTCCTCCTCAGAATCAAAATAAAAATTGTCAAAAATAAAAATTGCAGTTTTGTCGTTGTTCTGCAAGTTAAAGATAAATAAAAATTAATTTGGATCTATCACACGGGTATGTTTACGTGAAACTGTGAAATAATGGACTTGAGCCCAATTCAACCCCAAAAGTTAGCTTAGGAGGTTGAGGCACCCAAACCATTATAAACACCACAATATGGGTGTCAAAGGCCGATGTGGGACAACTCAACAGAAACTTTTAGGGTTTGGATTTTTAGGGTTTAATTGTCAAAAATTGGATAAATATTTCAACAATTGTTTGAAAATATGATACTGAACTATGATATTTTTTTGTTTTGGAAAGAAATATGATATTAATACTGAACTATTTGGTTGTAAATATGATACTGAACTTTTTTCTTTTTTTGAAAATTCCAAAGCTGTAGAAATTTCATTGCTCAAAAGTGGAAACATTCCATACTGAACTATTTTACAAATTGATTGAAAATAAAAATGAGAAAATTAGACCAAAGTAAACACCTCCATGGCTCCATCTCTTTCTCGCTTGCAGACCTCAGAAAATTCCAGTCTGAGCATGACGACAATTCAAAACATTAATTTTTCTTTTTCTTTTTTTTTTGATATTCTAATGGCAAGTTTAATAGGGTGCCTACGGGATGGAATTGTTTGGTAATTAAGCCTACCATTTGGAATACATAAAAAAAGTGTTCACCACTTGGAATAGATAATAATTGGTGCCTACCATTTGGAATTTCCAAAAAATAAATGAAGGTGGTGTGGTAATTGACCTCAAGTTGAATTCCATTTGTTCGATTAATTATCCTAACTGAAATAATATAATTATTTTTAAAAAAAATTAACTATCGCAGCAATTAAAATATATCTCGTTGTAGTAATAATAATAATCACAATGCCATAAAAAAAATAGCATGAAATATATATTCTTGAAATTCTTATGCTATTGCCTTTTGTACTACTAAATTAAAGAGGAGAAAGTAATAACAAATACCACATTTATCATAATAATAGCTCAATTATAGAAGAGATAAGGTGAGTTGAAGAGAGGCAAGTTCTAGTGATGGTCAATATCAAGCAATGATTCTTTCATACACGGCTAGCTTAGCTATGACAATACATAATTGCTGAGATGTAGAAATCAGAAGATAAGTGGTACCACTAAAGTCCCGTAAATATCATGGTTTATGGTATGATGATCCTCACTATGAAATTTTGTAGAAACGTTATGGACATCCAAGTGTTTGGCCAAACCATTTTATGAACATTAGGCACAGTGGCGGATCAATATTTTCTGATTAGGGGTGGCCAATACACTTAAATATACATCCGATACACAAAAAAATCTGTAATTTTTTATCCCAAATTATACCAAAACACTAAAAAAAAATTTTTACCGGCGGTCGTGGCCACCCCAGGACTAGCCTGGGATCCGCCACTGATGCACACAAGGATCATGATAATATATCTATATGTGTGTTTATGTATGTATAATGGTTATGTATGTTTTTGTATGATTAATTTCATGTATATGAATATTTATTATGGTTATGGTTATGTGTATGCATGTTTAGGTATGCACATGTATGTTTACGTATGGTTGCGTAAGTATAGGTATGGGTAGGTATGTTATAATTTCCGTACTTAGCTCCGGCTAATTCATGTTTATGTCTCCCTCTTAGGTACCAATCCTTCTAAGGAGGCATGGTGTTGGGAGATCTTCAAAGGAGAAGGAGGCATGGAGGCTAAGGCATGATGATGGGAACCTGCAATGACTTACTTCAAGAAGACATGAATAAAGACTAACATTAATTAAGTATGGTAATTTCTATTTCTACTATGACACGACTCTAGTTTACTTTTCATTACTAAAGAACCTATATATACATATATATAATATGCAATTAATAATATTAAGTGAGTAATGACAAATTACTACTTTCTCTCCCCTACTACAAATCACCTTAATAATGAGTAAAGGAGAAAGTTAAAGCTATGAGTGTATTTCCTTGGGGATTATGTAGTGAGGACTACCCACTTTACTCCCTAGGTAAGATAAGCCCCATTTGGCATAAGCTTAATACATAACATGTCCTTATTTAGAAATCATTAATTTGAACGTGATCATCACTAAGACACTGGATTATGTATGGACTTTATGGACCTATATGGATGTTATGGATATGCATGGCCTTTGATGGATAATATGAACTCAAATGACCCTTATGAACTCATGTACTAACCAGACTAAATTGGTAACTAAGACAACATGACTCTAGGGGTGGAAGAAAAATCCGGAACCGGCACACCGAACCGGAAACCGGATTAAAAAAAACGGGAACGGGCAACACCGAACCGGTTTAAAAAAAAACCGGATACTAAACAGGGCGGTTCCGGTTTGGGATATTGACACCGACGGGGAACCGGCACCGCACCGTTAATATAATTAAATACATGTATATATAAATTTTGGTTTAAAAAAAATTATACCCAAAAATTAATACAAAAATAATATAAATTAACTAGTTAAAAAAAAAGAACATTAGGTGTTAGTGTGTTATTGTGTTAGGCTTATGGGCTACAGGGCTAGTAAATTTGGTTCTCACTTTTTTTTATTAAATAAATAATTTTTTTTATTAAATAGAGATTTTTTTTATGTTTGATAGAAATTTATGCGGTTCCGGTTCACCGGTGAAACCGCACCGTTAAAGCCGGTGCACCGGTTTTTAAAAACCGGGTGATTCGATTCCGGTCTCGGTTTATGGTTTTCGCGCACTGTTTCATCCGATGCACCGCTTCGACGCACCGCACCGTTTCCAACCCTACATGACACAAAATAAAATTTAAAAAAAAAAGTATGGGTGTTACAGTTACGATTGAAGGTGAGAATGCAAGAGGAAGAGAAGCCCGCGCAGTATCATTCAATGAATTTTGAATTAAGAACTATAATAAAATGATAACTTGAAGCTTTAGTATATTTGGTGCATATTTGCGGTACACTTAGAATTTTTACTAATTTATGGAGTTCGGTACGAAATTAAAACAATCACCAAGAATGCACCTTCTTCCATTCATCAAGATTTAAATAATGACGAGGAAGACCTACTAGACTTCCACATCGTCTGTAAAAACCATCTTCCCGTACTTCCCACTCTATGGATTTATAGCCTTTCCTAACATATTTCCCCCCATCACAATACCTCTGAAGGTCACCTTTGGTATAAACATCAAACACTTTGTCCAATTTTTTCCAATAAAAATGGCAAAAAAACTTGGTGGTAAAGAAGAAATGATCCGTGAAATACAGTTCTTGAGCCTGACCAACATGTAGATAGCGTAACCCAAGATCATCATCTTTTGATTGACAACGCAGTTGGATTCCAGATTTTGCAGAATTAAATATACGAACCCTTGGATTTTGTGCATCGACCCTCAATGACAACGATAATACTATTATTGTCACCATTATAAAATGAAGATAGCGGATGCAAAGAGAGAAGATGGTCATTTTTTTTATTTTTTTTATTTTTTTGTCAAAAATTAAACTTAATTCTCACGTAGATGCTTAATTTGAGGGAAGACTCTATAAATAAGTCACATTAATTTATATGTTACATCATGTCATTAAGAGTCAAATTGATGAAGATGTGCGTTTTTATAAGTTTCTCTTTGATTTTATTTTCTTCAATGAAACTCTTTGATTCGTTTTGACTTGAAGCTAAATTGTCAATTAGTTTTATTTTATTAGAAAATGCTTATAACATGCACTTTAGTTAATACCAGTATACAGTTTGGTTATAAAGATAAACCTATTAAATTCGAATACATATCAAATTAAATTGACATTACTGTGAAGATTAAGTTGATCCTTTTTTGTTGAATACTTGATAGTTGACAATGATCAGGGAAAAAAAAAAGATTGAGGGGTTGGACCAAATTCATATCTCCCATTCCCTTGTAATATTATTAATTCCAAAAAATAAAATATTAATTGTTAAATGGGATGGCTAAGACTATGGGAGAGAATTGCAAGTAGTATGAAAAAGTTGTTCAAGTCTTCTTGATAATAATCCAACATATAATGCTCTTTCACTCTAGTTAGATGCAGTGTCTATCTCTTTTTCTAATAGGAACATTATCTTTTTCTAATAGGAACATGTAAAATCAGATTATACTCATAATCCAATCAATTTAAGGAGAGAGTGTGGAAGTTGGGAGTAAGTTACCACACAACTGGGGAAGAAGACAAAGAAAGAAAAGGTGGTGGTGGTGGAGCGGTGGCGGCCGGCAGGAGGCCCGGGTAGAGGGAGCTGGAGAGCCGAGAGAGAGAGTGAGTGAGGGATGAGAGTATCAGAGTTTGTAGGTGAAAGCAAAAATGAGATTAGTTCTCATCCGAGAGTTGTATTTATAAACAAGGAAGAGACCCAGAAGCGCTCTTTTTCCTTCACTTAACCGGCCCAAAAAGGGTTGTCCCAAAACACAAGACATCAATTTTTAATCCTTCCTTATACTTATACCACAAAAGTATTATCGGTAACCTATGAAAACCCAATAGATCGATATCCATGTCATGGACCTTATGGTCACTCCCATAATTATTTTTTTTAACATGACTTGGATAAAAGAATAAAACAAAAGATAGGCTCTCAGAAAAGAATACATACGTATCCATGATTACTATAAATTATAATGGAACCCGTAAAAGAATATTTGAATATCCATGATAACCACAAATTAAACCGAGAGAAGAAACTAGATTGAAAATTTTCTAATCTAAGATTTTTATGGTCGTTGCACTGTTCAAGTCCTACAAAACACACTCTAGTTAGATGAATTGGAACATCGAACATGCACGAATTTTAATTATTAAACGTTTATTTCTAACCTTGATTAATTACGATAATAAACATGTAATAAAGGGTAGTTAACGTTGGGTTATTACAATTTAGGCTTTTCAAAGTTAATGTTTAATCAATAATATCTCGTGTAAGATTTTTATAAAAAAATATAATATTATACCTTTCTAATTGTATTTTTTTATTACGAATCTAACGACATCAATTTTATATGATGAATCATTATATAAATTAAGATATTAACAATCAAAGTTTTTGATACAATTTCTAATTAAGTCATACACATATATAAATAAAAATGGAGAAGTAATTTAACAAAGAATTTAAAAAGGACCCAACTAATTTTCGCACATAAAAGTCAAATAAAACACCAAACTAATTAAAAAGACTAAGATGCATCATTTATCATCAGGAAGCACAGAGAACATGTATTTTAATGAACCAAACAACCAAAAATGCTGGCAATTGAATAAGCTTTGTGTCCATGGTGTTGTATATATCCAATTCTAGATTTGGATCAAAGATAAATAAAGAAAAAGGACGAAAAAACAAATAATTTGATAAATACAAAAGACAGGTGGAGTATCAAGCATATTTAATAAATTATAGCAATTACTATTTCTTTTTTATGGAAATTACTATTACTTTTATTTTGTAAAACAAATCTAATATATATATATATATATATATATATATATATATATATATATATCCATCTAATATCCCGAAATATATTTAAACAACATACAAATAAAATACAATAAATTGCAAATGTCAATTCCAAATAAAAAAAAATTATGTTTAGTTGCATATGATTTTAAGTTTTACATTGTGGATATTATCGAATACTATAGTAGAAGTATTTTATTACAACACAATTATTCAAATGATTCGCATTGTCGATACATACAAAAGAAAAACACAATAATGGTAATATTTTAGACAACTACAAGAAAAGAAGAAGAGTTGGGAGGGCAGTAGCGACAGCAACGAATAACCAACATAGCACAACAAATGAAAACGACAACTCCAAGAAAAATAGTAGAAAATGAATTTCAGTTTTAGAGGATGGATATTATGCAATGCTTTAGTTGAAGTCAATTTTATTTTACTAAACATTACCAAAATGTATTTCTCAAAATAAAATAACGAAAACCCTTTGAAAATTCTATAACACTCCATTAACCGAACATTGAATAAAGAAAATGAAACGCTACTCGCAAGAAAAAAAGATAAATTAAAAACGACAAATAAGACAAATTAATCCGTGAATAGCACGGGTACAAACACTTGTTTAATCAATAGATTGTTATGTATTACTATATGTTGACATGTGGCATCTTCTTAGATGAGTTGGTTTTGTTTTAATATAGTAATAGATAGATAATAATGATAATTTGAAGCTTTTGTATATTTGGTGCATATTTGTGGTACACTTAGAATTTTTACTAATTTATGGAGTTCCTTACCAAATTAAAACAATCACCAAGAATGCACCTTCTCCCATTGATTAAGATAACCTGGATAATCTACTAGAACTGCACATCGTTTATAGAAACCATCCTCCCGTACTTCCCACTCTATGGTTTCATAACCCCGACAATGCCCGAAATTAAGGTCACCTTTGGTATAAACATCGAACACTTTGTCCAAATTTTTCCAATAAAAATGGCAAAAAAACTTGGTGATAAAGATGAAATGTTCTCGTAAATACAGTTCTTGAGCCTAACCAGCATGTAAATAACGTAACCCAAGATCATCATCTTTCGATTGACAACGTAGTTGGATTCCAGATTTTGCAGAATTAATTATACGAACCTTTGGATATCTTGCGTCGATCCTCAATGTCAACAATAATACTATTACTGTCAGCATTATAAAATGAAGATAGCGGGTGCAAAGAGGGAAGGTGACCATTTTTTTTATGTCAAAATTAAACTTAATTCTTAGGTAGATGCTTAATTTGAGAGATACTCTATAAATACTCCCTCCGTTCCATATTAATTGTCCACTTAACTAACTTATTTTTTTCCAAATTAATTGTCACTTTACATTTTCCTATATCTAACTAACTTATTTTGTCTTTAATCATTAGTTACATATCACTTTTCCCCACAAAATTCCAAATTCATATCACTTTAATCATTAATTACATATCACTTTTCCCCATAAAATTCCAAATCCATATCGCTTTTCCCCACAAAATTTCAAATTTATCATGACTTTTCTCTCACTACAACACTCCACCTTGATGAATGTGTTTTTGTACTATAGGTCATTTAATTCGGAGGGAGTAAGTCACATTAATTTATATGTTACATCATGTCATTAGTAGTCAAATTGATATAGATGTGCGTTTTTATAAGTTTCTCTTTGATTTTATTTTCTTTAATGGAATTCTTCGATTCTTTTTGACTTGAAGGTTAATTGCCAATTAATTTTATTTTATTAGAAAATGCTTGTAACATACACTTTAGTTAGTACTAGTATACAGTAACGTTTGGTTATAAAGAAAAACTCATTAATTAATAAATCTGAATACATATCAAATTAAATTGACATTACTGTAAAAATTAAGTTGATCCTTTCCGTTGAATACTTGATAGTTGACAGTGATCAGGAAAAAATAAAGATCGAGGGGTTGGACCAAATTCATATTTTACATTCACTACTAATATTATTAATTCCAAAATAAAATATTAATTGTTAGATGGGATGGCTAAAAATAAAAAAAATAAAAAAATGAAAAAGTTGTTCAAGTCTTCTTGATAATAATGATAACATATTGTTGAGTTGTCCCACATTGACCTTTGACACCCATATTGTGGTGTTTATAATGGCTTGGGTGCCTCAACCTCCTAAACTAGTTTTTGGGGTTGAATTGGGCTCAAATCCATTATTTCATACATATGATGCTCTTTCACTCTAGTTAGATGCAGTGGCATCTCTTTTTCTAATAGGAACATTATCTTTTTCTTCTTTAGTTTGTTTCTTTTTTTGCATTCCTTTCTAGTTTTATCCTTTGAAATGTAACCATAATTTACTTTTCTAACCAATTATTCGAAGAAAAAATGTGTTCAAGAATTTCTTTGGGGTAATATATTTTTCACACTAAAGTTCAGGGTTTGACTCCCTGTTCCGCTATACAGTATCGTAAGTGTTGTAATTACCCATAAATAATATGTTTAATAGTTTATAGTCAATATATATGTAAGTTGTTTTCTACAGGAAAAAAACAAGTATTTTCAATATGTAACATGTATTATTTCCTGTGAGTATACGTGAATTTAGTCCAATCATTTGATATTGGTCATATGCTATGCACGAATTCTTTTAAATTTTATAAATTAATTCTTTTACAGTGTTGGCTCCAGGGGCGGATCTAGCCCTTAGCCAGTGGAGCCAAGCGACTACACTGGAATTTTCGGGAAAAAAATTGTTTCTGAAATCTTAAAAAAAATTATACTCAGAATATATGTTGATTTTGTTTGGAAAGAAGCGTGGGGTGAAGTGTAGCCGAGTGGTTTGTGTGCAAGTTTGTTAGTGGTGAGGCGGAAGTTTGAGTCTGCCTAAAGACAATAATTTTAAATTTTTTGATCTATTCACTGCTTACCTCGGCCATCGATTAAGAGACAGTACCAGTCTTCACAAACTCAATTAACAGATAGTAGCTTGTTGTTTAGCTCAATTAACAGATAGCCTTTGGAGTGTTAGGTTGTGACTTTGAGACTTACAAGAGGTTGGTTTTGGAGTTTTTTATTTTTATTTTTTTAAGCATTCTAGTAGTTAGATTGCTGCTCTCCTTCATTCCCTAACACAAATGAATTTCAAAATTCCATTACTATCTACACTCCAAAGTTCCACCTCCAACACTCCCTCTAGACCAACCGTGGTTGGGCGCTTGGTGCTTGACTGTAACACCCCAACACCCTTAACCACAAGATTAACACAACAACTCATACTAAACCTGTGATTAGCGCAGCGGAACACCTTAGGGTGGAGGTATTACCGCCGTCCCCACTCGGGACAAGGCAACAACCCAAAAGAACATCATTAAAACATATAAACATTACATACTATACTTCCAAAACATAACTTCATACTTAAAGATGAATCTCCAAAGCATAACCATCAAACTTTAACAACCATTAAAGATGACAAGTACAATCCTTCTTCCTTAAGCATGGGTACTTTAAAACGTGGGACACCCAAGTCGACCGGAATACTTCAACCATGACTACCTTGCTTGCAACACGTGACTACCCTTGCTTGCCTTTGCCTTTATCTTGGGTGCTCGGACCCCCTAAAACAAAACATTGAAACATTGCGAAAAGTGAGTGGGGAAATACTCAGTATGTAAACCTCCAACACGTCAAACCGTTCGAAAACGGTTTTAGTGCCGGCATTTAAATTCATTTTGAAAACGGGAAAGAGGAGATAAAACATTAACTTGAAATGACATGAACATAAACTTATACATGAGTAAAAGTAACTTGAGTTCATAAAGAAAGAACATGTCACATGAACTTAGAAGTAAATACATAAAT
Source organism: Portulaca oleracea (assembly GCA_029582165.1). Taxonomy (NCBI): domain Eukaryota; kingdom Viridiplantae; phylum Streptophyta; class Magnoliopsida; order Caryophyllales; family Portulacaceae; genus Portulaca; species Portulaca oleracea. The sequence continues at coordinate 6,299,260 of CM055883.1, read as the reverse complement.
TTAAGAGTTTTGGGTCCATTACGATCGATGCAATGCATCTCACACACACGCATGCCCAAACCGATCTAAGTTTGGAATGGGTGACTGCTATGCAGTCGACACTGGCCAGGTCTAGGACACTCTGATCAGGAGCATCTAAAAGGCTAGCACTTCTCGTAACTAGCTAGAACATAAAACATAGAATCCATAAAATGGGACCACTTAAAACCATGAATAATCATAAAAGCATAAATTAGCATAAACCGTAAACATTTAGCATAAACCGTAAACCTTTAGCATAAACCGTAAACATAAAGGAGCGAAAAGTTGGACAATTCGCGTACCTTGGTTAGATGAAAGCTTTAGCGACGAGCCTCGAGCTTGAGATGGCGTGGGCGACTTGGAGACTATAAGGAATTTGTAATAAAAGCGCAGAGAAATCGGTGAGGTTCATGTAATCATATAAAATAGAATTAAATACTTAAACTTGTCTCATAATTGGTAAGAAAGGAAATAAAATTTCAGATTTTAGTAATTCGCTGTTTCGGCGATAACTTGGGCTAGAAAACTCGGATTTTTGCAAACGAGTACTTTTCGGAAAGGGAAAATCATGCCCGACAATTTTGTCAACTGGCCCAGAGGCTAGAAATGAAAGGAAGGGCTCGAAAAATAGCCCGGACAGAAACAGTGCATGAATAAACTATAACCGGCTTAAAAACTTAGAGTGGAACCCACGGTGAAAATTGAATAACAATAGAGATGGTTCATGGCTTATGATGCATTTCAACCATTGGCTTGAAGGAGCATAGAATTAGAGCACTTGAAAGCTTATTAGAAAGAAGGTACTTGATTAATGAAAACATGAAGAATGTCATGTTTACGGACTTAGAACAATATTATGTTTATGGATTTTTAGAAACTATTTGTGAATCGATGAACGGTGAATTGGATATGAAGAAAGGACGAGCTTATGGTTACTTAGACATAGAGGAACGCATAAACTCGCTAAGAACTCAAGTGTAACCCTTAGTCATCAACAATACCTAATTGGGCCTTAAAGCTTCACCGAATTAACCCATGGTTTGCTAATTTACCTATAATCCTTTAGGAGATAATCCTCAACATCAACCTAACTTAAATTAGCTTAGAAAACTCATCCCAACTATCTTGACAATACCACAAAGGCTACAAACTTATAAGAACTCCATAAAAGACCCAATTTACAAATTTTAGGCTAAAAAGGCAATAAAAATTCTGGGCAGAAACTTGTTCCGGACAGCCCTGCTTCCCGGGCTCGTAACTCATACTCCCGATATCGGATGACTACGAATCATACCTTTCCGGAAAGCTTGCAACGTGGCCTAAAACTTTCATGTTCACCATAAAAACTAAAGAGGTCTCCAAAGGCACGAAAAACAGCCCTCAATATACTGACTCAGAATTCGTATATAAAATTATACCTTCACGATTTTGGTCTTAACTCGGGCTATACATGTCGGAATCTCGAAATTCCAAAGCCTATGGTTAGCTAACACCTTGGGCTATCATATGGAGTAGAAATCTGGGCAAAAACCCCACTTTTATACCACTGTAAATTTCCAGAACCGAAACAGAAATCTTATCTACCGAATTTTCCGGTTTTTAGCTTGATTTTTCACCCTTAATCATATTAAAACACAATCAAATCCCATATAACCTTAATCCACCATATTTCCAGAATATAAACCTTGATAATTAACTCATCTTAGACCTTAAAAACCACATGCATCCATGGATTAAATCTAAACTTAACATAAAAGACATATTCTTGAACTCTTGCACCAAAACCTCACTAATTCACCCAAATTAAACATAATAACACTTAATTCATAATCTTAAAACATAAACTCAGCCCTTATATACTAAGAATCTCTCAAGAAATTCACATGCATTAACATGTATTCATCATCCACCATGAATTCAACCATAAAACCTCACAAACACTTAGAAATATACATGCATACACTTAAAACTTAAACCCTAACTTAACCACAACTTAAATTCATGCTTAATAAACATAAAGAAGATGAACAACATCAAGAGAACATAAATTTGAAGTAGAAATTCAGATTATAAACAAGAGAATTAGGTTAGGGTTTGAGATTATACCACTTGAATTTGAGGTGAGAGATTGAACAAGTAAAGGGGGAAGAAGGTGGTGGCCGGTGGCTGGGGCCGACGGCGCCGGCGAGGTCGCCGGAAAAGCGTCGGCAGGGGGCGGCAGAGGTGGCTGGTCGGCTGGGCAGCATTGGGAGGAAGAAGAGGGAGAGGGGTGAGTGCGAGAGAAAGTTGTGATAAAAATTCTGATTTTGCCAAATGAACTCAAACCCCCTTTAACCCCCTTAATAAAAACCCTTCCCTAATTAAATTACCATCTAATTAACACTTAACTTAAACTATTGGTAAAAGAAATTAGCTAGGTAAAATAATTGGTAATCAACCCAAATAAATACATAACATAAACCTTGAAATTATAATTTAGTATATAACTAAATAAAATTTCCTTGGAATAAAATTGGGTGGAAGACTAAAAATTAAAATCACATAAACTAAACTGATAAAACATACTAATAAAATAATTCGGGCCATAAAATGTACTTAGGAGGATCGAGTAGTATAAATCGTAAAAGAAACGGAATTGAGAATAATATAACCTTCCTCGGTTACAAGCGTAAAATTGAGAATGATAAAATAAATTATAAAACTTATCGTAAAAGTATTCATAAACTCGTAATAATAATCATAACTTTAAATTCGAGATAACATAAAATCAACCCGTTTAACCATCGCCTAACTCGAGACCTGTCGCGTATAAAAATAAATAATAATAATAATAACAGAAATAATCATATTAACGTAAAAGAAAGAAAATTTCTAACAGCGTAATTTAGATAAACACCGTGATTACGGCTTTAATTAATACGGGTTTGGGGCGGGTCGTTACATTGACCGCCACTTTCGCAGCCATCAATCAGTTTTCTGTCAATCTATCTTTCGATCTTTCTCTGCCTCTTCTCTCAAGTCTCAACTCAACCTCTTGTGACTTTTATTATAAATTAGTCTCTAAGTTCTAAATTTCTATTATCATTCACGATTTTTCCATAATTCATTCTCAATTCATTTTCAATTCTCCAGGCTTTCTAGTATTCTCAATTCTCTAGTGGCTAAATTAGGGTTTATAAAATGGATTTGCTATTTGTTAACCGAGCAATATAATCAAATTTGAATTGCTAATTGGATGCATATTTTACTATTTTTCTATATGAGAATTTGGAGATTGTCAATTTTTGGTATTTTGAATACTTGCTATCGAATTGAATTATTAAATGTCTAATTTATTCAACTTATTAATGGGTCAATGCCGTTAAATTAGAATTTGGAAGACTTGTTAACTTTTCACTTGTGTTGGTTTTGTGACACTTACACTGCCTTATTTGTTTGGTTTTTTTTATGCTTTAGGGTTGTGTTGTATATACCTAGTACTATTAAACTTTAATTTTTTTTAACAAATTATTGTTGACTCCACTGATTTCAAATCCTGGATCCGCCACTGGTTGGCTCCTTAATTAGTTTCCTCTCACTTTGGTTAGAGTTTAGCATTTCATTTAGACATCATCAAGATACCCCTCGATCTCTTGGCTCAATTTGTTCATCAGTGTGTCTTTCAATCATATCTATCGACATGGCAATAATGCTGCAAATTGATTAGCAAAGAAAAAACTCATCTCTTCGATCCAAGCTTGTGTATGCCCAAATTTTGTTTTCAAAACTCCAAATTGTTTTGTATGATGATAATATTGGTAGAATTGAGGAACCCTTATGAAAAAGGTGACGAAATATTTATTATCCTTACGACAAAATACAACACATTAACTCACAACTATTTATGATTGAGAAGAGCTACAAGTACACATATTTCGACAATTAGTATTTGACCATCTTAATATGTAAACAACAAAATACTACACCAGCCAATACATTTTACACTAGCTCCCAAGATTTCCCAATGAGCTTCAAAATGAACATCCCAAGATTCTTAATAAGGTGACTAAGCTTCTAACTTGTACAATCAGTAAAACCCTAAACCCAAACTCACAGATCCTCTATCTCTTCCAGGGACGAGAAATGCGAATCCATGTTCCTCAATGTATCCTGATCGATCTCGACATTCGTCACCAGTTTTATTGAAAAAAACTCCGATTCTTGCCCTAAACCAAACTCTTTCATCAACCCAGCCTCTTCCTTTGCAATTTCAGTGCCCTCGGTTTTCTCGACACTGGTTTTCTGCTGGTTTCTAATCTTAGACCTCATTTCAATACACGGCTTCAGATCCTCCACATTTCGGGCTTTATTCAACCTATCATTCAGCTCGTCCCAAGCTGAAGCCTTCCCATGATTATCAAGATCGGCTTCAGGAATTATTAGGTTATTGGAAGCATCGAGATCGCTCGAGTCGTGTTTCTGAAGCTTTCTGAAGCCCTGGTCAATTGTCTGCTGAATTCTCTTCCTGAATTTGTCGATTCTAGTTGGGTTAGACCTTAGTCTTACCTTCATCTCTGTAATAGCCTCCTCCTTTTCATTGCCAGAGATTGTAGGGCTTGACGTCTGGGGGGCACCCTCTTCGTCTTGCCCCTCGGAATTTACATCAAAGATGTCTTCTAGGAGATTGATGTTCTGCATGTATCTGTCAAAGGCTTCATTTTCGGCTTCTATATTTCTCTCCTTGTATTCCTTCAGTTTTGCAAATCTCCATTCATTTATGGCAAGAGCTTCCTGAAAAATTGTTCTGTCAGAAAAGATTGTTTGGATTGAGCTATTGTTTCAATATAAGGGGGTCAAGTGAATGTGTGAACCTTTCTGGTCACTGGCTTCCTTGAACGAAGAGGGGTATGCACATTGTTGAACTGTGAAAATGTACTAGAAAGCTGCCTAAGTGAAGATACTTTAGCAGAAGACCTGTACGACCAACAAAAATGGAAGAAAAATACCAACAGTTAGCAGAAATAAGAGAAATGCACAGTAGGGTGAAATAATAAGTGTAGCAAAGCCTAAAAACTTGATATTTCTCACATCATACCCCACCCTTTACCACAAACACAGCAACAATTCCACCCCCCGGGTTCCTCTGAATAAAGAAAGATAAGAATGGGAAACCCTCGACATATTGCCTCTTCTATATCAGTGAGATTCATTATAGAAGGTGAAAGAGTGAATAATCAATCAATGAACAATTAACAGCAAATTTACAAAGCCATTCCAGTGTAATCCAGTTTATGGAAAGTACAACAATAACAACCTTCCAGGAGAAATGCGTTTGAGTCAATCCAGTTTATGGAAAGTGTTCCTTAATTATTTAGAAAAGCTGATAAGCATATACTTACCCGGAGGGTGGAGTTTCAGTTGGCTGCTGCTGAGGAGCAGATGCGTTTGCAGAAGCTCCCCTATCCGCAAGGGTAGCATTCGGCTTCAATACTGCAATAACCACCCTGGAATTATTTAGAGGAAAAGAGAAAAAGGGAAGACGTAACCTTTGCATGGATATTAAGCTGTAAACATAATAGTGGCTCCTAGAAATTCCCAAATTATAGTACTAGCAGATAAGCATCAATTTAAACTCAGAGCACATAACAGTGGCTCCTAGAAATTCCAATTTTCATGCCTTTCTTTCACACGATCTCCCTCCCCAGAGTTTACAAGACACATTAGCATTACAATCAAACATTTATGATATAGAACAGCTTTTGTCTGGATAGACAATTCACTCAAAAAGCAGCATGGAGGTCCGAAATATAAAATCAGCACAAGGGCATCATATGCCACCAATTGAACATGTTCACATTGGTAAAAAAAAGCTATGCACGATGCTGAGCATGGGAACAGAGCACCAGGAACTGTACAAGATGTAACTTACAAAATAGAGGATAGTGAGTTGTCAAAGCAACTACATATAACATATGCTAAGTTGACATACCATGTATATGACAAGGATTTTGAGCTTTTGAGCAGCAACTTTTACATGATTGGTAAGGGCACCTGAATTCAATAACAAGGGGATCAATTTAATAAGCAATAGTGCAATACAAAGGTTCGTAACATTTTGCAAGCATAAAACTGATCAGGATTCAAGGTATATCATCACACCCAACATGGTTTGAAGTATAAGTCTGCGAAAATTCTAGAAAAATTAGAAAAATTACTCCTCGGTTGTCACATGTTGATCAAAAAGCTCTACAACTATATTTACAAAGCGAGAGTCAAGTTGTTTCTCCCTATGCAAACTAATAAGGTTTTATAAGCACCAACCTACACTTATAATCCAACAGAACATGCAAGAATTCTAGACAATGCCATTTCTTCTTTTTCCCCTCCAAAGAAACACTTGTTTAGAAAGAATTTCTTCTTTCAAGTACATCTTCACTATAAATTTCACCAATCAAAACTATAGGTAGGAATTTCACCAATCAAAACTACCAAGTAAAAGCAAAATAGGATTTAAGAGGCACCTAGCTTCCAACTCACATTTTCAAGATCTATATTTACACAAAGAGCAAATATTCACATCAAAGGGGACTACTCTAATTAACTAGAACATTGAGTAAATCTTTGAGTTCCACACTTCATTATCTAAACCCTAATGCTTTTTCTTTAATTGTTCCAAATCTTATTGTTTGTGCTTGCCATCCTGGACTAGCGGACTTAAGAGTTTAGATATTCACCTTAAACAATCAGGAACAAGAACCTTCAGAGCTTTACCATCCCCCTCAGTGCAACACACGCCATTTGAGCAATGCAAACTTAGTGTGTATGCCCTAATGATTTATCATTTGGATGCAGTGAACCATGAAATGCATTTACATTACCATATTCATATGCCTATGACAAAATTAACCAAAATACAGCAACCCATGTAATTATATTTACCCTCACTAGAGCTACGCGATTTTAATTAATCGCAGCTTATGTTTCTAGCTCCCCAGTCCACCACCCTTCCCATCCACTCTTTCCTATTCATATGAGCCTTTTTTGGTCAAAACCCCAACAATCAACTGCAACAAGTTTTTTTATGTACTCAAATTTGTGTGATTGCCTAGAATAAAAAAGTATTATGATCCTCCTAGTACATTGAAGCATAGATGGACCAGCATGTACAGCAACTGACAAAAGTCCTTTGGATTTGATTACTACTATTATTGCCATCCTTCAAATCCACACTTATAGTAAACATAAAAGTTCATTGAACTTGCGAATTATGTTGAATCCCAATATTGTAAGGCTACTGATATTGAATTCTGCTACATATGCGCAATAATAATAGATAATTGAATTCCATTACATAGTGACTGAATTAAACCCCACAAAGCAAGACATTATAGCTTCCCTTGTTCTAAGATATTCCACCTTAGCCATAAGAGGGAATTGAAAGCTTGGCCACATATACATCCTATCATAAGTTCCCTTATCAATCTGCCTCTAACAGGCATATATCCATTTTATAGAACACATTTCCAAGGTTCCAACACAATTGAGCGATAGGCAAATCTCTCTTTATTGTAACACCATGTTCCCAATCAATGGCCATGTTCTGCAGGAAACTAACAGATAATATGGTATTCTGCATTTAAACAGGTTTCAACGTGGATTTGAAAAATATTTATTTTTAAAAAAAAAAACAATACATTGAAGCTCATAAAGACAGCCACAGAAAAAGTACTTAATCAAGAATCAAGTCAATCAAACAACTTAAAGTTCTTCAGTAGTTACTATTAACACTCTCAACCTATGTAGCTCAGACTCGCTACAGAGTGTAGCATACAGGTACATATCAGCGTCTCCAACTTGGCTTAGGTAAAACGAAAGGTATGAGGATTCATATCTAAAAGCTGGACAAAAGTACAGGATTAATACAGGTAAGGGGACAGAAAATGATATTTGAATAATTTAGCAAGTGGGAAAAGTTGTGGGAAGAATGAGTGGATATATTACTGTAACTTAGGAATTGTTTTGAGGGGGAAGGGGTCCATATTCCAAAGGAAACATAGTGTTGATATAAGATATTGAACAACTTGTGATTTATAAATATAAAAAAAAAATAGGTGTTCAATTTTACCATGCCTAGCAGCAAAAGACAGCTAAATATGTCCATTGCCAAAAATAAATCATTCAAGGTAATTAATACCATTCAACAACCCCTAGGTTTAAAAAGGAAACCCTATGTTTCTCTAACCCTCAAAGTCAATTGTCCATGGCTGTTGACTCTTAAGTGCGATCATTCAAGTCAAACATGTATGTCATACCCATGCCATCATATGTCAACATGGCCACTCATCTACGCCCAGGAATTATATCGAGTTCAATCATCATAGCAAGCAACTCATCTAGCCACAACATGCAAGGGATTAAAAGTGGGCAGCGGTGCCCAATAACCAACAAATAATCATTTATTGTTAACATACCATGAAAAGAACTTGCAAATAAGAGGTACATACGGATAAGTGCATCACTAACCACTTGCTCACTCTCATCTCTAACTCATAAGCACGTAAACGAAGATATGCTAAGTTTCAACACAACAATGGGACACATCACACACGTCTAGCAATCAAGTCAAATCACAGAATATAATGTTTTCAAAGGGAACCACACAAAAACACAACTTATTAAAATGTGAGTACACAAACCCTAGTCAACTAAATCAATTTCAACAAGAAACCATTTTTACACAGCTTGTGTTGCATTGCACTAATATCAGCCTCTCACCACTAGTTCTGGGTACTTTTGGCTAGTAAACCCTAGCAATAACAGCATCCACATTGGATGGTCTTATGTATTGTCTATGCTCAATAATGCAAATTGTGGGAAAGATCAAAGAAGATATAGGAGACAACCTGATGAATGTGGACTCTCAAGATGAGTATCCAACATACAGAATCTCTGAACCATGAAAGCTTCATTCAAAGGGACCTTGTAGGGACAAAGGGCTCAAACACCGGGAATCAGGGATATCTGCTGGTGGATATGGCAATGAAGCCGCTTCCTCACACCACTAAAGGACATGCTAACTAAACAAATCATGAAACATCCTATGACTACTGAAAATGCAGCATAAATCTCATGCTACCAATACTAGCATAAATCACCCTTCTACCTAGTTAACTACAATGCCCTACCATAATCATATCCATTTAAATTCTACTTGCACAATAGCTGAGTTTATCCTGACTCTTCCTTTCATTCATAAAGAATCACTTCAAGTTCTATCTTCTTTGTCAAGTGGCAAAGGAAGAATAATATTCAACATTCAAGCACCTAATTGAATACTTGTAGCATTTGTTCGCATGTCAGACACAAAATGACCAACAATAATTCAAAGAGACAAAGGCTCTTATAGATTTCTGCTGATGCATTTAGCATATGTTTAGTTTTTACACCTGATCAAATGAATGACCATTGTTTACCTACTGCCACGGAGCTTCAGTTACATCGAATGGTCTCTCTGAAATAATTGGTGAAGATTTAATTTGGCTAAGAGAGCTAAGAGTGCTTCCCGTATGCTCTCCACTCTTTCATATTGTTCATCAAAAGAGATTCTACAACAACCATACATCTAAACACATTACACAGGGTTTGCTCCCACAAAAATTTGTATTATGACAGGGATTCCTTTATAGATTTTCAGACAATTTGTATTAAATTGATTAGTCTTATCCAACCCAATATTATCCAAAAGCACATACATTTCCCTAAACTAACTCCAAAATCCAAGTCCTTTAAAAGCAAAAAACTTTGAAACCAGAACGAGTAACCTCAAATGACCAACACTCCAATTCAAACCACCAAGCTAAAATTCAACCACAAACAACTCTAATTATACCTAAATCCATAGCTGAAACAAACAAAATCAGAAACCAAACGCAGACAAACAGAATTAGAAACCCTACTGACCTGGACCTAGCGACATTGCCACACTTAATACACTTAGGCTTATTCAGCCCCCGGAGATTCTTCGGAGGGTCAGGTCGCTGCACCGTTATTGTCGGCAACGCCGGATTCTTCGCCGGAGTCGGAGTGCCCGCCACCGTCGTCGCCGCCGCCGCAGGAGGAGGCAGAGGATTAGTGGAGGCGGAATTAGTGCCAGGAGTGCCCTCGCCGCCATTGTTACTCGCCGCCGGCGACGAAGCAGCCATTGTTGGCGGCCACAAGAAGCTTCTAGAAACCAGTTGGATCACCAAACAACCGTCGGAGATTGAATTCAGAGAATGTGTGTTCGTTTGTAGGGGAGAAAGAGAGAGAGGAGAAACCCTAGCTTCGGCAAAATCCGATTCAATTGAAAATCCGCAGTTTGAATTGAGCGAATTTGTTGGTGATTTGTTTGAATTGTTTCCCTCTGAGAATTCAAATTCTCAGTGATTCTTCTGAGTCTGACTCTGCTGATTGAATTGAAGAGGGAGAAAGAATTGAAGTTTGAACTCTTTGAAGTCTGGAAAAGCTTCTGCAAAGGCGAATAAGAAAGAGAAAGGCAATCCCAATTTGTTACTCGAACATCGGTTGGGCTTTATATGGGTGGAAGATTGGGCTCTGGACCACGTCAACATGTGTTTCATTTTCTGGAGAAAAATTGATGGTGGTACATTGTACTTTAAGGGTTTGGATTGTGGTAACATGTACTTTAAATTTGTATTACAGTATACCGTAATGTAAAAGTGTTGGATTCAGTACACCACCACCAAGTAGGTAACTCGGATTAAATCAATTATTTCACATTTAACGCGATCAAGCAACGTGTTTCTTTAATTGATTTTGGTTTTGAATTTTTTTTAAAGCTTATTTAGACCCCAACTCACTTAAACTTATAATGGCATGACAATGAATTAAAAATAAACACACTTTAACATAATAAAAGTTGAGTCGAGTGTTTTTATTTCTAATCCATTGTCATGTCATTATAAGTTTAAGTGAGTTGGGTTCTAAATAAGCTTAAAACAAATCAAAATCAAAATCAATTAACGAAACACATGCTTAGATTGCCCCGTCAGCATTCTGACGCCAGAAATATATTTCGATTTAGTCCGAATAAATATGTTACAAGTTTGAATCATTTTTAGCTAAAAAGTGAGTTTGGATCATTTTCAATTAATAACTCCGACCTTAAATTATTTTAAGCCAAAAACCCAATATTATATTATTTAATTTTAGTAATCCTTTTCAAGAACAACAATTTTGAGAAACCACTATCAAGTTTAATTGCAAACTATTGAGAAACCACTAAGATTTAATATCACTTTAACATTGTTTTTCCTTTGCATTTCAATACTTTTTGATGTTGAAAGTTAATTATATTTCGACTTACATTGTTTAAATCCACATTTGACATCTGTTTCCATCAAATTTGATATTTTTGTTATCTATTTCTATAAATTATTTCCCGTTCTTTTATGCGTTAACGCACCCAAACGCAACGCAACTTACCCCAACCCTACCACAACATAACGTAAATTACCATTATTTTTTAACTATTTCTACCGCAACTTAACGCAACGCAAACGCAAGCGCAACGCAACGCAACACAAACGCAACGCACAAAAGAATGGACAAAAAATTACCATTACATTTGCAATCATGTACCTAAATTGACACCCATCTGGAAGAATGGGCAAAAAATTAATAATCCACAACTTTGTCATGCGTGTCACATCTTCGTTGGTCGGATGAGTCGTCATCTGCTGCTTCACACCCCACCATAATTACGCAATAAATATTGCATGCGTCCAGAGCATGTGCTCCAGATATTTATAAGTGAACAATTATTGTAATAGGAGTAAACAATTTAATATTCATGATGAACAATCTAACATATGTGGATGATCAATCATAACATTTGGAGAAGTGCTCCTGATGAACCTAATAAATTGCACTAATCACGTCACGTTATAATCCCTAATCTAGCACGTGGCACTCTCGGACAAACCAACACCCTCCTCCAATCCTACGTTCATACTAACCACCGCATTTTATCCAACCTTCAACCCCCTATTTCCTTGGATCTTTTTCTTTTATTTAGTTTATAGATTTTATTTTTAGTGTCAATATTTAATTAATAATTTTTAATAAATATTTTTTTAAAAAAATTATAATTTTTTAATAATTTTTTTATTATAAATTTAATAATTTTAATTCTATATAATAAATTATTATATAAATTAAAATATTAACAGTTAAAATTTTTAACATAATTTTTTAAACGATAAACAAACAAAAATGAAGGAAGTATATGTTTTTCCGATCAATGCCCCCTTTGACTATTGCTTTTATCCTTTTATTTTGTTTCTTAGAAGGTCATGACTTATTTTAAGTTTTAATAGAGATTCTTGTGTGTGTGTGAATGGGAGGAATTGCTTGGAAACTTCAACATATACTTGTTGTACTCCCTCCAATCCTACAACTCCCTCAAAAACTAAAATATTCTTATGAATTTTTTTTATTATCTAATTTATCCTTATAAATCATTAACACAAAGGCAAATGTGGACACGCGTACATGTTACATGCATAGTTGCATACATATACACACATGGATCGATGTATTGTTTCTTCATTATCCTTATAAATCATTAACCAAGATGTGATCAAATGTGAATCTATATGTATGAGATGATCAAATGTGAATATATATGTATGTTACATGCATACACACGTGGATATATGTGTGTATACGTATAAGGATGTCTCTTTAATTTTAGTTCTTTAAATGAGTGATAAAATTTCCTAAATATCAACCGTCACTTGCAATGAAGGTTATTTTAACTATTATTTTTCCGATCTTAAAAAATAAAAATAAAAATAACTAGTATTTCTTTTGTCACAATGTTGGCAACTTTTCGTTTCTAACAATAAATTAAATATCATTTATTATTTTACTCTCATTATTTGTTTTTATTCCTGATAAACATTGTAATATATATGTATCCATCATTCTTAATTAACTAGTGATGATTTAAATTGATCTTTTAGTTTAAATTAATTTTTTAAATTATATTTTCTTAGGATCACCTCATAACATACTTAAAGTAACACATATGATAAAAAGGATGAAGTAATTTTATATAGCATGAAACAAATTGGCAAGGAAAAAAGTCTTCATACGTATAACTGCAGTTTCTAGTATGATATTGTATCACATAAATTTATTGCGAAACCAACTCAATTCTAATAGGATGACCTTTTAATATATTGTCATTACTTTTATTAACCACTCTATATGAATAAAAAGTCACCACAAAATTATATGTGCAAAGATAAATTTATGAGGAGATGATCTCACATAAAACTTCACAATGGAAGCGAAAACAATATATTATTATCATAAATCTAAAAAAGTACATGTTAGAGTATAAAACCATCATCGATTCTTCAACCATCAATTTAAACTTTTAGCTGAAATTGTTTCATATGGTATAAAAGTTGGAAGGATAAAAAGATTTCAATCATCATGTGATGAAATGTGTTAGATATGAAACTATCAACTCAGATTTTTAATTTAGATGATTTCACGCATTTAATTGCATCTTCTTCTACTAAGAAAATATAACTAAAGTCTTCTCTTCTACTTTTTTAGTCAACTCATTTTTTTTAAGACAACTAATAATTTATATTTAATTTACAAACAATAGATCGAGTTGATTTGATGAATAAAAACCTAACTAGACGTCTAGTCAACCTTCCCAATCCCACCAAATGGGGTACAGGCACTGAAAACTTGTAATTAGGGTGCGTTTGGTTGGTCAATAACTCTGGGAAATGGTCAACTTTTTTGGGTTGATTTACTTTCCCCATGTTTGAATGCGGGTTGACTTTGGGAAAATTTTCACGATGAGCCCATCATTTTCTCCATTTTCCTAGAGAAAATTTCCTTTAGGGGAGGCTAAGGGAAAATTTTCCTATGGAAAAATTCCCATAGGAAATTTTCTCCGGGAAAAATTTCCCCAAGGTTCATACCAAACACTCCCTTAGTGACCAATAATGTAAATTAGATAATCATAAACAATATCCAACCCTAACTTAAAGCCAACGGCAACACTTGTAAATTGGTACACACCAGATAAGATTTATAAATTTTGAATATGAACAATTCAATATAAATAAGCAAATCAAAATTGGAGAATGTATCTTGCCATGACTAAATATAGGCATGGTTCTTTTTGTGTGGTTCCACACCGCAGCTGTCATATTTTTCTACATTTACCACTATTCTTTCATATCATACTATATCATTCCACACCTTACCACAGTAATTATAATTTTCTCTCTCATCTCCTTTATTTCTCGTCACTTTCCTCCCATACTTTTTACTTTCTCTCTCCCCATCAATCACATCAATCATTCCTACCCCAAATTTTACCATATCTTACTATATCATACTACATTTTTCACAACATTGTTATACCATATCATTTGCCGCACAAAAGAACAGGGCCATATTACTAGTCGATCTCAAACCCCTACAATACACGGACTATATTTTAAAATATATTTAATAATTGAAAAACAATCAAAATATAAATGTTATTATTTAAATGGGGCATAGGCCATTGATTCACCAAATAGATGTTGTTCAACAATCTTTAAATGGTGAACTTAGAAGAGAAGATATATATAGAACAAACAGAATGTTTTGTTGTCATACGATAGGAAAAGAAAGTATGTAAACTCATAAAGTCTATTATGAATTAAAACAAACTCTTAAAGGAATGACATCAAAAATTTGTCGAATGGTACTTTCATTTGACATTTAGGTCATTGAATCGGATAAGTATGTACATTAAGTTTAAGAATTGGGAGTGAGTGATTATTATATGTCTCTATGTTGATGAGATCTAGATATTGATATTTGAGACTGATATAAAACAAATTGAGAAAAATAAAAGCTTTCTATTTGGCAAATTTTCAATGAAGGATGTAGGTGAGATGAATGTGATACTTGCTATTAAGATCGTTAGAAATAATGATAGTATAAATCTTTCCAATCTCTCAATATTGAAAAATTGTTGGAAATTTGCCAGATTAAGAACATCTTTCCGGTTCATCGCCTTATGACTTAAGTATAGCTGGAAAAAAATGGTTCCAATCAATCAATTTCAATGCGCTAGTAATGGGGTTATTTTAGCAATTGGAAATCACTAATGTTGACCATCCAAGGTAAATAGTGCTTAGTGATGGTGAGTTTAGGAGAATGTATAAACTTTTACACTTTTAATAGACCTTGGTTAGATGAGTGCCTATATTGTTATAGTAGTGTGTATTTAAGCTCTATCCATGTAAGCGTGAAATAATGTGGTCACTTCAAGAAATTGTTGGCTCGGTTGTGATAGGCTTATGAAGGATACAAACACGACATTGAGATAAATAATGTCATATGTTAAGTGGAAATATGAGATGTGCATGTGTGTTATGTATATGGTAAACAATAGGAATATAAAATTGAAAGACTTGTCTACTATTACATTTTTATTAATTGAATTTAAATAAGCTGAGTGAAAGTTCATATGGATAGATACCTACTTTGTGCATAATGTCTCTATATATATTGCTTTAGTGTTTGAATTTGTTGCATTTTCAATTGGTGGGATCATTGTTTTATGCTTGCGTTATTAAAAGTTATTTCATATATATGTTTATATACTTGAAATGACAATGAATTTTAAGAATGTTTCAAGAACATAAGATTTGGAAGGTTTGGGATGGCCCGGTGCAACTTTTGAATGCTCAAAGGTTATCATGAGGGTCTTCACATCAACATGATTGCCCATAGGTCGAGAAACAACCCACATATTGTAGAGGTTTTCAGAAGAAGCAGAAGAGGTGCATGACTGGACCACAATCGGAACCTTTATGGCTCACAACCATGGTGCTTCGACAGTTATTTTATGCTTCTCATTTTTCTGGTTTGCCTCATATGCTTTTAGATATTGATTGCTAGTATCAATAAGTGTTTTATGTTAGAACTTAGAAGGATATTCTTCAATGAAGCCCTACCTCTTTAGATCAATGTATATTTTAACTAGCTCTTGTTTATGATGAATATAAGTTACACTTTTTCATCTTCTCTTCTCCGCCCATTTAAGCAAGATTTCAAAGGTCATCACTGCATGTAACTAAACATTTTTTTATATAGTTAAAGGGCAAAGCCCCAATTTTATTTACTAAACGAGTGACCATGACAATACAAGGTACATTGCCCTACTATATAGACAAGACGATTGTAGCTCTTGCTCATGCTCCTATTTACAACAATGTGTCACCCAAAAAGGAGAGCCCCCCTCCCCTAAGAAACAAAAGTTCATACATAGCTCCTCCATACTTTAGTATATGTTGTGCAATAACTCCGGATCTTCATCTTTATTCTTGTGATATTGCATGCCTTTGTGTCCTCTGTTCCATCAATATCAATGGTAGCTCTGTTGTGTATGCACAACTTGACAAGTAGGGGCTGATGAAAAAGACCTTTCAAGTCTGCTATGTCTTTTCATAAAATGAGATGCCCGAGCAATTTTTTGTACATCCTTTGACTCCTTACGACCCTCGTCTTCTTCAATTTTCTTCCAAATTCCCCGTGCTTCATGGGTAAATTAATAAGTAGCATACTAGACATACCCATTGCATTTTATGAATTGCTTCCACTTGTACGATTTCTTCATACCACATTCTACGAAACCTCCAACTCCTATAGATGGTACTTCTTCAAACCCCATTTGAAAGTTT
Source organism: Portulaca oleracea (assembly GCA_029582165.1). NCBI lineage: Eukaryota > Viridiplantae > Streptophyta > Magnoliopsida > Caryophyllales > Portulacaceae > Portulaca > Portulaca oleracea. The sequence continues at coordinate 6,282,488 of CM055883.1, read as the reverse complement.
CCCCAACATCTCCTGGTATCACAATCATCAAAGTTAGATTGATTTCCATTGCAATCTTTATTGAAGATTATAAGTTTATCAGTTTTTGATCCCCTTTTCTTCACATCCCAACCCATCCCCTTACAATCCATGTTGCGAACTTCATTAAAGGTTCTTCTTCTTCTTCTTCTTCTTCTTCTTCTTCTTCTTCTTGTGTTTCCTTGTCTTTCTCTCCTCTCTTATGTCTTCCGCCAAGACATCCACCATTTCTTCTACACTTCCCAGAAATTTGACTCCAATGATGTTCCCAAATTATAAGGCTTCCCGGGCACTTTCTTTTATTCCTCTTGACTCAAAGGAGTTGTTGATGCTATCTAATTCTTGGTTTCTCTCCTCAACCTCTCCTATTTCTGTTTTTGGAAACACCTCTTCTACTGACGTTTCAACGTTCACCCTTTCAAATCCAGATGGTTACGCTAAGGAGTTACTTTCATTTTCCATGATACCATGTTCTTCATGTGTTCTCCTGGTATCATCTACATGATCCTTCCTAATGTTATTGGGAGTTATGTGTTTCATCTTGGTTGTAGAGCCATTTTGACATTAACTTCAATCCGGCTGAGCATCTATTCACATCTCCTTGCACTAATTCCATGTTATTCTCTCCCCTTATGTCTCCTCAGTTTCTGTCTTTGCCGTTCTCCACCATTACTTCATTTTCTCAATTTTGGTCCCCTTCAAATTCATCATTTGATTTTGAATTTTGACTACTTTATGACTCTTCAACTTCCTCATCATCCATAGGCGTTGAGTTGCTCGATGCTCATCTTCCATTACTGGTTGTTCATCCTCCTGTAGTCCCTTGATTTGGCTATAGCTGCTGCTTGCTTCAGATGTACTGGATTCTTCTTTTTGCACCCCATCATGTTTGGAGCTTCCTTTCTCATTCTAGACTTTTGTGACAACATAATGCCCCTGCTTCATGTACAAATACTTTAAATGTTAATTCTCCACATTCAGAACTAATCACCCTTTGATCTTGCTAAATATATTAGTGATAATCAGAACTCCCGTCACTTCAAAGTTCTCCGTTCTTTGAATGTTGTTCTACAAACATACTATTTTCCCCATTGTTGGACAACTTCCTTAAATGTATCCCAAATCCAGCATGGAGTGGCGCCCATAAACTTCAACCCATATTGGCTTAGAGTCTGCATGATCATAATTCATAAATTGACCATTTCTTAAACTCGATAAACCACTCATGGAGTTTTTGGGGGTCTGTAAGCGCTGCATCCATTTGCTCCAATATCTCAAAGGTAAGAATGAATTTGAGACTTGATAAGGGTGTGATTTTTGAGCATAGTTCGTATGGATTGCACATAAAGTGTTGATATATATGTCCCTGGGAGCATCACTAGTACAAACAATACTTCTATCTATCCACTCCTTGAAGTCTTGATTTACTACTCCTATGGTGATCTCTTCTTCTTCACGTTGTTCCTGGTTCTCCTTCTAGTTCCCCTTTTGAACATATATATTTTTTTCCGCCACACCAACCTCTCAATAGTTCTTCTAACCATAGTGACTTAGATGATAAATCCTCTTATTCTCATTTTGTTTAGCTATGACATTCCTCTGGCTGCGTCGTGTTCATTTCCAAAATTGCACAAAATCATATCGATCTCTTCTAGGTGGTTTGGCTTCTTCTGAGTGGAATATATGTGCCCAACACCCTCCCAACATTTCTGAAAAATTCCTCACAATCCAAACTTGTCTATGTTTGGAGGTAGATTGTCTACAATTACAGTGAATCGCCTCCATTGCACGCAACTATGCATTCGAACACACATTCTCCACAATCTCTCTAATTTAGTTGCGACAATATCAGGGAGAATCATATATGAGAAACAAGTTGAGTTCACTCTTTAGACATGAATTTAGTTTTATCCTTGAAAGTATTTACGATGAAGTAAATCGTCCACAATTTTAAATTCATATCCAACTATTAATCAATTATCATTGTTATAGTCTTCAAATTTTATGACTCCTACCATTTTTTTTTAAATAATTCAATACATAGAGCTTACTACAATTCATTACTGCTTTAATTTATTCTTAGTAAATGACTATACTGCTTATAAATTTACAATTCCTTACCAACTTTTTATAATTTCTCACAATTAAGATTCAATTATAACAAATAATAAAACTATTAACACGGTCACCCATATATTTAGGTCAAGATCCACCAATTTTAAAATCAACCTTGGATAATGTGAATGCTTACTTAGAAGTCGTTTATTTCGTGGAAATTTACAAACTTGGCCAATCTTTAACCTCAATCATATATGTTCATGGATAAGTGGTCTGGAAATTTGGTGTCCTAATCAAAGCATTATGATTGCTTTGGACCCACCCCAAATTCTTGGCCGATTTATTAATTCATGATTTGATGGATCTAGTTTTAAAATATCAGGATATTTTCATCTTCTTTTAAGTGGTAGTATTCTTTTTCCTGTATGAAAAAGGAACTTTTACTTCAATTAGGCATGAAAAATATGCACACAACTAATAACGTCGGCAATATTTCGGATCCAAATCTAATTTGGATCGGTCAATATCAAGATTAAATTGATATTTGAACCCAATTTTTTAAGTTGAACAATTGGAATTAAACTAAATTCAGGTTGAAATTGGGTTGAAATTGTATGCAAATATTCGAATGAGAAATGTGTGATCAAACTTGATTTTTTTCGAGATCAAATAAATTCGAATATTTAGGTCGAACAAAATTTTATCAACAGTACACCCAACTAGGGTTCTCATAAGAGTTTATGCCCCGTTTTTTTATACAATTGATTGCGGTGCGGTAGGGAAGGTTGATTGTGGGAAAGTTGTGGTGAATTGTAGAGAGTTGGGAAATGCTTAAATTTTAATAAAAAATAAATTAAAATTGAAAAAGTAGATTGTGGTGGGTTGTGATAGATTGTGATGGATTGTGGTGAAATATGAAAAGTTGTGATGCGTTGTGGAACCGCAACCCACCAGCGGGATTAAAGAACAGGGCCTTAGTTAAACCCACCTTTTCCTCCTTTTAAACATACGTAAGACTATAATACTCCCTCTGTCCCAAAAAATTTGTTTCATACTCCTTTTAAGGATGTTCCAAAATTAATGTCTACTTTCTATATATTGAATATAGAAAAATATGAAGTTCTCAAAATGCCCTTCAATTACTTCCCTTACTTCCAAGGATTCTTCTAGACATAGACTTGAAATTTAAATTTTTGGCTCCAACTCAATTAAGGGTAGTATAGGTATTTCATAATATTTGACTAACAAGTCTTAAAATTCATGAAAAGTCAAAGAAGACAAATTTTTTGAGACGGAGGGAGTAATTTATTTAGGCCGATGAATAAATTGATTCAAGTTTTTGCCACAAATGACTGTCAAATTTAGTATTGTAGTATGTATTTCATGTCGTCATCAAACTAGCATGCATTTTATTTTCAAAAAATTTTCACAACTTTTGTTTCTTTATAATCTATTCTTTTTTTAATATGGCTTTCCAATAATTTTTCATTCATATTATTTGTTATTTTATAATTTTAACAATATATCAATTACTAATTTTTAAGTTTTATCATTAATATTCATTGAATAAAATATCAAAAAATAATATGAAATAAAACAATAGTAATTATTTGATGAATTTTAAAATTTAAATAATCTGACATTTGGGTCATGAAAATTTCAATAATATGAACTTTAGAAATACAGTGAAATAATCTATACTTCAAGGGTTTTGGATCATAGTGATATATATAGAAGATTTTCGGATTTAAATGATATGATCTTTGTAGAGTTTTGTTAAAAAAACTCGATGCTATGCCATTTATATCCACTTTTGAAGTATAGATTATTCCATAGTATTTTTATAGTTCAGACTATTGAAAATTTCACGGCATAAAGGTCAAATTATTCAAATCCAAAAACCCTAATATTATTCCATACTTTTTTCTGGTATTTCACCAAATATGAATGATTTAATTTAAAATTTTCTTTTTCATTATTATTTTTAACAATATTATAATTTTGTCACAAATGATAATCTTTCAACCAATAAAATCATTCATGCTGAACTTTCCTATTTTATTCTTTGAAAGTAAGGGGTGTGTTGTGAAAGTTGGGAGAAACAAGGGAGCAATTGAGCAAAGAGAAACTGGAGTGCATTCATGAAAACATGATCCATTATGATTATGCACCAAAGAAAAAAAAAAACATGATCCATCCAAACTTTTTAATTTTTTATTTAGAGAAAGATGATCCATCCAAAATTCACATTTATCTACTTTGGATATAGAAGATATTACTGTAAATATTATTTAATTTATTTCACCAAACAACAAACATGCTCCCTTTTTGCAGGAGGAGGAAAAAAATAACATAGAAAAAAGAAAAATAAGGGCTTCCAAGTTGCAACATTTATATAGTTTGGATAAGGTGGTCAAAAATTTGGGTCCGGATAAATTTTTGGTGGGATACATTCGGACAGTCAAAATTCTGATGAGAAAATCATGTCCGAACTCAGTTATATTTCGGGTTGTACCGGGTCAGACGAAGCTAAATTCGAGTCGAAATCGGGTTTGAACACTAGAAAAAAGAAATTTTATGTTTGAATATTCGGTCAATTCGGCCAGTATCAAAGTTCGGATAAAAAATCTATGTCCAAACCTGATTTTTCGGGTCGGACAAGTCAGATATCCCGGGTTGTAGGGCTGTCAAAAAAATGTTCGAACCGAAAACCTGGTTTAGTCCGACACGGAAAAAAGCGAGTATGATCATAAAATTTTCGTCCGAATTTTTACGTTAACCGATTTGACTGAAAATTCGAACACAATATATTCCAATTTTCTATTCTCCGAACCCGATTTAGACCCAAATGGCCAATTGTATGCTTGTCCGATTTAGACCCGGAAAATGTTCCAAAAAGCTGGGATCAGACAACAAATTTTTGTCCGGTGTCAGATTCGTCCAAACTCAAATTGATCCGCACCCAAATTTTTGACAGCCCTACTGGGTCAAAAATTTTGGCAACTCTAAATATTTGGATGGAAGATATATTACTGTAATACTCCCTCCATCCCAAATTAATTGACACTATAACAAAATTTTGACCGTTAATTACTTACAAATCACAATTAGTTGCAATATGAAATTGCAGTCATTAGAAAGATACTTCACTAAAAATTATAATGAAGATAATTCCATACTGTAATTCATTATACTTTATAAATAATTAACAATCAAAATTCAATCAAAATATCAATTAATTTGGGACAGAGGAAATAGTTTTATTTAATTTAATGCACCAAAAACACAAAAATACTCCCTCTTCGCAGGAGGGGGGAAAAAAATAACATAGCAAAAAGAAAAATGAAGGCCATCCAAGCAGGAAAGAGGCAAAGGCAGAGTTCTAACTGAATTTTCATTTTCTCATTTCTCTCTTTCTTCTTTCTCTCTCTTGATTCTCTCTCTTTCTCCCTCCATGATTGTGGGCTACTGACATACATACATACATACATAGATATCATAGCAGCCATTCTCTCTCAACTTTCTCTATCCTCCTCGTATCCATGGCGGAACCCGTGGAGCTACCCAGCCGCCTCGGAATTTTGGCCTTCCGAAACAAGGTCTTGTTGCCCGGCGCCATCATTCGTATTCGCTGCACCTCTCCTAGCAGGTCACTTGATTAATTTTCTGGTTTCGATTTTCGGTTTGAATTAGGGATTTGTGTTTGCTGTTTGGTTCGATTTGTTGAATTTGTTCTTGATTCCCCCCCCCCTTTTGACCTTGGAATTTCTGCGTTTGTTTATGATCTTGTACGAGTGTTGTTGTTGTTGGGAGGTTGTTGGATTGGTTGGGGTTTGTTTTTGTTCCCTGTGTTGCTGTTGTCGGTGAATTTGAGCTTCTCAGAATTAATAGTGAATGAGATTTTTGGAGGGTTGCTGATGATTTTAGCTTAATCAAGGGGTTTGAATAGAGTGGAAATAGGTCTATGGAAATAGATTTTATGAGCTAGGTTATTGCTGGAATTAGAAGCTGGGTTTTACTTTTTGCTATTCATGCAATGCTTGATGATCCTTGGTTGTCTGCTCCCAAAATAAGTCATTAAATTTTTTGGGTAATGGATGGCTTCTTTATTGTGTTTGTATTGCTCTCTGTGGAACCATCGTGACCAAAAGGTTAAGCTCATGGTTGAAGGCCCACTAATAGTTATATACTCTACCACGCCCCCTAAAGCCCCATTTACCTTGCGCCAGTGAGAATATAGGGTGATGAGATGTGCACCTAAGACCTCTTGTTCATCAGTTTGGCTCTGATAACATGTGGAACCATCTCAACCAAAAAGCTTAAATTGATGGTTAAAGGCCCAGTAATAGTTATATACTCTTAACACTCTCTTCTTGGAGGACCATAAAGAGAGAGGGGATAAAATCCCTACCCTCTCTCTTCAGTTTTTTTTTTAAATTTTTTTTATTATCTTGGTTTTTTTTTTTGAGGGGGGGGGGATTTGTGTGGTTATTATCTAACTTGGTAGCTTAGTGGGGGAGACCAAGTCAAAAGGATGGACCATGGGGATTCATGTTACAGTAGAACATGGGAGAGAGTAAGAAGTGAGAAACAAGAACAGTAGACTCTATTGGTTGTCAACAGAAAGTAGACTCTAGTTGGTTCTGTGGAGGAGAAATGATCATTATGTGCTACTTGGATTCTTGGCTCCACTTTTAAGTTTCAAGTACCCTTAATACAGTTGCTTGATACTCCGACATGGGTATGGAATCGTGTATACTTCCGTGCCGGCTAATGTGCAAAACTTATAGAAAGATTTTTGGGTTCAATGGGATGCCACATGAGTCGTGTTACTTTGAATTATTTGTAGCCAGTTGATTTACAGGACTATGAGAACCAAGAAGTTGGGCGATTAGATGAGTAATGTGATTGGAGTTAGTATAATAATGTGATAACCACAGCATCAAGTGCAGGTCCGACCTGAGTCGGAAGCTAGTATGATAGTGCAAACTGAGAACTTGCTTATTATTTATTTTTTTAAAAATATGTGCAGCATATGGCTATGTTGCCTGATATGTTCCATATGAATTGTGTTGGACTTACTTTCTTGGTAACTGTTCAAGTCAATGAACTCGACAATGGGCTTGATGGCTAACTGTCTTCTTCATTCTTTATCCAGTGTGAAGCTCGTGGAGCAAGAATTATGGCAGAGGGAAGAGAAGGGGTTAATTGGTATTGTCCCTGTTCGTGATGCAGCTGACTCAGCATCAGTGGGACCTGTGTTATATCCAGGTGTCCTTTGGCTCCTTAAGTTGGATCAAACTAAATCTGCTGACCTGTATGTTTAGTCATGCTTTGCTGTTGTTGCTCATTACAGAATTTCATTTACTGCGCAGGTGCGGGGGGAGAATCTGGGGACCGTAACTCAAAACATCATTCTAACTCGTCAGATTCTCATAAGGCAGAAGGGAAGAGTCAGCAAGTGGCTGTTCATTGGCATAACAGGTATGCCTAAAATTAGGATATATCTTTGGTTCCATGGTTGTATTGGTACTTGGAGTGAAATTTCTTCTTTGACAATGGTATCTTGTAATTGATTTGATTACTCTTCAGTCTTTTCCGTTCAACCATGAGTTTCTTCCAAGTTGGCAGATGGCCATCCTGACTTTTGAATGAACTTTAAATGATTTTAACAATTTGGAGGTGCACTTTGAAGGAGAGTATTTCTTGGACTTTTGAGGGCGAGGCTAGAACTTAAAATGATTTTAAGCTTTACTTTTTGTGAACCTTTGTTTGTTGGTATGATGTTTTTGTAATGGTACAAAGGTCACCTTATTGGATTTTTGTTGATACTATAGAGAGCTCACGTGTTTGAGGCTTTATGAGTTTCTGAGATTGCCTCCTGTTGTAAATGGGTGACATACCTCTGGTGTCCATCAATATATCTTTTGATTAGTTATCAAGAAAAAAGCTCAACTGTTTGCTCAATGCATGAGAATGAAACTTCCTACTGGAGATCCCACTCCCTTCTTCCTCCCACTGTCTTGCTTTTTAATCCTTGAGGTGATATACTCATGTTACTTTTTTTTTTTGCTCTACTTTGCCTTTTTTGATTTTGGGTGTGTGGGGTTTTTTTTTTTTTTTTTTTTTTGGGGGGGGGGGGGGGGGCGACTGTGCACACTGTTGGCTTAATCCTCGCTTCTGTTCCTTCATGCTGTGAACGGTTGGCTTTTCTTCTTCTTCCTTTTTTTCTCCTTTTCTTATGCACACATTCAAGCATGAAAGTTTCTGATGTTGCCTCTTATAGTTTGTGACAGTTTGCTTACTGTGTAAACCTGTAATAATGTAGAATGCATTGTATTATAGGGGAGTGGCAGCTCGAGCTTTACATCTCTCTAGAGGAGTAGAAAAACCAAGTGGGAGGGTTACTTACACTGTAGTCCTTGAAGGCTTGTGCCGGTTCAGCGTGCTCGAACTCAATACTAGAGGAACTTATTATACTGCAAGAGTTTCTCCACTTGATATCACAAAAGCAGGTAAATCATATAGGTGTAACCTTTGATATTCATTTCTCAATTCTCATCAGGAAGATGTCTAAATTAATCTGTTTTATGGCCCTTTAGATGGAATCCTTGGCAGTTCTACAGACCTTTTTGCTTCTTCTTTACAGAAAAAAAAAGAATATGGAGAAATAATGGGTAATAGAAGTGCCAGGAAAGTACAACTATTACCCTTCATAAGATCGGATTGAAAATTGAAATCGTGAAGATGTTTGCCAGACTACATGTTTCACTAGTGAACCCACCAGTTGAAGTTATCCTTTGTCTGGCTGCATGTCTATTCTAACTGTTGTGAACCGTTTACTCTCACAAAATGCTGGTTAAACCCTACCCATCTGTGACCTTGAGTTTAATGGAATGATTTCCGGGACTTATATCTCTTTTCTTCTTGATTATACAGTGGATCATCTGGATAAAGAATGCCAAAAAACGATGGCAAGTAGAAACCAAAGACAAATATTTAGAATGGGAGACATTAGGGGATGTTCACAGTAGAAATTTTTTTGCTTAGTCGGATTACAAGTTACGACTACTTAATTTTCCATATCTATAAAGCGGTTGTTTCTGTAGCTGCTCTTGTTGAAATCATATGTTGATGTCTTGGAGATATGCTATTATCTTGTTACTGCTGTGGACAGTCCCACAGACTTGATAAACTGAATGTTTGTACTGATTAAATCAAATGTCTTGCCAGATTATGTTCTGCTTAACTGAAGATTAGAACTCTATCAAACTTGAAGGGGTAGTCCATAGATTTTGCTTACCTTACATAGTTTCATTCGAACATATTTATAGATACTATCAAAAGCCAATTCCGACCGCGTGGCACATACTTGGATTTTACTTCCATGTACTGTATTCTTCAACAAGGTCTTTTTCCAGTGAGAGAACCCACCATTTGTCCTCTGCAATTCTGCTGAGTTACTTCATTTCTCTTATCTTGTTTAGAGTTGGAGCAAGCAGAGCAGGATCCTGATTTTGTAGCTTTAGCTCGTCAGTTCAAAGTGACTGCCATGGAGCTTATTTCCGTGCTTGAGCAGGTAAAATTTTTGAGTTTTACATTCTGCTTGTAGATTCTATGGTTGGAAACGAAATTTGCAGCTTTAGCAACAGATCTTTTCTTTTATTATTAATTTTATATTATTATTTTGGATAATTGATCCACACTGTGCTTTTAAGTTCTTGACAACTTTGCTTTATATGAATTGCAAAGAATTTCAAAAGAAGTCCTTAAAGATGCAAACTTTACATATTCAAAATGTTGGGAGGTCAAATAAAATTGCTGAAAATTCTGGAAATGGCTTCCATTAAATGGCTTCCAGCGTGCTTTTCAATTGAAGAGGGTTTTCAAAATGTGACACATATTCGACCCCTTGCCTTCCAAGGAAAAGGGATTCTAAAATCTTTGTATCTATTTATCGATAACCATATTGTGTGATTGATTACTTTCATTGTTTTAATCAAACTCTGCTAGTGAAATGTCAATATAACCTGTGCTAAGAGCTAATTTCCTTGGATTGTTTACGTGTCAAAAAGAAAGAAGTGGATATAACTTTAGCAGTGATGTTGTGGGTCCTGAGACAAAATGGATGTATTCTGAGAACCTGAGGGAGCTGTGTTATTTTTTCTTCTAATACTTCGCCACATTTGTCTGGTGCTGTGGGTGGTGACTTGTAAATTTTAATGTCAAACAGAAACAGAAAACTGGCGGGAGGACAAAGGTTCTTTTGGAGACTGTACCAATTCACAAGTTGGCTGACATATTTGTTGCTAGCTTTGAGATAAGCTTTGAAGAGCAGCTATCCATGCTGGATTCTGTTGACCTTAAAGTTAGGCTTTCTAAAGCTACTGAATTGGTTGACAGGCATCTGCAGGTACTTTCTGACAGTGATTTATGGATAACAGTTAAAATCCTCTCATATGCATGTGCTTATGTATGTCCTCTTTCTTTGAAATTTATTGTCTTCATAGTCAATCCGAGTAGCTGAGAAGATCACTCAAAAAGTTGAGGGACAATTGTCTAAATCACAGAGAGAGTTCCTACTAAGACAGCAGGTACTTTCTTTTTTTAATTTCATAATTTTATGTGTGTTTGGTTGTTGCAAGTCAAATATTGTTGCTACTTTGTTTTATGTTGTGATTGTTGTTGGGGGTGGGAAAGAGAGAACCCTGTATTTTGGTACCGACTTGTTAAGTTCGCTAGTGGCTACCCCTGAGATAGGAGTCCAATGGGCGGGCCAAATTTATCCGGTCTAAAAAGAAAAGCTGGAATGGGAGACACCTGAATCTTCAATAAAGCTTGTCCTCGATTGTCTGTTGCTGGTAGAGGGTCTTTTGCTTGCTCACTCCCCCCTAGAGTCCTAGTCTTGATCAATTAGGGGAAGATTGTGTGCTGTATTCATTCTGTGCAGTGTTTTTCTTTTTCTCCTTGCCTGAAGTTGTTCGTTAGAATTTCGTTTGACATGGAGATGACAGTTCATGCTTCATATAAAACAACACCAGCATCTTGGAATTTGCAGTCTTGACCATGGATGCATGCTCTCCGTCCTATGTTATATTTTTAGCTGTTTTTGATGATAGTCAGCTTAGTATTAGATTGTTTGAGCATTAATATGGGCTCAAATTTTCTGTTAAATATCAATTTATTGTAGATGAGAGCTATAAAAGAAGAGCTTGGAGACAACGATGATGATGAAGATGACGTTGCCGCTCTCGAAAGAAAAATGCAAACTGCAGGAATGCCTCCAAATATCTGGAAGCATGCGCAGAGGGAGTTGAGGTATGGTGTTCTGCTCCCTTGACTTGTATGTGGATCTTGCTGCTGCGGTCTTTCCTGTTGTGGTCATTGAGGAGTGCTTTGCTTGTGAGAGTAAAAACTACTGTGCTTTGTTGATTATACTTGCATTCATGTTATTGTTGCATTTCTTTTAATTAAGTACTCTGCATATGATTTGGACTCCTGTACTAAGCTGCAGCGTACTCATAAGTTTTATTCCAAATTCTTAACCCAGGAGACTTAAGAAGATGCAGCCTCAGCAACCTGGATATAATAGCTCTCGCGTTTACTTGGAGCTTCTTGCAGATCTCCCTTGGCAAAAGGCCACTGAAGAGCAGAAACTAGACCTTAAAGCTGCAAAGGAGCGTCTTGACAGTGATCACTATGGATTGGTCAAGGTCAAGCAACGTATTATAGAATATTTGGCTGTTCGTAAGGTAGGCCATCATCAATTTCCTCTCCCTTAATTGTGTTTTGATGGCATATACCTTACGTGATTGACTGTCTTGCAGCTTAAACCAGATGCAAGAGGCCCTGTTTTGTGTTTTGTTGGCCCACCTGGGGTGGGGAAAACATCCTTGGCAACATCCATTGCTGCGGCTTTGGGCAGAAAATTCATACGTATATCCCTTGGCGGTGTGAAGGATGAAGCTGATATAAGAGGACATAGGAGGACATATATTGGGAGTATGCCAGGCCGTCTTATTGATGGAGTGAAGGTATATTCTTTAGTTTTATTTGTTTAATGCTCTATCTTTTGGTTCCCTGTCTGAATTTTCTATAGCATATCCACTTTTGTGTTATCTAGTGCTTTTCATCTTAATTAGACTGTGAATTGTATCTTTCAAGGAACTGGTCTTAGGCTGGTTTTGGTTATAACTGTTTATTTTGTACCTTCATTAATCAAAAGTTTGTTAAAGGTGAGAGTTTGAGTTTAGCTGTCTCGAAATTTGATATTATATGGTCCATACGCAAATTCACTGTCTCCTTTGATATAGACAAGGGCAAGAGTATACTCTTTCTTAATGATATTTCTAGCTATGTTACATAGAGGCAGGAGTGCCAAGACTTTGTAGAAGTTTTTAGCGCTTTAATACAATGACCCTGTACTTTCTGAGAGTACTATTTACTGCCCTAAAATTTTAGGGGGTCAATAACTTTATCCCTCCCTTTGTTTTTGTTGGTGGAGTTGCTTCTGTAGATGTGTAATTATTCTTCCATCTCTAGCAGGTGCTTTACGAGACTGCTGATTTTAATTAGTTTTCATTTTTTTGAGAAACTATTATGATAATATCATCATAACTTGAATTTAGTGGATGTTGTCGCTGAACCATATATAGACAGTAACTTCTGCAACTACCAAAAACAATAGTCAGATACTTAGATTACAAAATAGTATTCAGTTTGGCCCAAAAAATAGTTTTTGGAATGTTCCATCAAGCAAGAGTAATGCCAAATCATTAAAACTTAAGTGTAGTAAATTATGATTTTCACAAAGTAGTGGATTAACTTATTGGGGGCCATATCTTTGTTATGAAAGTATTAAATGTTCTATTTTATGAGGTTAATTTTCAAGCTTTGTCATGGATTCATGTGACTGGGGCTAAAATGTTCTATTTAGGTTGAGAGTACAATGAGATCCTTTCTTTTTTCAGTTATTTTTCATTGTTAGATGCACACATTTTGTTATATGGCATGCAAATGCATAGACACTAACACTCATTTGCATTTATCCAACATATGACATTGCATTTTATTTTAAGGGATATTAGATGACAATATACTGACCTTTGGTGCTATTGGATTGTAATATACCGACCTTTACTATTGGACAACAATATCCCTGACCTTTATACTTAGGTGAGATTATTATACCAATAGTGACTAAAGGGGTGATGACTGGTTAATTGGTTTCGATTCTGACATGATAGGCGGAAGGAAAATAACCGACCCTTGCCCAATAACCCCGTTAACCCCTCAATTTTTCTCACTAACACGTTAAAAAAATCGGCCCTAACACAGTGACTAACGGGGTGGTGAACCAGTCTTCGTACTGACGTGAAACACAACCAACCAGTGTCTTGTAATGTGGGTTAGTGAGAAAAACTAAGAGATTAATGAGGTTATTGGCTTGGGACAGTTTTTTCTCTTCGCCAGCCATGTTAGCGTGCATGGAGAATGGTTCACCACCTCCTTAGTTACTTTTGGTATAATAATGTCACCTAGGTATAAAGGTCAGGGATATTGTTGTCCAATAGTAAAGGTTGGTATATTACAATCCAACACCCCCAAACGTTGGTATATTATCATCCAAAAACCCTTATTTTAAAGTATTTTGTGGATGCATTAGTTTTTGAGAAAAGCAGGTCCTCCCTAGGAACCTGCCCCCTTTAGTTGCTGGTCTATGGCAATATACTTGATTTGCTAGATTGAAGTTGACCAGTCTTGCTTTGTATATGCTATTATCCCATGATGCCTGGCTAGACTACTGTTACTGCAATTTTTACCCTAAATTCATGCAATATATGTAGTTTTATTGCTTCTTGTTTATTGTTTCTATGTTCTTTTGTGAGCTTCCAGAGGGTGGGCGTCAGTAATCCTGTCATGTTGTTGGATGAGATTGACAAAACTGGCTCAGATGTTCGTGGGGACCCTGCTGCAGCATTGCTTGAAGTTCTTGATCCTGAGCAGAATAAGACTTTCAATGATCAGTATCCTTTCTGAGACTTTTTTTTCCCGAGTGAACCTTAGTGTAGGGCAGTTGCTTTCGTCTAGTAACCATCCATCAAAGAGCATTGGTTGTGAAGGATTTAGTGGAAAGGGAAAAAGAAGTTTATTCCCAGAGTGGTTTCCTCCGGTAGGATTTAATTGAAAAGCAAACAGAGAAACTTTTTTTCCCCCACAGCATGGATTGCGCAGGAGTGAATACTGCAGCAATGAGGATCTTCTTGTCTTTTTCATTGTCCTTTTTTGGTGGTTTTTTTTGTGTGTGTTGTTGGGGAGGGGGGGGGGGGGAAGGGTGTGTTTATTCTGCCTTCCTCTTGTCTCCTTTCATTCTAGTTAAACATGGTCAAATGCCAATATGTTGACTTTATGCTATGTAAGGCTTTTAACCAAGGCCTACCATGTCTGCTTTCCTTTTTTTAAACTATGTTTCCAACCTTTATCATGGGCCCTCCTTAACTTATGGTTGTTAGTTATTTGAATGTGCCATATGATCTGTCCAAAGTTATTTTTGTGGCAACTGCGAATAAGGTGCAGCCTATCCCTCCACCACTCCTGGATAGAATGGAAGTCATAGAGCTGCCCGGTTATACGCCCGAAGAGAAACTTAAAATTGCCATGCAACATCTTATGCCAAGAGTTATGGACCAACATGGGTTGAGTTCTGATTTCCTTCAGATCCCCAAGGTATTCAGTTTTTCTAATAGATCATTATTGATTGTATATCTTTCATACAATTCATTCATATGTATAATATATTATCTAAAAAGTGCACCAAAAATGATTATTTTAATGAAAAAGTTTCATAATGTGAGCAATCTCCAACATTTATTTAGGATTCATTTGGATTGAAAAAAAAGTATGGAAACCTTCGTATTAGTGTAGGAGTTATGAAGCTTCAATAATTTGTCACATGAGATTGCACAGAGTGGGTTGCAAATTTGTGTTCTAATATAGTGCATGGATTTTCTAATGCTGGCTTAGGTGGCACTAACTGTTCTTCGGTAAGTCTTGATTTTGCATATCTATGTAGAAGATCTCCATTATTGATATAGTGCTACAGATAGAAAGCTTAATGGAAACTATTCATCTCATCACACTCTTTAGCTTCAAATTTTAAGGATTTTTGTGTTCTTTCTCATGCTTGGTCCAAAGATACAGATAAACCTCTGACTTTGTATTTGGGGGCTGTTCATATATTTCATGGAGTTCTAATACATTGGTCCTCGTTACTGGCAGGCCATGGTGAAATTGGTGATTCACAGGTATACAAGAGAAGCTGGTGTCAGGAATTTAGAACGAAATTTGGCTGCATTGGCTCGTGCGGCAGCAGTGAAGGTAGCTGAGCGAGATAATGCCGCAGCAGTTAGCAAAGATATTCATCAACTTTCTTCACCTGTCATGGAAAGCAGACTTGCTGACGGTGCCGAAGTTGAAATGGAGGTTATTCCAATGGGTGTCAACAATCAAGATCTTTCAAATGATTTGAGGCTTACTTCACCTCTTATTGTGGATGAAACGATGCTTGAAAATGTTTTGGGAGTGAGTTTTGCTTCTCTCTCTCTCTCTCTCGCTGTGTGTGTGTGTGTGTGTGTGTGTTTCTTTTCTCCAGTTATCTTGCTGTGTCTGTATTTTGTAGCTGAATGTCAGTTTCTATCAAGACCCCAGATATTCACATTGGATTTGCATTTGAATTTGTGTTAGTCTTTGCTAACATGCTTCACTTATCTTAGACAAGGTCATCATTTCGTTTTGTGATTTATAGGGCAAGGGGTGGGAACAAGAGAATGAGAAATTTGATCAAGTAATTGGCAATTAGTCCGATGAAATGAATAGTGTTACCTTAATCTCTATGAAAGTATTTGGCATGAGAAATATACATGGGATCTCGAATGACTAGCTCAGATCGATAGCTTTGCTATTAAACTAGAGAAAGTGCTGCTGCTTTACTTTTATTGTAATGACTAGTTTATGCAGATCCTAATGTGAATCATTATTGTCTGAGAGTTGCTTTTAGATGCATGCTTCTATTATTGGAGATTTTTATATTCACACATCACCCATGATCTTTTTGGCTTGCATTTCAATGGTCTCAAAGAAAGAGTTTTATGCGATTGCAGCCACCAAGATATGATGACAGAGAAACTGCAGAACGTGTTGCAAATCCTGGGATATCCGTTGGGTTAGTTTGGACCGCTTACGGTGGGGAGGTTCAGTTTGTTGAGGCTACTGCAATGGCTGGGAAGGGTGACTTGCGTCTCACTGGCCAACTCGGTGATGTTATTAAGGAATCAGCACAGATAGCTCTTACTTGGGTATACTTTTCTCCCAGATTTTCATTTTCATATCAATGAATTAATTTCTAGTGGAATATGAAGAATAGACCTGCCAATTCAGGTGTGCAGGTTAAATATGGGCCGGGTTTGGTACGGGTCGGTTTTAAATTTATTTAGGTTTTGTGTTGGGAAAATTGTGTTCAAAGCCCTAAACTTTCGGGTGGGTTTTTGAGTCGGGTCAAATTTTGCCAGGTTGTGACCAACCAAGATCATGACGTGTTTCAAGTGTTCTGTGATCTTATCATAGATCATCAGAAACACCTAGAAGTGTCATCTTTATTTCTATTGGTCCACGTATAGAATGTGCTACTCTGTTGGTACCAGGTCATGCTTAAATAGGGCTTGGTTAATTGGATGTTAAACAGGTGAGAGCTAGGGCCACAGAACTGAACCTGGTAGCTACCGGTGAAGTCAATCTTATGGAGGGGCGGGATATTCACGTACACTTCCCCGCTGGGGCTGTTCCCAAGGACGGCCCATCAGCAGGTGTGACGTTGGTGACAGCACTAGTCTCATTGCTCAGCCACAAAAGAGTGAGAGCAGATACAGCAATGACAGGGGAGATGACTTTGAGGGGCCTTGTTTTGCCCGTCGGTGGTATCAAGGATAAGGTCAGTCAGTCTCCAATGCTTATTTCACGAGCTTCTTTCTTTTTAGTTTGCCGAATGATTTTTTAAACAGGCAAGCTGCATACATCTAGAATTATCCATACACCTGCGCTTAGAATCAGACGATCTCTGTTCCTTTTTTTCTTTTTTCCTTTTTTTTTTTTTAAACTTGGTTGTTGTCCAACTCATGGATCCTGAAGTTTGTAGTTGGACGTGAATTGTAGTCGCCTAATTTTGTTACTTTCTTTTGAGCCCTGGCATGCCTTATGGTTGGAGGTAGATCACAGTACATTTTGGATTATTGGTTTTGGTTCTAGTATGTGGACATTGTTTCACCTTATGGTTGGAGGTAGATCACAGCACATTTTTATGGTTTGCATATCTCAACTGTCACTTTATTTTGGGCAGATACTAGCAGCACATCGGTATGGCATAAAGAGGGTCATATTGCCGGAGAGAAACGCTAAAGATTTGGTTGAAGTACCATCAGCTGTCCTGTCTAGCCTTGAGGTAGATCTGTCAAGTTTGATTGATTCCTGAAATCTGCCTCATTCATGCTGTCTACTTCTGTTAGAGTTTTCTTCAACTCCAGTCTAATCTATTTACGCCCTTTTTGTCTGGGTAGATAATATTTGCCAAGAGGATGGAGGATGTTTTGGAGCAGGCTTTTGAAGGCGGATGTCCATGGAGACAGCGAGCCAGGCTATGACAGACACGAACAACATAACTACTTTGTAAACGACGAGTTTGAATTCTGCCCTCAGCGAATCACTCTTGCACCTTCTTTTTCCAGTATTTATTAAATCATGTATAATTTCCCCTCCCTCCCTCCCCCCCCCCCCCTCCCAATCTGTTGTGATTATACAGAAGCCACGGCTAAGGGTCTCACTGTAATCTAATGTCCAGTTGTAAATGTTGGTTCAACTTACACTTTTATTGCCTTGATTAATGAAGTTAAATGTTCTCAGTTACATGTCGTATTCTGGTGTGTTTTTGACCTTTCCGCCTTAAGAACTCAGAAACGCTGCTTGTTAAACTGAGAATACCTTTTTTCTCAGGTCATCTTCAACTATGTAAATCTTAATGCCAAATTTTGAGAACAGTATTGACATAAAGGCTTTTAGATAGGGTTTTTATCAAGTTTATATGGTTGTCTTTTCTCTTTCCCCTTTATTTCTCTTTTGATTCTGGACTTCTTTTGTAAAAAAGAGCAGGGATCATAAGGTGATTTTCTGCCATTATATTTATTGGCGTGAGCTTCAAGTAGCTCGCAATCAGAAACGCACTGATTTATCATATTCGTACTTCATTGCAATATGCTATATCATATTGCGGGGTAGGGCTCGAGTCTCAAAGAGGGCCACCATACCTACCTCATTCTATACAAATATATAGGCCCGCCTCTAAAATGAGGATTCAAAGGTGTTCCTATTTTTACTTGGGAATAATTAGCTAAAGTGCAGACCATACAAAAACTGGGGGTATACAAGGTATTTGACAAAGTTACTATATGATTTTCAATTGTTTGGCTTTTCCTCTGCCTGGGAAAAAATTGTTTGGCTTCAACTCTTCAAACAATACAAATCATAAGGTGCTAATATTGAAGCAAACCTTGAAAAGTGAAAGCAACTCGTTGAAAAAAACTGGATGGAACATTCTTTCATCATACACCTAAGGATCGATGTTTGAAACATCAACATAAGCCAACGGATGGGAATAAATCTGTAAACAAAGCTAAAAACGAACACTGTGGACAGCAAAAGCAATAACATTTTCAGAGTCGCCGAAATATTACTGAGGCTCTTGTTTGCAGTAAATTTATTTCTCTGTTGTTCAAGGCACAGCCCAGAGAAGAAGCCTGCACAGGAAAATCCATCCTATAGATACTTTAACTGGCTTTGAAACAGAGCGAGCAACCAAAAATAAAGAAAAATCAGATCAACAACTTTAGCCTGAGAGAGCGGCGTTGAGAGCACTGTGGACATCAACTCCAATCTGGGCTTCAGCTTTCTCCAGATCAGAAGACGCAGAGTTGAGCTTCTGAGTGAATTCAGCGAGACCCTTCTGAACAGCAGCAGGGTCAATCTGGTCAATTGGCACGGCCTCAATGGCAACAATGTCAGCATATGAGTTGGCATGGACGAATGCAAAGCCGCTGCTAATGAAGTATTTTGCCACGTCGTTGCCTTCATGGACCGACATGACACCTGGTTTCAACTCTGCAATTGTGGGAACATGGCCTGGAAGAACACCCATTTGACCTGTTGTTGCGGGTACTATGATCATATCCACCTGAATGAAATAATGATGGAAAAGAAATTTGGGGTCACGAAACAGGAAAAAGAATGTCCATAATTTGGATAATCGGAAAAAGATTATTCTTTCAACTTAGATTGTAATAGAATAAAGTAAATGCCTCGCTAAAACCTCTTCTGCTTCTTTTCCATGGAATAGTAGGTCACAAATGATTTCTAAATCTTGGATCAATTGGGACCAATCTCTCCAAATTGCAAAATCTAGGGTTAAGACTGCTGCATCTGACCCCTCCATACCTCGCCTTGGCGGGATTTCGGAATATTGGTTTTGGTTTTGGTTTTGGTTTTAGTTTAGAAAAGGAAAAAGAAAAGAACAATACATTTGGATCCCCACTGAACATTCATAGACCACACACACTGAGATCTGCAAAAAGAGGATCAGAAAAAACAACTCAAGACGTGAAAACACTGCATTTCAACAGTTAATAGACTTTGCCAATGCCAACAATTGTTTTGTCGAACCTTGGAAATGAACGGGAGGCATGGGAACAAGGGTCACGGTGAAACTTGGCCACTGGCCGAAAGTATTTCAAGTGTCGAGGCTTTTCCAATGAGGGTTTGCTTATCCAATCAAGCTACAAGTTAAGACCTAGTAGCTTGTTGAAGACCTTAGCAACTTTTGCGACAATCAGATACTGAAGTAAATGTTTGGAGCACATAAGATAATAACCACACAGACACTTTCGCTGCCAAACCCATTCATAAAGCAACAATTTTTTTATAGGAAAAGTATGGATTTATCAATAGTGGGAAAGATCAGACGCTTCCTAAGAATCTAGAAAATTATATACAACCAAAGTATAGACTATCCACAAAATACTACATCAAAAGAGGAAAAACTAAACTTCCAATTAACTCAAAAGAAGAGACATGATGAAATTGTCTTTCAAGAGTTTAAACTCCTCAAGAACCCTTTGGTTCCTTCCTCTCCAAATACTTCAAAATATCACATGTGGAATAACCGTGGCAATCTTCCTCTTCGGTTTCCTACTAAAGACACCCTCCCCAAGCAAGACGATGACTTCTAACTTAATAGGAAATGACCCAAGCAACACCTAAGTACCCAAAGGCAAAATCCCAAAGAGACCTAGCAAATCCTCAAGAACCCTTTGGTTCCTTCCTCTCCAAATACTTCAAAATATCACATGCGGAATAACCGTGGCAATCTTCTTCTTCGGTTTCCTACTAAAGACACCCTCCCAAGCAAGACGATGACTTCTAACTTAATAGGAAATGACCCAAGCAACACCTAAGTACCCAAAGGCAAAATCCCAAAGAGACCTAGCAAAGCCACAATGTAGCATTAAATGATCCAGTGATTCAAGATCCCTCTTGCACATAGAACATCTATTAACTTGAAATCCTCCCCTTTCCTATAAATCATTACAAGTGAGGATGTTCCCATATGTCGCTTCCCAAACAAAGAATGCAACCTTTACTGGGGCTAAAGACTTCTAAATAATGGTGGAAGGGAAAGCACCAGCCTCCAAAAGAAACAATGACAAAGACCAGGGCACAAGGCGAAGTGGGTTAAGGATAAGCAAACAAATTCCTTGTGCTCTGATGTACTGAGCCTAGTAGCACATACAGCAACTATAGCTCTTCCATAATAACAACCCTATGGAAGTAGCCAAGTGAGCTAAGTTGCACAACCAAACTCAAGAACTCTCAATATGGAACATCTCAACAACATGACTTGACCATCTTGTTCCCATATTCAGCAATAAAACTTTTTAAGTACATTGTCTCATTGAAATATTCTCACGGTTGCAAAATGCAACAGATGAGAGATAAAGTAGCTAACTTGAATTAGACGGATAGGCTTCTAAGATTCTTTAACTGCAGTCTGTTTGATATGCTAGAGGTCACAAAGAGTGCCAGCCAACTCATAAATGTTTTCTTCAAGGTAAACATAAAAGTTTGGGTCAAAAGAGCTCCACTCCTTGTATCTCTAATATGCCTCCTTTACTACTTATAACACATGAAAACTCAGCTCAAGCAAATATGTGAGTGTCAAATAAACAGAACAAAGGATGATGTCGAAATAACAATATGAAATAGCATTATGTACACAAATACTGCATCATAAAGACATAAACAGACTGCAGACATGAGGTAAAGATGGTACAAACGGACACTCCCTCATTCAATAACCTCACTAATTCATCACAAAGTTACAAGTTAGAACAAATAAATGAACAACTAAATTATCCAAGCAGACTAACTACTCAAAAAATGCATATATCTGAATATAAATTGAGATTATTCTCCGCACAACATAACCAGAGGTCCTATTAAGCCAACAACTGTCAAAAAAGAAAACCACAGAGGGAAACATACGAATGCCGTACTGAATTAGCTCTCCAAAAACTTGAATTCAATTGAAACACCTTTTCCAATACTAGCATATGGGATTAACACCAACTCCTCAAATGTGGGGATTTTATCAAAAGTGCTCAAGTATGAATTGAGAAGATGGTAAATGCAATCCCCTCAGACAACCCTTTGATACCAATCCATTTTTTACTGGTTCAAATTACATATCCCAAAATCAATTCCTCAAAAAGGTACTACCAAATAATCATATTCAACTCTGTTGTATACAAGACATTCATACCAACACATCCTTAGCATCTAAATAAACACACTCGCAATCAACATCCAAAACCAACGAAATCCCAATCCAAAATTCAAAGCAATCGCGACTAACCCACAGTTCGTTCAGCATTGACCACCACAAAACAGATCAACACCACCGCAAAACGGGCAACAAATTCAACAAACCCAGATCACATTAATCCCAAAACAAAAAAACCCAAATGACACCAAACCCTATCGAGTCATACAAACCAACAACACCCAGAAAACTGCTTTCAAAAAATGCAATAAATTCAACAAACCCAGATCACATTCAGTACAAACAAAACCCCATCAAATCGCACAAAACAAAAACCAACAGAAAACACAACGCAACGACGATCGAACTGACCTCTTTAGATGCGAGGACGGATGAATAAGGAAGAGAGAGATTAACGGTGAGTTTAGAGGGGATGGTAGAAGGCGTAGGAGGACGAGGCTTCATGTAAGAAGAAGGGGTTTTGGGTGGCTCAATGTTGGGAATGGTCTTCTTCCATGATTCGATGAAGGTGTTGTCGACCGCCGGCGTCGCTGGGACCTCCGCCGCCGCGGAAAACACCCGCGATTGGGCGGCAGATCGGACGAGGAGTCGATTGGCTGCTTGACGGAACATTTTCGTCGGAATTTGTGATCTGGAAATCGGAGCTCAACTCGACAACTACTCCCTCTCTCTCAATCTATATGGGGGTTTCCTTTCTCTTCTCTCCTTTGTTCAGTGGTGTGACTCTTCAAGGAGGCGAATGCGATGGTGTTTGTGGTCACTCACATTGGGTTGGGCTTTTTGTTATGTTCACAATGATTTCTAAGTTCTAACACTTCAGGATGTCAAAACTCAAAAGCCCTATTATGGTTAAATGGGTAATGTAATGTAATGGAATTTACAATTTGTTTTATGGACTATTGACTCCGAGGGATAACCCACAGAAATAAATTGATCATAAAATTTCAAGCACGATTATAAGTTCTAAATCATAAGAAATATCCATTTTAACTTCTTTTTTTTTATCTAGATATATAATCATAGACGTACTAATCATCTTCTTCTCACAAATTGAAACATCAGTCTTATTTGGAATTTTCTAGTCCATTTGCTTTATGGGGTCAATAATCCTTAAGGATGCTTTTGGAGCGATTTCAAGTATCTGCTGGTGAGATGTAACATTGTGAAACAACCTCTCTCAATGTGAGGACTTGGTGTGAGAGATTTAAGTCTTTGTAATGTGGCTCTTCTCGAAATATGTTTGTGGAGATTCGTGAAGGAGAAGGTAATCTCTGGAGGAAGGTAATTATGATCAAATATGGTGAGCTAGGCTCTGGGTGGGTACCATCGATACCAAATTATTCATATGGTTGTAGTCTTTGGAATTATATATCATTACGGGGTGGGGGCGCTTTTATCCACATATTTTTTTGTTTTGGGGGATTGTTCTACCATTTCCGTTTGGCATAAAGCTCCTTTGAAAGATCTCTTCCTTGCTCTCTATATTCTTACAACGGATTGAAATACTTATGTTGCAAATTATAGGAAGCAATTATTAGGGTCAAATGTGCGGTCTCCTTTTTTGTTCAGGATGAGTTTGTTGACGAAGCTTATTTGGATAGTTTTTTCAACATCTTTAATAAGACCAAATTTGGGGATTATTCTCTAGACACGGTGAGATAGGTATTGAGTAAGAATGAAGACTTTTCTGTGAGCTCCTATTTTTCATATCTTTGTAACATGGAATCTTCATAGTTTACATCTTTTGGAGGTCAGAGATTTTTCAACTATCACTATATGGAAGTCTTTTGCTCCTTCGAAGGTTGTGCTTTTTGTTTGAGAAGCAACACACGAGGGTATCTTAACTTGTGATTATTTACAAAAGGGGGGAGATTATGACTAATAGGTGTAGCATGTACAAGAGGGATTTTGAATCTCCAAATCATCTATTGTTGCATTATAACTTCGCCAAATCTCTTTGGACTATAGTATTGATTGTCTTGGTGTTTCTTGGTTTGTATCCTATTAAATTAGGAGTAATCTCCTATCTTGGGAGAGTTTCTTTGGGAGGAAACTCAAGAAGAAAAAACTTTGGGTTACTCATGTGATTTTTTTGGGTTATCTAGAAGGAAAGGAGCCGAAGGGTTTTCGAGGGGGCTGAAATCCCTTTTCAGACATTGTAATATATTTTGTCAAGTCTCTATTCTTTTGGGTTAATGAGAAGTTTAGCTCAACATATTTTGATGTGGTGGACTTTTAACTATCCAATAATGCTTAAAATCAAACTAGCCAAACTCAGTTATTTTAGCACATATAACCCCTTCCCCACATCCCAATTGTAGAATCTCCATCGTTCGCACAGGGTTTGAGAGATATAAGTGGGAACACCGAACACACCTTCCTCATCCAATAACTCCATCTGCCAAGCCATGTATGGCCCGTCTCAAGGGGCTGAGCGATGAGGCTCTGGGCAGCGACAGAGGTTAGGGATTCGCGACCGAGTGCCTAGGCGAGCTATGTTGTAAAAACCGGACCGGACCGGCCGGTCCGACCGGTTCAACCGTGAACCGGCAAGTTGACCGGTCCGGTCCCAGGTTTAAGTCGGCCAACTGGTTCAACTGGGGAAAAAACACCAAAACCGGTTCACGGTCAGACTGGGAATTTGATGATTTTATTTTAAAAATTCCAATTTTTGACTGGTTTAATCCGGTTCAATCCGATTTTGACCGGTTCAACCCGATTTTTGACCGGTTTTGACCAATTCATGCAATTTTCATGCCGGTTTAATTATTTTAGTAGCTTAATTATTCTTGAAGTATATGAAAATTTTTAATTCGTGACCGGTTCATGCCGGTTTTGACCGGTTCAACCGTCACCTGGTTCAACCGGTCTAATCCGGCCAAACCGGTCTGACCGATTGAACCATTAACCCACTGGGTCAACCGGTTCGGTGACCGGTCCGGTTCTGACAACCTAGTAGGCGAGTTGATGAGTCCAGGGTTCAAGGCGACCACTGAGTGAGATTAGGCCTCTGTAATGGAGAATGTAAAAGATGGGGTAATTTTGAAGATGTATTTGTTGTGTATCTCATCACTCCCCCAAGGCCCAAAGTGTATATAGTTGACAACCAAAATACTCTCTGCCTTTCATATTAATTGTTCAACCTGTCAATCTGTCATGCAGAATTCTGGGTTACTACACTACTCATTCTATAACCTTGGAGATCGCCACTAATCTGTGGACTATCCACAAAAAGAAAACAATGCAAGCTAGGGCATCATAGTTGTTTCTATTTTTCCTCTAGTTTTGGGTAGGAAAATATCTTTAGTGAACTGATATGATATGCAGCTTGAGTTTCAAAACCATTTCCATGATATAAAATGCTAAATGGCAAAGATGGCTAGACACTAGACTAGGCTCAGCTGGGTAATCTTTGACTTTCACATTTTAACCTGGGACTGCCCTTGTTTTCTTCAAAGTTGAAACAAAGTACAAACAAAGATGAAACAAGTTTTTCAGGAAGAGTAACATAAAACACTCGAATAAAGAACCCTATCACTTCAAGACCAAAAAGTAATAGTAATAGTCACTTCCTTGCGTTCGTTCTCAGTAATGGAAAGTTAAAACAAAAACACCAAACATATAACATTAATGGTGAAAATACAAGGCATCGACAACCAACTTGATACCATCTCACCTTTTACACAAGTACTAGGTCACGGTTCTAGCTAGTTGCTTCCAAAACACCCAAATATTCGCCATCATCTAGCTCTATTAACATAGATATAGATCGTTGTTTCATTAAAGAGTATAATTACATGTCAGGAACAGCTGAAAGGGTTTGGTTAAAAATGGTATCCTTTCCCTGCATTGCTGTACAAAAATCCTGTACTTTCATCTCTGTTTTCTGTAAGAATATCGGGGCATTTTTTTTTTTAATCCTGAATGCCCACCAAAATCCCTGCTTTCTCTCATGATAATCCCAACCCTCAGCCAAGACCATTCCATGTAATGATCTCTCCACAAAAGAACCTGAATTTTTCTCATGCTTTTCACAAGCCAAAATCAATACCAATAGAGGCCGCGATATGGGGGGTAATTCTTCTCTTTCTCAGTCTTATTTGCACCGAATATGCCAAACTCCTGTGCCCATGGTGGCCAGTGGTGACAAGTGTTCCCTTGGACTTTCACCACCCTTACCACAACTTAGTATAGGGAGGGTAAATGATCAGAAGATTGATCTCACCAGGACAAAACCGTCACTTTTATAATGTGGCAGAAGGGGGATGACACAAACCATGTAGCTGATATGGAAGATTTAACCCGTCTTCGGCCAAATAACTTCCATGGAGACTCTTAACTGCTGTAGTGGACTTTTTGGTTCTGTGAGCTCTGGCCCTGCTGAGGAGGCTGGTGTTGTGGCTGTTGCTGCTGGGGCTGAGGCTGAGAATTCTGCATGTTCAGTGGTTGTGTGTTGTAGTGTGTGAAGGGTTGTGAGTAGAGAGGATTCATCAAACCCTGCAAAATTTAACATGGGAATGCAACCAATCAATCAAACATTGTCAAGCAAACTATGGCAAATAACACCATATAAAAATAAATAAAATAAATAAATAAACAAATATCAACCGTAATATATGGTGGGGAACACCAAACAACACCCCCCCCCCCCCACAAAAAAAAAAAGAATAAATATATAGAGGACAAATACCATCACTCAAATGCTTTTCCAAGGTTTTCCAATTAGGTTTTCGTTTGGTATTTTAACTGGTTACAAAGTGGTTTTCGAAAGGTTTTTTGGATCAACACGAATCAGTCTCTCCATAAAGTTCAGTTCATGGGAGTTGGGAGTAGGGCTGCATATATCTGGATTCCTCCTGGGAGGTTGTTGTAGGACAAATACCAGTTCACTACTAAAACTTCTTGAGATGGAATCAGATAAGGGACCAATAAAAAGATAAGTCATATATCAGATCAACAGTATAGGTCTAACATTCAGATCTACCGTCTGTCTATAGCAAAATTGACAAGAAAGCAAACTATCAATAAGGCATATCTCAGATAAACTTTGATTCAACAAGCTTTAACCCAGGCCAGGTCAGCGAAAATTAGATTTTCAGCATTAGCCGAGTTTAATTCAGGTCGACTGTCTCACCAAAAAAAAAAAAATCAGGTCAAGTTCAACCAGGCACTTGATGAAATCATTCCAGGTACTTGCAACAAATAAAGTTTACAAAACTATAGTTCAGTGGCTATTTAGATAGACTTCACAGGTAATGTCAATCTGGAGTATTTTAAATTGTACAAACAGTTACGTCAATCAAATAGAGCACCTGTGATTGTAGAGGGTTTGCGTTGGGCACCCCAAAATGGCCCTGGGAAGTGTCTTCCTGGGATGGATCATTGAAACCAACTTGGGTGAAAAGACCTTGTGATCCATGAGCCATGTAATCCTGTAAGATGAATAACTGGAATAAGAACACGGTGCAGGCAGAAATAAAGCAGGTGACCAAAAGAAATATACAATGAAAAAATACAATAAAATTTCACTGGACCTGAGACATGAAATCACCCCCACTGCCAAATCTAGAATATCCAGCCTGGGAGTTCTGGTTTAAGAAGCTCCCAGGAAACCCAGATTGCCCTTGAGTGGCATAATCAACTGAATATCCACTCTGTGAAGCCTGTCACCAAGAAAAGAAGAAACAGCAAATCAAGTAGCATTAGCATAATAAGACCACATAGTCATCTGTCAATAACTATACAGAAGTACAACTGAACCGTATGGGGATTGGTTCACTTTTGGTTCGTCTCTATCGGACCATTCCCGAACCTTCTAAAGGGCTTCGGAACTATCGGCAAGAATAAACACAAGGGGGTGAAGGCGTTCAAAGGCTGGAAATGCGCGTGCCTTCACTCTTTCGACCATAACTTCTTCAATACAACTTCGTTGGACTTCAAATTTTGGGAGCTTAAAGTACACACCAAGAGCTTTCCATCGATATCTTATGGGCCTAAAACGGAGCTCGGATGAAAAAGTTATGCGTGTTTGAAGTCGGCAGAAAAAAACTGCCCAGAAGGGTGTCGCGCCCGCGACACTTTAGGTCGCACCTGTGACCTCCTTCTGCCGGTTGCTGACTGTTGCCTCCAGAAGGACGTCGCACCCGCGACCTTCCCCTGCCCGGCTTGCTGCGACGCGTGTTTTTCTGTCCAAATGTTATGTTTTGTTTTAATTTTCCCCATTAGTATAAATACCCCTTAGCTAATTTTCCAAGATAGATTTTGATGATGAATGTTTAGGAATTAGACTCAAGAAAAATCCTCTCAGTTGGAGAGTTGTAATTTGTGGGTTTTCAAACCCTAATCAATGAAAGCTAATCCTTTGGGTGGAAATTGCTTGGAGAATTCTCTTCTTTGTGAGTGGATGTTTATTCTCCTCTCTTTGTGAGATTTCTTGGGTGATTCAAGACTATGTGCTTGTGGAAGGTCCTTGGGCTAGAGATTGAACATCTTAATTCAATTTGGTGAGATTTCTCTCTTTAAAATTGTCCATATCTTTTAATTTCATGTTGATCTCCAAAAATCCAAAAACCCTAAAAATTGATTTGTAGTGTTTATGAGTTCTATGGGTGGATTTCCATCATCCACATGGTTTGTTTAGACCCTAGGCTTCCGCGCATTCCTCTCCAACAACAGCAACAAACAACAAATTCCCGGGGGTACATGTTTGACCGTGGTCTTGGGGGTCCATATGCAGGCAGCCTTTCCCCCATGAACTGAAGTTCATGGAAAGGCTGATTCACGAATACTTCTACAGAAGTACAGTAATCAATAATCCATGTAAAAGAATCAGCTACCAAATAAGTGGATCAGATTGGATGTACTTGGTTTCCAGGGGTCATATAAAGCACTTAATATTGCACCAATGGAAGTAGTTTCTAATTTATAGACAGTCACTTGAGTATAAATGAGACGACATCTTTTACAAACTATTTACCTGTGTTGAGAACTCAGCAATGTTGTAAGGAACATGGGATCCCTGGCTCTTGAAATCATCACCCAAGAATTCCTAGCAAATAGGTCACTAAATTAGGTATTGCATTGACATCGTGCCGACATCATTGTATCGTTAAGGAATCAATTTATGAATGCCAAATTATAGAATGGCATACCTGTGACATGCCCCCCATTGAGAACCCATCACGGAAAGATTGGCTAGGCCCTTGAACAGGCATCTGTTACACATCAAACACAACATCACATAATTAAAATTATAACCTCAGACAAACCACAACGAGAAGACAAAACAAAAGGAAATACTCACATTAGAAACGAAGCCAGGTTGAGACAATGGAGCACCAACAGAAGGTTGGCTATTAGGACTTTCCAGAGGAAAGTTAAAACTGGGCCCGAGATTTCCAACGTTTTGCTGCGATCCTTGTTGATGTGGAAGATGACTGCCTATCGGAGCAGCACTGCCCCGACCTGCACCAAATCCCCGGCTTCCAGGTTGAGGGACCTGGGGAACAGCTCCAATAGGACCATGTACAGCTCCACGAGTGGGGATTGCATAAGGCTGGGATGGTGGGGCACCATGATAAGGAGGAATAGGAACTCGAGGCATAGGAAATCCAGCAGGATGAACCCCTGGTTTGTGGGTGCCATTGGGTGGACCAGGAGGCAAATAACCTAACAATGGAAGTGTCAAACTTAATCATCCAAACGTCAACAGTTAATCAATGATAGCACTATTCCTTTGAAAATCAAAAAATACAACAAAATAGACAAATAAATGCCTGACAGCACAGCCACATACCCCTCGCTCGACCTCTTCTGTCAGCATTTGCACCACTTGTAGAAACTGGAGCAAAGTTGTCACTAGGAACATAACCAGCTGCTGCACCATAGAAAAGTCTGCGATCATTGTAGATCTGTATCATAAGACAAGCACGACCACATTAGCCATACATTAATGATACAAGGACCAACTTGAGACTCCTTTCACAGGAAAAAAAATCCACAAAGTTGAACATATCTATTCATTGGTGGAATACCTTTTTGGGTTTCTGAAATTGAACCATACTCTGCTTCAAGTTATTAAGAGGTCCTTCCACCAGGCATTCATGTTCCTTTATCAGACACATCAAAAAAGAAATGGACAAGCATACAACTTGTCAGTGACGATGATTAGAAACACAGTCTGACAAACCTAAAACCAGCAGGAACATTATACTTTGGTTTTTCCAAGAGTCGATGTACAAGCACAAATTACACTACACATACCAGTATAGGATATATACCTTGTAATGTGTCAACAAACCATTCCAGAGAGGCTGTTTACTCAGAACTTTGGGATTCCCCAAAATGACAATACCGTAACGGGCACGTGTCAGCGCAACATTGAGTCTCCGAGGATCATTGAGAAATCCAATACCCTAAACAAAGTAAGCAAAAGTCAAACTATCAAGACTTCAGTAATGGGGAGAAACTGAAGATGGGGACATGGCGGATTTGCTTTTGTGAAATTGAACAAGGGAGGGAACAAAAGTATGATTAATCAACTCAACTAACCAACCAGAAACTGCAAAAACAGAACATATAACTCAATGAAATGGTATTTCTGATAATGTTGTGAGAAGCTATGAGCCCATCAGCCTATGCACACAAGCTTCAAATTTCTAAAGATCTAACCATTCATATACAAAACTTTGACTGTGCAAGCATCTGCAAGTTCCATAATGAAAAATCCAAAAGATGAATAGGAACAGATGAGAACCAAAGGCTTATTACAGTGAATACACTCATCACAAGTAATTGTGCAAGGACACAATGAGTTGTCCCATAAGCATAGTAACTCACAAAATCATTATACCAGACAAATTAAGAGTTAAAATAAAGCAAAAGACTTTAAGAACCCCCCCCCCCCCCGGGGGGAAAAAAAATAGGCGCATGCATCCAATCAGCATACTAGAACAGCAAAAACCAACCTGATGCTCATTACTCCTAACACAAGACAGTATGATAAAGTCTTTTTCTCTGCCCTGGAATGAATCAACACTTGCCACCTATAAAGAAAAACAAAAAATAGTCAGAAGAATGCCAGGCCACAAGCATCAAAAAGGATAGGCGATTCTCTGAGAATTACCTCAATTTCCTTGTAAAGTTGCTGTCTCAAGGCTCCATTTCTTGACATGTAATTTACTATGTATGCTCTCTGACCCTCGTAAGGTGTAATCACCCCAATCTAAAGCAACAAGTCACATTAAATATATAATGCAAGACATAAGGCTTAACAACAAAATAACACAAAACTGAAAAAATAATTAGACAAAACAGTTGGGTCCAGAGCAAACAGGATACCTGACTAGGAACCACACCGCTCCTCAAGAAAGTCGTTACTATTTTCTCAACGTTTGCAGCTTCTGTGCGATTGAGATATGATGTTCCACTGGCACTTATCTCCTCTTGTCCCATCTACAAGCAGCAAAATTAGTACAGAACCACAGGAAAAAATAAAAAGAGGCAATTACTCAGGAACTGAAGCTCAGACAGTATGCAAGTATACAAAACAAAATTTTCCAAGCTTTTCTAGCTGGGAAGTCAGGTCAAACAATACTTTCATGTCATTGCTGTCAAGAGGTCAATATGAGTAGAAGTGATAAATGACATGGACAGATAAGATTGCTAGTAGTGCGTACATCTGTTAATCTCCACACTACAGACTACAGCTAAGATAAGCTGGATAAATAACACACAATTCACCTACCTGAACATAGAAGAACATAGGACGGTTTGGAACAGGCCATGGAAAATCTATCCCTGTTGACTGTCTTTCATTAATAGTGACGCCATTTTGAAGTGTCCCCTCGTAGAAACTATTGGAAGGGAACTCCGAGAGTGCTGGATGCATACGATATTGAACCTGAAGTTCCCATAGAACAATAAATCAATGATTCACTTTCAACAAACAAGACTAGCTTTTGGAGCCAAGAAGCAGAGAAAGAAGGGGGAGGGGGGAAAGCAAAAAGGAAGACAGAACATGAAAAGACAAGGGAATCACTTGTTCTCATGCCATCACGGACTTGCCCATGACATAAGAACCGAGAAAAAACCAAGCAACAGTTGAGCTTGTTCTAACGACGGGCAAGAAAAGGACATAGTATGATACCTGCAGCCTAATGGGCTTCACACCAAGCAGCACAAGGCGCTCAAAAAGGGACTGAGCTAAACCAGCACGAGCAGCTTTCTTGCACATGATTACAGGACCAAGTTGACAATGATCCCCAACAAGAACCACCTGAAAGCAACATATACGTAAACAGCACAACTCAATTACAGTCTAATTGCAACCTGATGCTTATAAGAGAACAATGAGGTAATGAGACTCGGAGACTGTTCGTAATAACCCATGCAGCAGAACAGTTATTGAACTTTCTCAGCATTGAAAACACAGTAAAGCACACCTGCTTTGCCCCAAGCACCAATGGTATGAGACACTCGGGTTCTGTTGCTTGAGTAGACTCGTCAATGAGCACCTATTGATAAAAGACAAATGAGAATCCAAGCGAAACAAGCATTTCAAAGAAAGATAACCATAGTGAGTTCATACCTGCCGGAATCTAAAATTTGCAAGCCGCGGATCTCCAGCACCAACACAGGTACAACAAATAACATCAGCACTCTGAGCTATCTCTCTCTCCGTAGCTCGCTTTAGGGCTTTATACTTTTTCTCATCACTGCTAGACAGTTCTCCTGGGAAAATCCAAAACGATAAGATGAGAAATCTTCAATTGCACACTTTGATCACAATTAGATTCAATGCCAAGCACAGGATGACAAGCGGACATGATATCGCCCGAACAGGAACATCAATCACAATGTTTGATTATTACCTCCCAACTCACTTCCCCTACAACATAGTGATAAGCAACAACTAAGAAACAAATTCAGTCCTCAACTCCAAAACAGTGATTCACACGATTCACATCACATCCCACAAATCCCACACTAGATCTTAAGAAAAAAAGCTAGCAAACAATAGTAAAACAAAATGAAGCAACACAAAAGTTTACCCTGTTCATCCTTCAGTTGTTGTAATTTGTGAAGTTCACTCTTCTCGGAAGTATCAAGATGCCGAACCTAATAGAATGTATATGGGTATAAGCATAACACAAAGAGAATGCTGAAAAGCATTGCAATATCAAGAGGAAAGATGGGTTCAGAGCCCAAACCTGATAATGAAGTGTCAGATGCTCAACTGGGGAACTTACAGCCTCTCTGGACTTTGCACAGAGCCTAACCACCTAAAATAAAATAAGCAAAGAACTTTCACTTGACATCCAATCAGAACACCAACATCATGTATTCATGTCCAGTAGTAGCATGTTCAAATAGTAACACTGAGGCACAGTTAACCAGAGCAAGTCACAAAAACAGATTGCAAACACATGTCTGTCACTCATCTCAGCTTCAATCAGCCTCTTCCCAAGTAGTAACAATAACTTGGGATAGCATGAGCAGAGAAATTGTATTTGTATAAAAACTTCTACTGAAACAACAATCATTAAAGGGTGTGCTACACGAGTACCTAACAAACCCCCCCCCCCCCCCAACAACCACCACCACCAAAAAAAAAAAAAAAAAGCTACAAAAAAGAAGTTGAGTAGAGGTAGCTAACTATACATGACCAGTTTACATAAAAAATTGCAACTGGCATACACCTAAATCACAGTCCCTCTACAGTTGATATCCATAGAAGTTATATGCAATTCTTAACAGAAAATGTCATTAATAAGGAAGAAAAAAGTGTCATACAACTTTCTGTGTGATGTTGCATTGCACAAGCAAATCCAAAAGAAGTCTACCTTGGTACATTAACTGGAGGGCCATATTGAAAACGAACGAAGATATATTTACCTTTAGCCCCGTTGCGCTTATCTTCTCCGCTAATTGATCCACAGCGACATTACTTGGGGCACAAACCAACACCTTGAAAGCATATAACGGTTAGATTCTCTCAATAGCAAACACAGTTGCCACATCACATAAAATGAAAAATGATCGTGTTTACCTGTCCTTGGCCCTGCTTGGCCATGTGATACACAATGGCAGCAGAAGTTACAGTCTTTCCAGTGCCAGGAGGACCTTGAATCAAGCTTATAGGCTTCTGAAGTACACTCTTTACAGCAAATACCTACAAATGCAACAAAGCATGCACAGTAAATAATTGGACAAGAAAAATGATAATGAAGAACTGAAGACTGTCTCCACACCCCCACAAAAATAAAAAAAATAACACACGCGCGCATGAAGACAAAGTATGAAGACTGTCTCCCCCTCCCCCCCCCCCCAAAAAAAAAATAAATAAATAAATAAATAACACGCACGCGCACAAAGACAAACAAGACAAAGCACAAGGGGAAAATAGGAACCGCAGAGCACAGTCTACAACAATGAGACTAAAAGAGCTACTATAAATCTTTCAGGAAATCATCTTTGCAGAAACACTCTTTATGGAATGCTGGACAACATCTCTTCATCCAAATCATATGCCTTCCATAGTTCCATTCTTGACAATGACCAATGACACAAGGATTCAAATTAGGGGAAATTCTAGAAACATCCCTAAAAGCCTCTACCATTGGACAAGAATTGCCAGCAAGACAAACTAGAATCTGAGACTGAAGCTATAGCTGAAAATGGGATAAGACAACCACGAGGACCTTGCTTGCTTTACCAGCAGCTTCTAGTAACGCATACTAATGTGGAGATCAGATCAACATACAGGAGCAATCCAAATAAGCTTGCAACAGTCCAAACGAACGAAACACGACATAATGTCCGCAATCACACAAACTGATGTCCCCAACAACATGATTATACAATGATTCAGCTCCATGCCCATGAAATTTCCAGTAAATGAAGTCAATAATCTACTGTTAAATTGACAAAACTGCATGTTTATATACATGCAGTCAAGTTAGTTCTTCCCATTAACAAGATACCAAGATGTCATTGCCCATATTTTACTATCTCCAGTTCCAACAGATCCTAATTTACATAATGCTGGCCATTGGATGCCAATCTTATGATGACTAAACCGTACTGCCTAGGGTAGAAATGAAATTTCCAAGCATGGAAGACGTGAAGCTGTTTTATGTGAAATAGGCAAATTCTATTGGTTTCAGCCCTACAAAGTCCTAGTGTGACAAGAGGTGGAGGAAAAACTTGGACAGGTCTTTAATCTGCTCTAAACAAGGGTTTCAACAAGTTCATAAAACAGCCTGTCAAAGTGCAAAAGGCATTGATCGCATAATAAAAGAATGCATAACATAAGATATTCAAACAAGATTTCTCCAACAATACCCTCATTAAAAAATAATAAGAAAAAAAATGAAACCATATCCAAACACCCAAAAAAGAGGAAAAAAGAAAGGATAAAGTAAAGACCGAGAGACAAGAGGAAAGAAAAGACCAAAAAAAGAGTACGAGAGGCAAAGAAAACAGAAAAATCGCATAACCAGAAACTCAACAAATGCCGATTGGCCGGCAACCATCACCACGCAAGGAGGCCTTGCCATGAAGCTTAGGAAGGTAGCCACTAGCCACCAAATTACACAAACACCCCCCACCCCCTTCCTTCTGAGAAATTTCTAGGAAATAGTCTGCATAACACCAGGTTTAACAGGGAGAGCAGCAAGGCCTTCCAGACTTTCCAGTAAATCTCAGCCTCTATTTCAGGCTACCTAAAGAAATTGATTGGGTCAACCCATTATCAACGGTAATTCATCATTTGACCACAGGAGGGGGGGTGGATAGGAGAATCACATTTCCAGATCAAAAGAAGAAGAAAAGAAAAGCAAGAAGACGGGAATTCTAGTTTCTCTCAAATAAAATTATCTGAAGTGCAGAAAACTCAAAAAACTCATATTCAAGTTTGAAAGAAATTGAGCTATAAAATCAAACACAAGAAAGTATGTCATTATGAAAGGCGGTACCTGAGATGCATTAAGCTCTGGAAGACCCGGAGCTCCAAATCGACGTGGCAAGGTGTTTCGAACCATTTGCATCTCAACTTCATGGCCCAACAAATGGTGGTAAATGTACCTGCATCACGAAAAACAAAATTTAAACCAACAAATACTTGATTCTTTTCACACGAACACATCAAACAAACCACGTATGGTCTCTATGCCAATTCTACGGCCCAAAACTCTCTCCTATACAAACACACACACACACACTAATATATTTATACACACATGTATATATGTTGCCCCAACATTATAACCGACTCAGTCAAAACTCTATTGGAAGTATCGACTTCAATTTTTTTTTTTTTTTGTAATCAAACGAACTAATCAACCAGTGACAGAATACACAAAACCAATCCCATATAGACATTGTCTTCCCATTTCTATTTTGTTTAAAGTGCATATTTAACATAAACATAAGCAAAGAAAACTAGCAGAATACAATTTGCACATTTCCAAAACAGGTTAGATGCAACAATTAAACAAGGGATATTGCGATGAAGATCCAGCAAACACTGTTAATTAACATAATGGTAAACTCACCTCATCAAAATATTTTTAACAAAATTTTTAAAAAAAAATAGAACTCACCCACTAACACTAGTCTCATCCACTGCAAAAGTTTTCATTGCACTTTGCATGCGGTCAAAGCTTGTGCTTTTCCAAACAAAATCAACACTGAAACCATGATTTATATCAACAGGAACTCCCTGAAAGCAATAATAGTAGAAGATGTCAATCCAAAAGAGAGAGGTTCAGAGAGAGAGATGAAAACTTCACATAGCACGTGTTGATTACCTGACTCGCCCGGAGCTCAAGAGCAACCTCTTCTTGTGCAGTTAACTTAATCTGGAAAAGAAAGTTTCAACGTCATACTCGCTCTATAGCAACTGACAGTGATCAGCGGAATGCAGAAAGTAAGAAATTCCAGGTAACTTGCACCAGTACAAGATGATTACATAAACCAGGCCATGAGTAACATGAGCAAGCTAGCTAATGTAATAACCATACCACATGCCCCACAGATTGCCATGCAGGATGAGCAGCATCTCCTGAATAACGTAGTCTCAACTCGTCACCAGGTACAAGGCGCAACTCATTGTCCTCCTAAGGTAACAACAAAGTACAAAGTTTCAGTAATCAAATTATTCAAGCAAATTAAAATGAGAAGGTAACACATCATTAATGCAATTTAGTCCAACACAAATAAGTATAAAATGGTATGGTGAACAGCAATCACCTTTGGGAACACAAAATATGCAATGCGCTTCTTGTTAAGTCCAACGTCCCATCGTACTGTGACATTATCCTTACTTTGAGACTCTTTCATCATCTGTGAGACATTCAAAAGACAAATCAGCCAGCCAGAAGAGAGACAAGAGAAAGTAATAACGGTCCTCAATGGCAGCATCTCCATACACCAACGTACTGTCAAAATTATTCATGAATGACAGACAAATGGCAAGAATACACACAATCTAGACATGGACATAATGAGAAAAGAAGCTCACTAATACATTACAAGATACAATTCCTATGGAATACACTAACAACAAAAACACACAATTTGATCTTCCCTTTTTTAAGGTTATAATGTGTCTCCTTTTGGTTAGGGGGAGGGTAATAGATGACAAGGCACTTACTTTATCATAGTCAGCCTCAAGCTTGATGAGTGGAGCAAACACATTTTGATACTGTAAACAGCAGGAAAACAAGATCAGTTAGTACATCAATGAATTCAAGTTTGATCTATAGAGGAACACAAGATGACACAGCAGCACAAAGAGGACATGATTTTCTACAGAGATTTGCTAAGGTTCTTAACACTTCTTAGCCTACAGGAAAAACAAACAGAAGACAACCCCTGTGCATTTTGGCTATTACAGTAATTACTTCTGATCCAAAGATCCTATTTTAACAAGTATTCTTCTCTGATACATATCCATGTCATAACATTGAGATCTCGCCATTGGCATATTTTTAAATAGGACAAACAAAAAAAGGTAAATATTTGAGTTACATATATATTCCTACGGCACAAGGACCATATCAAAAGCCAAAACCATATTTATCAAAGTTGGGGAACAAGATATGAGACTCAATTAGACTAACCAGGATATCCAGGTTGACCTAGTCATATGCATCAGAGTAAGAATGTTATTAGTATACAATGTATATGGAAGTGTCAAGAAAAGATACCTGGTAAGCATCTTCATATTTTAAAACAACTGGCTGTGGTTCATCATCCACACCAGGCTTCTCAAGATCTTCTAGAGATGCATCAGGATTTGTTTTCCATAATTCTTCAATCTTATTTATTTGTTGCGCACTAATCTGTCTCGCCCTAAGTTGCTCTTGTTCTGATGGGACCTGAAAAAGACCCAATAAATTAAGAACCACACATGTGAGTCATATAACCATGTCAAGAAATCATGGAAATTCAAATAGCTTGAAGAAAGGATGCACTAGAGTTAGAAAAAATAAATAACATTACCTTGACAAGCCATGGAAGGAAACATCGATCATCAATTAGTGGGCACCATTGGCTCAAATCCCAATTCATGTCTTTCAATGCATTAACACTTAGGCAAGGCTCTCTGCAAAGGAGAACTACTACACTCTCGGTCTTGGCAGAAATGAATCCCAGTAGGAAAACGTTACGGCAACCACAATTGTAACACTCAAGAATTGTCTCTCCTAATGGACTATCTTTATGCAGGCAAACTTCTTTGTGTTTAGCCCGAACCTGCAAAGGACACATCAAAAGTAGAAAACTTTAAACATCTATGTCCATGAATTCAGCATACGTTAAATTCAGCATGTGTGCAAAGAAATTATTCATTTCAACAAGCTGAAGGCAAAAAATAAAGTGATAATCTGTCAAAACTTTCATGACCACCAGATTAAAAACCATGCATACAAAAAGTACTGGAGTACAGTGGACTAACTGATGTGAGGCATTAATGTCAAAAAAACACATGTTTCAACACAGAGATGAAGAGCAATAGCACATAACCAACATACAACACCTCTAAGTACGTGTTAAGTACCAAACTACCATGCAGAGTGTAACATCTGATGCCATAAAGTTGCATACATGATCATCCAACCAACTTCATTCGAGCATCAAAACAGAAGGGGGAATAAAATGGTTTTTCACAAGGAATTAAGTCCCATCTGCAAACGAGAGCAAGATGTGTAGAATTGTATATCAGGTTAATGAAATCTCAACAATACTTCATTAACATTAAAGAAGATACTCTATCCTGTCAGAGAAACTTTTCTATAAAACATTTACAAATAAAAATCTAATATTGCAATAGATTACCAATCATACATTTTACTTTGTTTTGAAAGAACTAAATTCCTGGCAAAAATCTCCATGTCACATAACAACAAGTATGGAACTCTCTATATGCAAGGAAAACCAAAAACAGGTAAAAATAAAACCATGAAGTACAGAAATTCGCCACATCTATCCAAAACAATCGGAGCCCCTCCATACGTTCGCCAAGATTTCTTCCACATCAGAACAACAGATCGATTCACATCAAAGTTAGCTGTGCAGGTCCAAAAGGGACAGGTGAAAAAGGAAACAATTGCCTCTGGATCCAGAAAAATTCACATATTCTCGAACTTGTGAAACACACGCATAGAATCAAATGCCAACCAAGCTCCCTTTAACACATCATAGAGTAAAATTACTGCAAACTCCTCAGAATCATCTAAGCAAGTAGTGAGTTATCAATTTAGATCAGAAACAAAATTACAGATTCGCCAGCACAATCTTGAAAAGTTGATATACATAAAATACAACTTCATATGAGATGAAAACTCATCCAAAGATTCACAAACAATACATGCCACTATACAATTACCATTCGAGAGAAATGCCAACATCCCCCCCCCCCCAAAAGGAAGAAAATGTCCCTACAATTAAACATGTTGGAAAAGGAAAGAACTACAGTCAATTGATGTCCCCGAATAGATCCCATCCTCCATCATGACTAACCACAAAAATCCACCAAAAGTTGCCAAAAGAAAGGGTATCATGACCTAAGAAGCACAGAATTTGAAAAGGGCCACTGAAACACAGACATGGATGCTGTAATGTCCTATTTGGAAGGGGGGGGGAGATAGGAGATGTTAGTCGATCTGTCTATCATTATTTATATACTTGGTTTATGTAAATGACCTGTATAACCATTTTAATATTTTAATATACATATCTCACAAAATATATGCCCCTAACATGTTAGATATAATAAATGTCATGTTAATCTATATGACACAAATAATCAACAGTAATATTTACCGTCTATTTTATAAAAATGTGAAACAGTGTTTAGGAACCAGACATATGAAAAGTTTAACATTAGCAATTGCTCAGCGTAGAAATAAAACAGATACATATCTAGCCTCCACAACTTCCACCTTGGTGTGCATGTCTAACCTCAATGACCGACTCTATACAGATTTACCGGAAAAACAGAATTCTCCATGCATAATAAGGACTCCCCTGAAAGAGAACGGAGCAAACTCCCTCTCCCTGAGAGCCCTAGAGCCTCAGATACAGGCAAACGGACAGAGATTTATGTTAATATGGCAGCAGTAAGAAAAAGACATTGTTGCGCAAGTGCCGCTCAGGGCAATGCAATGACCCGGACATACCTCAAGTTGCTTGAA
This sequence comes from Portulaca oleracea, assembly GCA_029582165.1. Classification (NCBI taxonomy): domain Eukaryota; kingdom Viridiplantae; phylum Streptophyta; class Magnoliopsida; order Caryophyllales; family Portulacaceae; genus Portulaca; species Portulaca oleracea. Next base: position 6,241,778 of record CM055883.1, on the reverse strand, counting down.
TTAGGGCTGTTGGCCATATGAAATGTTGATTTTACAACTTGCTTGTATTGGGCACAATTCACAAACTGATAACTCAACAATCAGTTGAGTGAGTAATCCCCTTTGTTCTCAATTTTCTTTTTCAGAAAATCCAGTCATGTCTAACACGCATCTAGACAATGTCCACACAAGTCCATGTTGGCAGTTATACTCATGCAACGTGGATGCAAGAGCATGAAAATTATATTTGTGCTTTATAGATTGTCACCTACAAGCACCCAACCAGACCCTGATACAATATTTTTTTACATGTTACCCGGATACAATATACAATGGTCCTTTGGACAACAAAATTAATCAAAAGTCTTAGATGGCACACCATTGGTATCAAGGTTACGCCCCCCCCCCCCCCAACACACACACACACACAATCTTCATTACATCAACGGTTTAGTAGAAGACATCATAAATCTTGTAATGTCAGAATACTGCAAAAAATATAGAAATTGAAACTAGGTTGGCCACAACCTCTAATGGGGTGGGTGAGATGAAGAATTTCAATCTAGAAGACTTATTTAGTTGGCTGCTTTACAACATCATTCTACAGGTGCACTCAACTATCTTTCACCATTCTAATTGCTATGTCACCATAAACAAAAACCTAAGAAGCTCTGTATTCAGATTGACAAATGAATTGTTTAAGACTTGCATTAAACTATGCTGAAGTACCTTTTCATCATATCCTAAGGTGGTAATAAGTAAAGGCAGCTATTATAGACCAGCCCTTTGGTGGCTAATATGCTCTAAGGAGGAGTGCCACTGAGGCTCAGGCTTAATTAGTGGCATCTCAACTGCTCAAGCCTCACTCGCATCAAACTCTAGTTGACTTACACTTTGGTTCTACATAAGAACCGTCCTCATGAAAGCCATCACACATATATTCATGGTTCATCATTTCATCCCATTGCATTGGCTTTAATCACGGGCATCAAGCTGCTGAGGTTTAAGAAGTGTTTTTACTTTTTACCAAAAAACTAGACCCAATCAGACTGCTTACATTCATTAGAACCAAAACACATATATCATATGACAGGTTGTGGAGATAGGAACAATCTTGGCAAGTTACTGTACGTTACAAATCAATACATTAACACCTAAACAGATACTATGTAAATGCCCATAGGAATGTCTATTGAAGAACTCCAAAAGCTCGTCCATTGATTTCATTCCCTTAAAAAGAAAACCTAATATGAGGTGGGAACCGCATAGATCTTCTATTTAGGTATGAAAAGAGGTAAAGCCAACATAAAAGGAGAGTGTCTTAGATATACAGTATGCAGTATCTATTTCAAATTTTCAATATTACATGCTTAAACTGCTCACAACAGGTCTTCCAAGGTCCAGCCATTCACCAAACATTTACAATTATTCTCCTGAGGAATTAGTCCTCAACCTTAAAAGGAGCACTCCCAGCATGTTAACTCACATGAATCATATAAGCAATAGAGAATATGGAAACTCTCCCCTTTCTTTATGGGCTAGTTCAGAGACATAATACTTGTTATCTGACAACCCTCCCTACCCCAATGAAGGGGAACAGAAGGCACCGTGGATATGAACTCTCTATTGTGATATTGACCAGGTAAAGTGCTACCCACTAATCTGGAACTGAACCCACAACAATCCATAATTCAAACCTCAACGGCTTAAGGTACACAACAATGATAACATTGTATGCATAACTATGGAAGCATCCAACAAGAATCACATCTCCTATAGTCTTATGTTATGAAGCACGAACACTTCTTCAGCGTCGCGTATCTGCTCTCAGACACTCCTCGATCATGTGTCAGACACGGGCAGAAATGTTTCCTCAAAAAGTTTCAAAATAAGCGCTCGACACTTGGAGGACTCATGGTGGGCACACAAGTCCCAGCCTTTGGACACTTCTGAAGCATTGATGGGCATCACATTTTCCGGCTAGCCCCTCCAGCAACATCCTCGACTATGATATTCTTTCCTCAAAACATCAATGTTCTTGCCTGCTAGTTACCATATTTTATAAAGTACTACATAAAATTAGTGTACGTGTCTAAGACTATGTGTTGCGTCCTTATTTTTTTCAACGCTCACGTGTCCTCATGTCAAATTCTGTACTTCTAAGGTCTTATGATTATCAACTATCCCATGTCCTCTATGTAGCTCAACAAAAAACTTTATAGACAGAACAAAACTCTCCATTACAATTACATATGTCCATAACACATGGGCAATTCAAATCCATGCTCGAATTCTAGCCTAACACCATAAAGGCCACATTAGTCAAACGTAACACAAAATTGTACATAATTCTCAATCCATCACAGTTCCAGCCTCAAAACACTTCCAGGTGAGAGAAGTGAGAATAAATAACTCTATCACAAAACACAACCTAATTACACTTTAAAAGCATTCCACCAGCTCATACTACTCCAGGAGAGAATTAGAATACTAACCAGATGATTCACAATATGTGATCCAGACGTGTTACCCCGGGAGTTACAAAACCATTTCCGGCACGAAGGGACATTGCACCTCACAACACAAGCAGGATTCTGAACACCGCAATACCTACAAGCATGTTCCGTAAAATCTCCTTTCCCAAACTGATCAACAAACCCATCCACCTCATCCCCGGCGGTCTCCTCAAAGTTCAACCCACTCATCCCGGCAGCCAATGCATCCACCGCCGCGGCAGCCGCCTTCGCGCCGGAGCCGGAAGAAGACGGAGTTCCCGGCGCCTGATTCTCCTTCACTACCGCATCGGACGGTGTAGGCCACGTGGAGGATGGTGATGGTGAAGAGCGGATCGACGGCTGAGGTTGCGAAAGTTCGTCGAATTCTGGATATCCAAACTCGTCGTCATCGCCTCCCTGAGTGTTGAATTCGAGGAAAGTGTAGGCGTCGTTGCCTGTGTCGGGCTGAGACGCCGTTTCGTAGAGGTTGGTCGCCTGTGAATCCATGGCGTCGTCGAGAAATCGGGGGGAATTGTTAGCGTTAGGGTTTCGGAATCACAGGGTCATGGATTGAAAGGAATCGCGGTGAGGGTGTGGAGGAGGAGGGAGGGTGAAGGTGGGGTTAGGGTTAGGGTTTGGAGGAAAAAGGGGGAAATAAATTGCAATTTGGGGAAGAAGGTGTTATGTTATCATACGTCATGAAATTGATGAGAGCCTGGGTCGGTGAATTTTGGTTTTGAGAGGTTAAGAAAGAATATGGTTTTTGACTTTTGACTTTTGAGTAAAGAAGTTGTCACATGCATCTCACGTGCTTCTTTTGTTTAGGGTGCGTTTAGTTGGTCAATAAGTCCGGGGAAATGGTCAATTTTCCAGGTTAACTTATTTTCTCCATGTTTGGGTGTGGGTTGACTTTGGGAAAAATTTCATGATGGGTCCACCACTTTCTCCGATTTCCTAGGAAAATTTTTCCTTGAAGGGCTTAAAGGAAATTTTTCCCAGGGAAATCTTTCCTATGGAAAACTTCCCATGGGAAATTTTCCGAAAAATTTCCCTAGGGTTCCTCCCAAACACTCCCTTAAATAAAACCCGTGTCCCATCATAACCTACATGAAGGCTAGGAAGTTGCTTAACCGTGGGTGCGAGGGTTACGTATGTTTAGTAAGTAAAGATTCGAAGAATCCGCCCAAAATAGAAGAAATCCCCGTGGTGCGAGATTTTCAAGACGTTTTTCCTGAAGAAGTTACGGAATTGCCCCCGAGGAGGGAGATTGATTTCGAGATTGAGCTAGTTCCAGGGACTAGGCCTATATCCAAGGCACCGTACAGGATGGCGCCTGCGGAGCTTAAGGAATTAAGGGTGCAATTAGATGATCTGTTGAGTAAAGGATTCATTAGACCTAGCACATCACCCTGGGGAGCTCCAGTATTATTTGTGAGGAAAAAGGACGGTAGCTTAAGGTTATGTATTGATTACCGAGAGCTGAACAAGGTTACCATCAAGAACAAGTACCCTCTTCCAAGGATCGATGATCTGTTCGACCAGCTTCAAGGAGCTGGAGTATTTTCCAAGATAGATTTGAGGTCAGGATACCACCAGCTCAGAGTTAGGGCTGAGGACATACCAAAGACTGCCTTTAGGACAAGATACGGGCACTATGAGTTTACAGTGATGTCGTTTGGGCTTACCAGTGCACCGGCGGTATTTATGGATTTGATGAATCGGGTATTCAAACCCCATTTGGACAAGTTTGTAGTAGTGTTTATAGATGACATTCTGGTGTATTCGAAAAGTCAAGAGGAGCATGAGCGCCATTTAAGGATTATACTTCAGACCTTAAGGGAACAACAGTTGTACGCTAAGTTTTCAAAGTGTGAATTTTGGCTGAAGGAAGTAGCCTTTCTAGGCCATATAGTAACCAGTGAAAGGATCCAGGTGGACCCTAGTAAGGTTTCTACTGTTCAAAGCTGGACAAGACCCTCTGCGGTTAGGGAAGTCCGAAGTTTCTTAGGTATGGCCGGATATTATAGGAGATTGGTGCCGAATTTCTCAAAGATAGCTCTTCCGTTAACTAATCTCCTCAAGCAATCAACACGTTTTGAGTGGACCGACAAGTGTGAAGAAGCCTTCCAAGTGCTCAAGGAAAAGCTGACGACCGCACCAGTGTTATCCCTTCCCGAGGAAGGAAAGGAGTATGTGGTATATAGTGACGCGTCCCATCAAGGATTAGGATGTGTGTTGATGCAAGACAACAAGGTGATCGCTTATGCGTCCCGGCAATTGAAGCCTTACGAGAGGAACTACCCAACTCATGACCTAGAGCTCGCAGCTGTGGTTTTTGCATTGAAGATTTGGAGGCATTATCTATATGGAGTCCATACGACTATCTTTACGGATCATAAAAGTCTCAAATATATATTCACTCAGAAGGAGTTGAATTTAAGGTAGCGAAGATGGTTGGAACTTATCAAGGATTATGACTTAGATATCCAGTACCATCCTGGTAAAGCAAATGTGGTAGCAGATGCGCTGAGCAGGAAGACACAACATGTGAGGTTGACCCATCTAAAGATCCATCCGAGACTGCACCAGGAGTTATGTAAGGAAAGTTTTGAGCTAGTCAGGCAGGGGGAAGTGACAAATAAGTTAGCTACATTATCCCTACAACCGTCCATTATTGAGGAAATTAAGGCGGAACAAGTGAACGATTCTGAACTCAAGAGGATCATGGACAGTCTTGTCACAAAAAGGATGTCGGGATTCCCGATTCAAGAAGATGGAACCCTAAGATTCCAGAATAGGTTGTGTGTACCTGACAGAGGAAGCCTGAGGTTAAAGCTTTTAGAAGAAAGCCACAACTCGTTATATTCGATACACCCTGGAGGCACTAAGATGTATAGGGATTTGAAGGAAAATTTTTGGTGGCCGAATATGAAAAAGGATATAGCTAATTATGTGGATAAGTGTCTAACTTGTCAAAGGATCAAAGCATAACATCAACGGCCATCAGGGGAGCTTAGACCTTTGGAAATTCCCACATGGAAATGGGAGTCGATCTCTACGGATTTTATCATGGGTTTACCCCTCACCATGTCAAGAAAGAACGCCATCTGGGTCATTGTGGACCGCCTAACCAAGTCGGCACATTTTATTCCTATCCATGAAAGATGGAAGGTAGATAAGTTAGCGGACATTTACATCTAAGAGATTGTCCGTTTACACGGAATTCCAAAAGATATAGTGTCCGACCGGGATACGAGATTTCAATCAAGGTTTTGGAGCGCATTGCAAAGAGCTTTTGGCACTCGACTCAATTTTAGTAGCTCCTACCATCCGGAGAGTGATGGTCAAACCGAAAGGGTAAATCAGATTGTAGAAGATATGCTGCGTGCATGCGTTCTAGATTTTCAAGGGAATTGGGATGAATTCCTCCCACTCATAGAATTTTCATATAATAATAGCTACCAAGCCACCATTAAAATGGTCCCGTTTGAGGCGCTCTATGGCCGAAAATGTCGTACCCTGTTATGTTGGGGAGAACTAGACGAAGCGCTAGTCATAGGTCCAGAGTTAATCCAGGACACGACAGATAAGATCCGAGTCATCCAACAGCACATCAAGACCGCCCAGAGTCGGCAAAAGAGCTATGCAGATAAGAGGCGAAAGCCTCTTGAATTCCAAGTTGGAGATCACGTTTTTCTCAAGATTTCTCCGACGAAAGGGATTCGGAGATTTAACATCAAAGGGAAGCTAAGCCCACGCTATATTGGGCTATATCCGATCATAGAGAAAATCAACCCGGTAGCATACCGAATAGAATCACCTTCTAGCTTAGGAGGGATCCACGACGTTTTTCATGTGTCGCAGCTCCGGAAGTATGTACCGGACCCGAAGCATGTTCTAGTGGGAGAGCCACCGCTTTTGGCCGAAGATCTAACCTTCGGGCAGCAACCGATTCAAGTTCTGGATCGACGAATCAAGAAGCTACGTACGAAAGAAGTCCCCTTAGTCAAAGTGCTATGGGCGAATCAAGACACCTCGGAGGCTACGTGGGAAACCGAGGAAAACATGAAGAAACAGTACCCCCATCTCTTCTAAGGTAATCAAACGTGGTAATAACCATCGCCAAGTTTCGGGGACGAAACTTTCTTTTAGGGGGGGAGGATGTAATAACCCGCCCCAAAATCACGATTAATTAAGCGCTAATTACCGTAATTACCTAAGTTACGTATAATTTTTTTTTGCTTTTACCTTTATTTATTTATTTTACCGGTGTCAAGTCTCGTGCAGGAGATGACAAAGGATATCGGGTTACGGGTTTTATAAACCTTTAAGTTACTTTATTTACCCGTTAAGTTAATTTGTATCGGGTTTTACCGTTTACGTTATTTCTTTAACCGAAAAGGGTTTAATTATTTTACCTCTTGACGTTTATATTTTATTATCCAAACCTTAATCTATTTTATTTAGAGTATGTTTATTTTATTACAAGTAATATTTATATTCCATTCATTTAATTTTATTAGTTCAAGTTCTATTTTATTTTAACCCAATTGTTACCGATTAAATTTATTTTGTACAAAACTAATTATTTAAACCTAATACACTTGTAATCATTTTATTTAATTTATAGTTTCAGATTTTAATTAAGTTATAATTAGTGTTTTTAAGTCAATTAGAGAGTATATATTAGTAGTAGTAGTAGTTAGAAGGCTTTTTCCTCATTTTCAATTGCAAACTCTCCACACTCTTTCTCTCTCTATTCCTCTTCCTTGCTCTCTGCCCAGCCAAGCCACGGCCACCAGCAGCCACGACCGGCTGTTTCCGGTCGCCGGAGCCGCCCCTCGCCGCCGCCAGAGGTGGCCGCCACCTCCTCTTTCCCCTCTCTTGTGTTTTCATCCAATTTCTTCTTCAAAGGTAATCTCTAAAAACCCCCAAATTCAATTCTTTTAAACCCTAATCTGAGTTTTATGTTTTATATGTGTACTTCTTGTAAATTCTATCTATTTTACTCTCTTTAATCATGAATTCAAAGTTATGATTGTATTAGTCAAGTTAGGGTTTGAGGTTAGAGTATGTGCATGTGAAATTTGAAGTGTTCTTGAGGTTTTTTTTTAAGATTTCTTAATGGATGATGATTCAATCTTAATGCTTGTGAGTTTCGTGATGAGATTCTGAGTATTAAGGGCTGTTTATAAGAGTTAAGTTTGGTGTTTAAGTGTTGTTGTGTTTAATTTGGGTGAATTAATGACATTTTGGTGAAAGAGTGCTAAATTAAGTTGTATTTGAAAGAATGCATGTGGAATCCATGGATGCATGTGAAATTTAAGGTCTTTGATGAGCTATTTGTGAAGGTTTAATTCTAGAAATATGGTAGATAATAGCTAAAGTGAAGTTTGGTTAAGAATTAGTATGAATTAAGAGCTTAAAACATCGTTAGAGCTGAAATTAAGGACATAGAAGTTTCTATCCAATTTCTGGAAATTTACAGAGGTATAGAAGTTGGGTTTTCACCCAGATTTTTACTCCATGAGATAGCCCAAAGTGTTAGCTAACCATAGGCTTTGGAATTTCTAAATTCCGACTTGTATGGGCCGAGATATAGTCAAAACCGTAACGTCGCGTTTCGGAATACGTTTCTGGAGTCTGTAACTTGAGGGCTGCTTTTCGTCCCTTTGGAGACCTCTTTAGTTTTTGTGGTAAACATGAAAGTTTTAGGTCACACTGCAAGCTTTCCGAAAAGGTATGGTTTGTATTTATCCGATGACGGGAGGGTGAAATATGAGCCCGGAAAGAGGGCCTGTCTACTTGAAGTTTCTGCCCAGTTTACTTTTTATAAAATTCATTTTCTAAGGCCCTAAACCAAGCCAATAGGGGACTTTGAGCATTGATAAGTTATGGTTATATGTTATAACCTTAGGTTAAAGTCTTAAGGTTCTCCATTATTCATTCTTCTTTCATCAACCGTGTCATCGACATCGTTTTTCTCTAAATAAGTCTAGAGGAACCCTTTTAATCTCATATTCACCTTCAATCTTTGGTTCTTATACTTCATTAATCTAAGCTATCTTTCCAAGTGCCCTTCTTTGATTTCACCTTTCTACAACACTATCTCTATATAATTTCAATCCGGAAACTCTAATTTATTCTAATTCAGCTTCTGTCCGGGCCCATTTTGGAGCCCTTCTTCTCATTCTTAGCCTCTGGTTATGATGACAAAGTTGTAGATCATGATTTTCCCTATTCCGAGATGTACTCTTTTGCTTCATTCCGATTTTCCTAACTCAAGTTATGCTATAAACTTTATTTTTATATAACCTGAAATTTTCTCTCCAAGTTATTTTCCTTTATAAATCTCAAGTTACTAAGTATTTGAAGTTAACCCAGAACCTCTTCGGTTCTTCTTTCTCAATTATTCTTATTTTAGTTTTCGAGTCGCCCAAGCCATCTCAGGACCGAGACGCACCACCTAAGTTCACGTCTTTTCAAGGTACGCAAATTGTCCAACCTTTACCGCCTTAGCGCGTGCACTATACATGTATTATCAAGTTTAATGCTTTATGTAAATCTTTTATGTCTTAAAGTGGATCCGTCTTATGCTATCATTTATATGTTTATTCATGTTTTAGCACTCCTGATCAGAGTGCCTTGACCTGGCCAGTGTCGACTGCTCAGCAGTCACCCAATCCAAATCTAGATCGATTTGGGCATGCGCGTGTGTAAGGTGCTTGCACCGATCATAAGGGTTCCACGAATTTTCTATCTATCTCTACTCTATATTATTTACTCATGTTTATGTTAATCTCACAACATTGCAATTTATTGTTTATATTTTTTTTCCGTTTTCAAAATGAATTTAAACGCCGGCACTAAAACCGTTTTTGAACGGTTTTACGTGTTGGAGGTTTACGTACTGAGTGTTTCCCCACTCACTTTTTGCAATGTTTTTAATGTTTTGTTTTTAGGAGGTTCGAGCTCCCAAGGCAAAGGCCAGTCCAACCAGACGTGAGGTAGCTCCTAAGGTTTATCTTTAATCGGCAAGACGACCAGGCTTTGGAAGTTGTAGTAGTTTCCTAAGTTTTAAGCCTATGTATCGATTTGTTTCAAGGGTTGTATCATTTGCTTTTATGTTGGGTTTTGTGGTTCATAAATCATCTTTGTGGTTTAAAGGTTTTGGTGTTTGTTGCCTTGTCTCTTTTAGGAGACGGCGTTAACGCTTTGACCTATAGTGTTCCCCTGCGCTAATCACAGGTTTGGGTTCTAAATAGGGATTTAACCTTGTGATTAAGGTTGGGGTGTTACAACAAGGGATAGTCGAAGCCCATTTATTCAAATCAAATCAAAGAGACTAGTTTGAGATTTGGGGGCATGCTTCCCCTACAATACCAACATGCAGTAGGTCAGCCACCGCATCGGGGGGTCGTTCCATAAACACAATTTGAAAACCATCTAGAGTAAGGGCGAGATTGATCGGTTTGTCAGCCACCTTATTTGCTTCTCGAGCGCAATGATGGAGCTCCACCTCCCAATCTTGGCCTGTAACAGCTGAGTTTTTAAATAATTTTGAAAAAATTAGAAATATTTGCATAAGTATCTATTTACTTGTTTATTTATTTTTTCATTTACTTATTTACAATGTCATTCGTCAAGTTGAATGGTCAAACTTTACATCCCAAGTCATATCAGATATCTTCCCGATTAATAATCAATCAAGGTCTAAGAATATATATATAGGAAAATTGGATTCTAATAATCCCTACTTTTGCATATTGGATGATGGTGGTCCCTACTTTCACTTTGTATTCTGGTGGTAAAAAAAAAAATGGATTGTAGTGGGATATTTTCAAGGGAATCATAGATTTTGTGTTGCATTTTATTCAAAACTTAGTATAACACTTTACAATGATTTTTAATGAATTTACAGCGTTTTTCCCAAAAATTTTCATTTTTTTACTATTTTTTACGATTTTTTAACTTTTATTATTTTTAAAAAATCATAATAACAATTCGGAGTCTCAAAAAAATAATTTAAAAAATGTTTTAGAAACTACAATTCATTAACTTTCTAGGGCAAGAACGAAAAAAACAAAAACAATATAGTGTAGAAATGAAAAAAATAAGAAGAATGTGGAGGTGGATTTGGTACCACTACAATCCAATTTTATTTATTTTTTTTACCACCAGAATACAAAGTGAAAGTACGGTCCACCATTGTCCAATTGGTGAAAGTAGGGATTATTAGAATCCAATTATCCTATATATATATATATATATATGGGAACGAATCCAATAGGAAGAGAGTTTAGGTAGGAAGTTAGGAAGAAGCAATCTGGAGCATCCAATCCGGATCCGATGGATGAGAATAAAACTGTCACACATGTTGTATTTTAATGAAAAATCACTTTCTACCCCTTTAAAAACTACTATTGGTATTCTATTTTTTTTTAAAAAAAATAGAATAGTTAGTTAGAGACAATTAAGGGAAAGTATTCAATGGAATAAAAATCTGATTATCCTTCTCTTAAAAATAAAATCAATTTTAAAGATATGATTGCCAAAAATTATGCATCAATTACAACAAATATATCGTTTGTCAATGGAGAATCACAAGTACAACGTGGTCATCAAATGCAAAGAGTGTGGACATCAAACACCAGTCAGTGCGATCATGAGGCAGAGAGTGTGGTCGCAATCTAATACCAGTCATTGTGGGTATCAAAGGCAAATAGTGTGGTCATCAAAGTCTAATAGTGTGCTCAAAATCTAATATCAGTCAGTGTGGTCATGAAATGCAAATAGTGTGGTCATGAAATACCAATCAGTGTGGTCATCAAAGTCACATAGTGTGATCAAAATTGAATACCGATCAACGTGGTCATCAAAGACGAAGAATGTGGTCATCAAAGAATATTTGAGGGATTTGGAGAGAGAAACTGGAAGGGAGAATGTCTAAAATTAGAGGATTATTTGAATTAATGGCATGATTTATGAGATATTATGGGAATTTGTTGTTTTTTATTTTTTAAAAAGAAAAAACTTCTAAATGTAAACAAGAAAATTGCTTAAATTTTGGGTTTCTATGATTTGGTGAGAGAAAGAACTTGTTGTAATGTAGATTTTGATCACACTCTTTACTTTTGATGACTACACTGATTGGTAATTTGATGACCACATTCTTCGTCTTTGATGACCACACTGATTGGTATTTAATTTTGACCACACTATGTGACTTTGATGACCACACTGATTGATATTCACGACCACACTATTTGTAATTCATGACCACACTGACTGGTATTAGATTTTGAGCACACTATTTGACTTTGATGACCATATTATTTGTCTTTGATGACCACAATGAATGGTATTAGATTGCGACCACACTCTTTGCCTCATAACCGCACAGACTGGTATTTGATGTCCACACTCTTTGTATTTGATGACCACACTGTACTTGTGATTCTCCATTGACAAACGACATATCTGTTGTAATTGATGCATAATTCTTGGCAATCATATCTTTAAAATTGATTTTATTTTTTAGACAAGAATAATCAGATTTTTATTCCATTGAATATTTTCCCTTAATTGTCTCTAACTAACTATTCCTCTTTTTTTTTTTTATAAAAAAATAGAAAACCACTAGTTGTTTTAAGGGGAGGAAAGTGGTTTTTCATTAAAATACCACATGTGTGACAGTTTTAATCTCATCCATCGGATCCGAATTGGACGCTCTATATTGCTTCTTCCTACCTTCCTACCTAAATTTTCTTCCTACTGGATCCGTTCCCATATATATATAAAGGGAAATAAAATATTTCAAAAACAGTTTGGACTTATCGTCCAATTGAAAGAAAAGAGATATGGAGTCTTGGTTCTCCTTCCTCATTCTCTATTTCCAAGCTAACTTATGACTAACAATGATTACCATTTTTAACCTTCCTTTTGATATGTCAAGCAAGCATATGAACTACACTAACTCCAACTTACTTTTTTTGAAAATTTGACAACAAAGATTTAGTCTGCTGAGTACTGACTAACCCAAACCCATAATATGTTATAAAAAGGGGGATTCAATTAAAGACCACCATGGACATCCTTCAAGGATCCAAACCACAAAATACAACCCAATTTCACTCATCATTTCTTCCTTAGATTTAAACCAAATCCACTCCAAAAATCCTACCACAATCCTCATTAACATCCATTCAATAATTAGCACCCGAATATCCGCCGGAAAACACAATAACAGCTACCCAAATTCCACCTGAAACCACCTCAGAACACCCCATCTTTTGTCCTCTATTTCGGGTCCCCTGTCTCGGGCCTCGGACTGCGTGCCTAACACCCCCGCCGCCGTCTCCGACGGCACTCAAACCATCACCGCTCTTCTGCCGCCTTCTTGGCCGCCGACCACCGCGAGCAAGACCAACCCACCTCTCCTTTCTTCTTCCTCTGTTTCACGGTAGAAAGAGAAAATAGGGAGGTTACTTCCCTTTTCATTTTTGACTTCCACGGCCAAAATCATTCAATTTGGGCCAAGCTATATTTAGGTATTTCCTTAAACCTTAAATGTTGACTTGAATTTCTCTCATATTTTCAATTACCTAATATTTATTCTAATATTATTTTAAATTTCTATTTATTTAATAATCCAGACGAAAGTCGAATATTATCCATCGGGAAATTCGATGATTGTACTTTCACACTGTAAATTATCAAGTTTTATTATTCATGCGATATTTATGCATTATTAACCATTTATTGGTTACACATATAATTTTATGATTTTTAAAGTGGACCCTTGTAGCATTCCCGGTACCGGAGACTGAGTTGATAACCGACTCAGCTATGCGCGTAGTGAAAGACAGGATCTTTTGGCTATAGCCGGCAATAACAAATATATTTATATAACGGTTGGTTTAATCCAACCAGGGTCTCACTCAAATATATATATATATATATAATCGTATCAGATTTATTACACTCTCTTCTCCTGTTTTGTAAATAAAATGAATTTTAAAAATGAGCTCCTATATATATTTTTATTTAAAAGGAGCTCTTTGATTTTTATAAAATATTTTTACGCTACAGTGTCAATTATATTGAGTTTCATATCTTTTTTTTTTTCTCCGTGTTTTCATGTTTTGTTTTAGATACTAGGGGAAAGGGGAATCAATCAGCACAAGCATAACTCCTACCACCTAGTAATTTATTAGCTTAATTATCGGTTGATAAACTTACATAGTTGGCTCGAATTAGTTGTGTGTTTTATGTATCTTGAACTCATAGTTATGTTTTAATTGAGTTTATGATATGTTGACTTTTTATTTGACTTAGAATATAGGTACGAATATGCATATCGTATTAAACTTAACATCTTTAACAAAGTAGAAAAGGGAGTTTCCTTAATTTGCGTGCAAAGTGTTGTGGTGTGATTGATTTTCCTTTTTTTTTTCTTTTTTGCTTTTTCTTTCTTAATCTCTTATAAATTGTGTGATACAAATATTTTTTTATTTATTTTATCAACAATTTGAAAATAGACTCATATCTAAAATACTATATAAGTAATACTTTTTCCGTTGCTTTTATCTGTCTTCTAAGAATAATATTTTAATTTGTATAATAATTTATCATACAAAATTGATACCGTTAAATTCGTTATAAAAAATACTATTAGAAAAGTATAATATTATATTTTTTTTGTAAAATTTTTATGTTGAAAATTATTGATTAAAGATTAATACTGAAAGCCGTAAATGACCCTTGATTGACCCTGAAACTAAATTTTTTTATTCCAAAACAATTGCCACTTTTCATTTTCCAATACGTAATTTAATTATTTTAATTTAAATAATTATGTTAATTTTTTACTTTTTCAATTAATAAAAATTACTCATACTCACATTCTCTCAGTACCTACACCTTGATGTCCAAAAAATACCTTGGAAAATAGTGTTATTTACTTATGTGGGTAGTTTCTTAGTTAACCCTTGCTATGTGAAAAAATTTACCATTTTCCCCTCAAATACAATTGATAACAAACGACTTGCTTTGTAACTTATATTCACACGTGAATTTGTTGTTTGCCCTCGAATACAATAAATAATGATCCTAACATCAATTGAAAATTATGTTATTAAACCTATAAATTTGGATGGATGAGTTGAATACAAATTGTGTATATATTTGGTACAGGGCGATGCACGTCATGTGTATTTCGGGTTGGGAAATTTTGACATTAAAAGTACAAGTCGGTGGATTTAGATTCAAGTAAAAACTAATAATTTAATAGTTACAAAACTTGGGTCATATTCTAAAAGATAATTGGAGGGTGGATGGAGTAGGATGAAGTGGGTGAATAGGATAGTGTTTGAAAATGTATGTCACTTATTTAAAAACAAGAGTTTTTAAATATAGTTTATAGTCACATTACTCACAATATTTATTTATTAAATGTATGACGTTTTAAATATATAATATAAAGGTACGTAATAAGTATGAATAGTGTAAAAAATATGGGATAAAGTAATTAAAAATATCACGGATAAAATAAATTTATCATTATCACAAAAAAATATTCAAACCCGTCCGTAGGACGGGTACCATAACTAGTACTTATATAATTTTCACTTGTTCCATTGTGTTTTAACATTAGAAGTTGCTTAAATTATATTGATTACTGTTTAAAAACATTATTTTCTAAGCCCAATAATTTTATTTTATTTTATTTAACGCATGTTAAATGGATTCTTAAATCAAGTATTTTCTTTTAACTCGAATTTATAATTTTACGAGTTTGTTTAAATTACTTGTTCAGTTTCTATTTTTTTAGAATCATATTAGTTTAAGCCTTGCTTTTCCACTACGGAGAAGCGGCGATAACGACCCGACTTATAAGTTCCGCTAAATCCAAATTAATTAAGATAAAATACGGATAACACCCTGATTATGGTCGGGGCTGTTACATGGGCCTTAACCAGCTTCCTACATTGATCGATAATGGGTTTTTGCCTTGGGCTAGATAGCGTCGCATGATGAATACTATTGACCGTCTTTAAGCAATATGTCTTAACTATCAACTTTTGCACTCCCACACCATTTGCCAATTGGAGACCCTTTAAGAGTGCTTTGAGTTTAGTTGTCAGGCCCATACAATCTCCATAATCCTCCATGAAACCCTTAATCCAATTTTCGTACTCGTCGTGAAGTAGACCCCCTCATGCAGTCGGGCCCGGGTTTCCTTTAGACACCCCATCCACTGAGAGCATGGCCCAACCGATTGTAAGCGTCAAGTAAGCTACGGGCCGTTGGACTCTCGCAGGCCCGCTTTGGACCTCCATTTCTTTGTCTCTCTCCGTGGCATGTTGAACTTGAGTGGCTATGGCCGTAATGAAATAGCCTTGGTTGTAAGGGATGTAAATCTCTTGATTAAACACTTGATTGTTCCTCCATGTCCACATGCAGTAAAGTGTTAGTCCAAACAGCGCATGCCAATTTGGGTTTGTACCTGAGTTAATCCCATTTGTGATGATCTACTCATTCACACTTTGCCGCCTTATGCAAGATTTGAGCCCCATTTGCTTCAGCTCATCCCAAACTTTCGTCGCTTTTGGGCACTCCCAGATTATGTGGCTTATATCTTCCACTCAGTCCCCGTAGGTGGCGCAATGGGGGCTGTCTGTCATGCTTTGCTTGACCCAGCTCACCTGGGTCATCAATCGATCTAGCAGCAAAACCCAAAGAAAAACTCATACTTTCTCTAGGACTTGGAGACTCCAGATGAGTTTCCATTCGGGACGTGACAGGTTGAGATCACTTTGGATAATACTCAGTGTCGTCTGATCTTCACCGTGAAACTACGGATTCATTTCCGGTCCAGTACACGTTGTCACTGACGCCTTCTTCAATGAGTTTGAAGACGACAATTTTCTGTAGAATTGTCGGCGACAACCACTCTGCAAGGAAGTCCCAACGCTACCCTGTCATCGGATCCCAGAGTTCTTCCACCGTGGTGCTTGCTTCCCAATGTTGTAAAGCATGTCGGCGCAGCGGTTCATTTTCGGCCCATACGTCATCCCAAAAAAGGGTATCGCGACCATCACCAACTGCCATTCCCGAGCCTTGCGTGAGAACTTCTTTTGCCCTGGTGATACCCCTCCATACGTTGGAGCTATTATAATGGGTGTGAATATCCTTTGGCGATATTAGCTTATTCCCATTGTGATACTTGCATTTAGTAAGTTTGACCCAAATTTTTTCCTTTTCCCAAAAGAGTCTCCATCCTAATTTCGCTAGATATGCAGTATTAAGTTGCCTCATACAAGATAGCCTAGCCCCTCCCCCCCCCCCCCAAACCCTTGGGCTTGATCGCGTTAGCCCATGCGACCAAATGGGGCTTTCGCTCAAGGTCCGTGCCTCCCCAAAGAAAGCGTCGTATTTTTCAATTGATCTCATCCAAACCGATCTTGGTAGCTTGGTCGTTTGCATAGTGTATGCCGGGATTGCGTTGATCATAGATTTTATAAACACTTCATCTTCCATCCCGACAGTCTTTTTTCCACTCGATCAATGATACTTTGATAGGTAAGTCAGGCGACCCTTTTGTGAAGAGTGGGGACCCCCAAATATCTACAGAGATCATCCATCTCCGGTATGAGCACTTGGCAGATGGCTCCTTGGGTTGTAGCCTCCATATTTAGAGAGAAAAAGAAATTCAACTTTTGTGCACTTACTTTTTGCACTGACGATGTACAAAAGGTCCTTAAGCACTTGTCAATTGGTTTGGCTTGATCAACCGTGGCTCTAGCAAAAAGAATTACATACGTTGCGCTGGTGATACCCCTCCATATATTGGAGCCATTATAATGGGTGTGAATATCCTTTGGAGATACTAGCTTATTCCCATTGTGATACTTGTATTTCGTAAGTTTGACCCAATTTTTTTCCTTTTCTCAAAAGAGTCTCCATCCTAATTTCGCTAGATATGCAGTATTAAGTTGCCTCATACAAGATAGCCCTAGCCCCCCCCCCCCAAACCCTTGAGCTTGATCAAGTTGGCCCATGCGACCAAATGGGGCTTTTGCTCAAGGTTCATGCCTCCCCAAAGAAAGCGTCGTATTTTTCAATTGATCTCATCCAAACCGATCTTGGTAGCTTGGTCGTTTGCATCGTGCATGCCGGGATTGCGTTGATTGTAGATTTTATAAGGGTACTTCTCCCCGTAAGAGATAAACACTTCGTCTTCCATCCCGACAGTCTTTTTTCCACTCGATCAATGATACTTTGATAGGTAAGTCAAACGACCCTTTTGTGAAGAGTTGGGACCCCCAAATATCTACAGAGATCATCCATCTCCGGTATGTTGAGCACTTGGCAGATGGCTCCATGGGTTGCAGCCTCCGTATTTAGAGAGAAAAAGATATTCGACTTTTGTGCACTTACTTTTTGCACTGACGCTGTACAAAAGGTCCTTAAGCACTTGTCAATTGGTTTGGCTTGATCAACCGTAGTTCTAGCAAAAAGAATTACATCATCAGCGAAGAAGAGGCTCGCAATTTTTTGCCCTCGTCTACTAGTGCTGAAGGGCTTCCAATTTTTCCCTCAAGCTTAAGTGTTGATATATTGGGCTAGCCTCTCCATGTATGCTACAAAGATATAAGGAGATAAAGGGTCTCCTTAGCGAATTCCCCTTAATGGATAGAACGTCTCATTTTCCTCCCCGTTCCAAAGGACGCTTAAAGAGTTTGTACGAATGCAGTTCATGATTGTCTTTATCATAACTCTTAGAAGTCGCATATCCAGCAACATGTCTCTTATAAAAGACTAGCGGAAGCGATCGATCATAGGCCTTTTCAAGGTCGAGTTTAATCGCCATCCATCCATCCTTTCCAACCTTTCTCGTGCTTTCATGGAGTGTATTACCTCTTGCATAATCACAATATTATCCCCTATTTGTCGTCTGGGAACAAAGCTTGACTGGAGGGGATTAGCTTCGACAGGATATGTTTCAGTATGTTGACGATGCATTTTGTGATTATCTTCAACACTACATTGGAAAGGCCAATGGGTCTAAACTGTGTCACAAGGTGTGGTTGCTCACTTTCAGGATTAGAGCAAGGTGGGTGTGGTTCAGACCAGGCGAAATGGCCTCTCCCTTCAGCACATTACCAACCAACTGCTTAACCGATTAGCCTACCGTGTCCCAAATATTTTTGGAAAAAGAGCACGTGGTACCCATCCGGGCCAAGAGCCTTCAAGGGGGCCATACAGAAGAGAACCTTTGTTGTTTTCATCTCTAAATAGTGTTTGGTGAGCATCTCCAAATCATTTTCATCCATGTGTGGGAACATTCCTTCAGGCAATTGAACTGCTCCCAGCTCCCAGCTCGCTCTCATCATCAGTATAGAGATTTCGAAATAAGTCTTGAACTAGGGATTTTACTTGATCAAAGTCAGATACCCGAGAACCATCATTCTTTTTCAGCATCTCTATACGGTTGGAGCACCTTCTGATGATAGTGCTTAGATGAAAATATCTTGTGTTTCTATCCCCGTCTCTAATTGCCTCCCGTCTTGACTTTTGTTGCCAAAAAGTCTCAATTTGGTCCAAGACTTGATTTAGTTGTACAATGAACTCTCTCTCCAAGTCAATTAGAGATTTTTTATTACACCGTATGGCCAGACTACATTGTATCCCTTGTATGTGCGGGCCCATAATCGTCTTCTTCTCCTTAAGAGTTTACCAGAAACTTCCTTGTTCCAGGTATCAAGGGCAATTGCCAACTTTTCCAGGTTCTCCGCACAAGTTCCATCCGTTTACCACTTGGTTTTAACAAACTCTTATAGGGATACATGAGAAAGCCAGACCACTTGGAACTTAAACTGCTTTCGCCTGAGAGGAGCAGATGTAAGGCCTTTAGTGCCAATCAAGATGGAGCGTGGTCCGACTAATCAAAGATGAGGTGTTTTACTGCAGCTTCAGAAAACATATTTAATTTTTTTTGTGTGAATTAAACACTCATTATAGTTTTTGATAGAGCCGGCAAAATTTTGTCCGACTCGGAATGACGAATTAAACACTTTATAACATTGTTTGTAATTGTAATGGTAGCTAATATAATCACTTGAACGATGGAATGTCCATGGTACATTTTATTGGGATGTCTTCACGGAAGATTTTTGTCCATATTATACCATTTTGTAAGGCCTTTAGAAGAACCATTTTTCACAACCTCCCTCTCTTATAGCTCATACTTGTGGGGTCGTACACCTCCATCAAACTTCCTTGAAGAAGTAACCCATTTTGATCCGGCTACTCACGGGGATAGGCATGTATTGGACCACTCCGAGAGGCCATATGGTCTTAGTCTCTTACAGTTTTAAAAGACTCAGCATGGCGAATAACCTAGGTGGACTTTGACCATTTTTCCCGACTCAAGCCCGAGAAGACAAGAGAGGATGAGTAGAAAGAATAAGAAGTGGAAATAAGAAAAGGGAGAGAAGATCAAGCTAAATGGCAGAGATGACAACAATTGGTCGTAATGGTAGCTAATATAATCACTTGAACGATGGAATGTCCATGGTAAATTTTATTGGGATGTCTTCACGGAAGATTTTTGTCCATATTATACCCTTTTGTAACGCCTTTAGAAGAACCATTTTTCACAACCTCCCTCTCTTATAGCTCATACTTGTGGGGTCGTACACCTCCATCAAACTTCCTTGAAGAAGTGACCTATTGTGATCCGGCTACTCACGTGGATAGGCATGTATTGGATCACTCTGAGAGGCCATAGGGTCTTAGTCTCTTACAGTTTAAAAAGACTCAACATGGCGAATAACCCAGGTGGATTTTGACCATTTTTCCTGACTCAAGCCCGAGAAGACAAGAGAAGATGAGTAGAAAGAATAAGAAGTGGAAATAAGAAAAGGGAGAGAAGATCAAGCTAAATGGCAAAGATGGCAACAGTTGGTCATGCCCATGACCTATCATCTGCTCATTTCAGTCACGCCTGTGACTAGCCCGCTCCTAACCGTGACCCGAAAACCCTTCTTCGGGCAAACAAGGGTCACGCCGGTGATCTCAATGGTCAAGCTCATGACCCCCAGCTGGGAAGACAACCCCTTGCGCAAGGAAAGCTAGTCGCAACCATGATCTGCTAGTGTCACACCCATGATGTAACGCCCCGAGATTTTTAGGTCGAATAATTTATTTAATTAATTTTAATGGGGCGTTATGCCGCATGTTTTGGAGACATGCAAGGCCAGTACAATATCAGTATTTATAAAACTAACTCCTTTTATTAGTAAACAACTAACTAAATTGTTCGACAAATAAAATGGAAAATTAAACCTCTTACAAAACATAGGAAATTATGTCTCGTAAAATAATATTCTATTTATTTTATAAAACGATATATAAAACTCTAGGCGAGCGTCCCATATAGTTAACCCCCAAGTATTTGCTACGATCAACCTGAAAACATAAAACAATTTAAAAAAATGAGAATGGAATCCCAGTACAGTAAACCCAACCATGTAAAGACAATTTAGAAATTCATTTTAGTTTGAAATGAGGGAGAGGGAACAGTGGTGTCTATGGATAGTCCAACAATAACGATACCAATAACGATAGGCGCGCAATAATAAACGATAGGCGTGCAGTTTAATGATAGGCCCGCAATAAACGATAGGCACGCAGATAATAACGATAAGCGCGCAAACAATAACCAGGTGATCACCGGTACAATAACAATAATAGTAACGATACTGTGGACATCCAATAAACAATAATAAGTTATTAAAACAATATAATTTTATGAGAAAGGGTTAACATTTACTGTACCTTGACTTAGTACCACAGATTATGGGGCTTCGAATTCTCCAAAATTTATAGGATTTATCAACATTAGAATAATAATGACACTAAAAATTTCACAAGCACGCAATGGAGGCACATAATGGGAAGTGTTAAGCATTTCTTTTTGCCTCCATTGTACCAAAGGGTGTTGCTATATATATATATACAATGATGATAGGTAAGTTTGGCAAGCACAATCCCTATAATCACGCCGCATCAATCAAGGCTAAGATGGAGGGATTTATCTTTGGTCAGAATTGGGCAAAAACTCGGCTACCTTACTCCTAATTATACCTACCACATTACTTTAATTGGGTGAATATCTTACTTGCCAAAATTCTACAATATTTTAACAACCCAATTAGTTG
The DNA here is from genome assembly GCA_029582165.1 of Portulaca oleracea. Taxonomy (NCBI): domain Eukaryota; kingdom Viridiplantae; phylum Streptophyta; class Magnoliopsida; order Caryophyllales; family Portulacaceae; genus Portulaca; species Portulaca oleracea. The sequence continues at coordinate 6,220,078 of CM055883.1, read as the reverse complement.
ACTTTCCATTCCCACGTATTATTATTATTATTATTATTATTATTATTATTATTATTATTATTATTATTATTATTATTATTATTATTATTATTATTATTTACCATTAGACGATCAAGTAATGAGCACTATTCTAGCTAGCATCATTATTTTTGTCATACTAATACTATTATTTACCCCACTATAACCATTACTATTTACACGATCGCTTTATTTTCCACTATTATTAATACTACTATATTTACTAATATACCCTCAAAATTTCGGGATGTTACAGTCCATCCCCTTAAAAGAAGTTTCGTCCTCGAAACTTTAGAAAACCAAAAATTTATAGATATATAGAATAATAATGATGAAAATATTTTGTCAATACTAGGAAGAGAACTCGTGGTCTTGGTCGTCCTTATGCTGGCCAGTCATAAGAAATTCCTATAACCACAGAGCTCAATCCATATTGTTTGACTAGAGTATATAAAAGTATGTCGTTATTGATTTTCTAGAAGAGATACGTAAGTGACTATTGGATGCATTCATATATTTATCTTGGCAGTTCAATTAATTATAGTCAAGTATAAATCCATGGAATAAAATCCGTGAAATATCCGCAGATATGAAAATGAGATGACTTGAGCACATATTTGTTATGTATCTAGACATATAGAGCACTAAATTATACCATGAGTATTGATGTGTATAAGATATGCAAGCGTTTTGAAATACAACATGAGCTTCAATTGCTAGGGATTTATGAAGCTAGATTTTATATGTATAGAGGAGGTGTGAGCAAGTAATCATCACATTGAGGCATAACTTCAAGCACCGAACTTAGAGAATTAGAAATGATAAAATTAGGGCATTACTAAACGTCGCCCCTATTTCACTTATATTGCCCCTCCAAAAGACATTTTTGCCCCTTATTCATTCTAACACTCATTCTCTCTCATCCTATCTCTCATGTCACTTATCAACAACAACAACAACAATAATAATTTTAATAACAACAATAATAATTTTAATAACAATAACAATATTAACCAAAATTTCAAAAATAATAATAATAATAAAAATAACAAAAACAAGCGATTTATTTTTTAAAAAAATACTCCAAATGTGCCCAAATTGCGCTCAGACCATGGTCCGGACGCAATATGGACGCGTCTGGACCATGGTCAAGCCACGATCTGGGCGCGTTTCGACCATAGTCCGGACACAATCTGAGGGCGTTCGGATCATGGTCCAAACGCGTTCTTAGGGCGTCCGGACCATTGTCCGAACGCGATCCAAACACATTTGGAGATTTTTTTATAAAAAAAATCAGTTGTTATTATTATTATTATTATTATTATTGTTATTATTATTGCTATCATTATTTTTGAAATTTCATTTATCATTTCGGTTATTATTTTGGTTGTGGGCGGTTGTCCATGGTGATAGTTGGGTGCTGTTGGTGACAGTAAAGAGGGAGATGGTGAATGTATGTGATGAATGGAGAGAGAGTGTTTAGAGAGTTTGAAAGGAGAGAAAGACAAAGTTGGAAACATTATGGCAAAAGATGGGCAACACAAGTAAAATAGGGGCGACATACAAAAAATGGATAAAAGTAAGCAATGCCAAAGAAAGATATTGGGAATAAAAATGTGTAACCTCATTTTTTTTTTTGTCCTTGCCCTTGTGTTGAAAGAATAAGTTAATGATAAGAAAAAATGTCTGAAATTTTTTATCCCTCAATTCATCAATAAATGATAAGTTTTCATAAAAGAAGCAAAACCAATAAATAGATTAAGCGTGAATCATACACCATCTGTAGTGGGTGTTTTTAATTTATTGGTTTCTTGATTAGTGTAAGGCTAAGCCTTCAAGGGTGAAAAGAAACGAGAGCGTTGAAGATCAAAAGAAGAAGAAAGATAACAATAACTATCTTGATACAGAAACAGAAAACAACAGACACATCAACCAAATAAAATTGAACATAAAGATATATATGAACTTCAAAGTTTGGAGTCCAACAATATGTAAAGTTAGATGGTAAGAGAGTTAGGGTAAAAATCTACTGAAAATTACCGTAAATTATAGAAAATTATCAAAGTTTGTTGTGCCCACAAAATATCACGTTTAGCATATAAAATAAAAGCTAGAAAAATTTATCTAAACTTACCAAAAATAATATTTACCATTTATTAGTGAACTTTACAAGCCTTCTGTCAAATGGATCAAATTTCAAAACTTATCATAATTTATTGAAACTTATCAAAATTTATTGATATTTATCAAAATTTTAAAAAATAAATAAAATTTAACTTTAGCAAAATGACATAGATTTTAATATATTTTACAAAATTTCCTAAAAATTACATTTATGGATAAAAAAAATTACTAAAGTTTATCAAAATTCACAAGGATAACATCAAATATATGGAATTATTTGTCTGCCTCAATTAATATTACTACCTTCAAGTTTCCAAAAATGGAAATAGTAGGCACAATGCTGAATTGTCGATGCATGATACTCCCAACTTCCTAGTCTCTAGTCTTTAATTAGTTAGATTTTTATTGCAAGCACTATCTCCTCTCTACACCCTATACTCTACTCTCTAGTCCGTATTGGATGTTTTACATCATTCCTTTTGTTTTTTGATTACCTCAAGCCTAAGCCATGCATTGAGGTTGAAAAATCAAACCAAAATAAAGATATCAATAAGGGAGCGATTGGTAGGAAACCCGGAGAATTTTTTCTCAGGAAAAATTTTCTATGGGAAGTTTTTCAAATTTTTTTTTTTAATAAGTAATGGCCACAAAGCTAGATTTTATTCATCCATATTACAATTGCCAATTGCCAAAAGGTAGAATAAACAAAACAAAGCCCAAAGTGAAAATGGCTGGCCCTTAGTAGCCATTCGTATGTTGGCAACAAAGAAATAAAATATAAACAATGACACCACAAAGACAAATCCCCACAATTCACTCTCTATCCAACTTATATGCCATCCAAAAGCTGCCACCTCTTGTCCACTTGCCATCTCCAGGCATGAGAAATCTCTTTTGCCAACACAAAGCAGTGAAAGCACTGACCTCTTTTGCTTGTTTATCACCCCCATCATTCCCCCTCCCCATTTCTCCATTACTGTAAATGCATGATTAATAGCAATCTCTCCCTTCACCCTCCTCGCATCAAGCTCCCAAATTTACTGTAAATTGCGAGGAAAAAAACCTCCTTACTCCAAGCCCTTAGAGGACCTTCTATATCCTTACACTTCTCATGGAGAGGTAGGTTGGTAAGTTGTAACCTTTCTTTCTTTCTCAACACCCAACTTATTCATACAAGATCCCTTCAAAATTTTGAGACAAATTATCCAAAAAATACTGGAAGCTTGTACTGTGATGTTGCCCACCTTGCTGCCCTCATTAGTCATTTCAACCTTCCTTCCCCATCCATTATTGCTCAAATGGAAGATATTGCCCCTTGTACAAGGTCCTAGTCTTCCTTGAAAATGATTCCTCGTATATTTTCACAAAATGCTTAAAGTAAGTCTAGCTAACGAACGGGGTTGATTCAATTAGAGTATAATTTGTGCTTATTGACGTGGCAAATGCGGCCAAAACTTCTTATAATTAATAATTAATACATACTATTAAAAATTGATGTAAAAGATCACAAAAAATACTAAATTTAGAAAAGGATAAAACAATTCATAAGTGTGTTGCAATAAAACTCTTATCATCAATATTTTGTGGTTTTCTCTTCATTTGTCCAATCTATTTATGAACGTTTTTAGTTTGAATTAGTGGGGTTCAACGACTTATAAATTATAACTTCCAAGATGATGCACAAGTTGGCTAACAAATTAATACAAATACAGGATGACCCAGGAGTACAAGCCTCATTAAACACCATTCCTTCAGGGTTCTAAACTTTGCTATCTACACTCTACTAGATCTCTCTTTTTCCTTCCGAAAACAAAAATATTCTTAGTTAGTTCAAAGAAGCTTGTGGTGTCAATATTCTTAGTTAGTTCATCATCATATTGGGTTGCCATCTTCTTAGTTTCCGAGTCAATATTCTTAGTTAGTTCAAAGAAACTTGTGGTGTCAAGATGGATGACGAAGAAAGCAGAAACACCGACCTCGTTCTTCATCTAACCAGGGAGTTAAGCTCTTCCATGAAATGTAATGTAGCGAAAACTCTTTCCTTTCATTTTTTTTCTTTTGATTGTTACGTCTGCTGGTTGGATTGCCATGTTAGTTCATGAATCCCCCAACACCAAGGAAGCAATGAAAATTCCTTTGGGTTTTCCACAGTCAAATTGGTTCATGTTTGTTTGGCTTTTGTTCCTTTTTAAGTTTCTGATACACTCCGTCATGCTTTTTATCATCTATATGGTCAAGAGGGTGTGGGGGCATAAAAAAAAGAATCTTGTTTTACCTAGAGGGTTTGCAGCAAGAAATTGAACTCACCATTTGGTTTGGAGTAGTTTCTGTCATCTGGATCGTGCTTTTTGAGGTTCAGTTCGAGAGACACCATAACAAAAAAATTATCCATTTTATTTGGGAAAACTTGATTTGGTTGTGGTCAGTGGTAATAGTGTTTTCAGTAATAAACACTTTGATCAAATAATTCTTATCGATCCACTTGGAGGCCTTATTTAAACGAATTCACAAGGCCATTTTAGGGCAGTACGTGCTCCAAGTCTTATCTAGGCGACCATTAGTCGCATTAGGAACTGTTGTTTCTGGAGAGGAGGATGGAGCACGTAGGGAGGTAAGATTAAGGTCGGGTCGCATTAGGAACTGTTGTTCCACTCTACAATTTTAATTGGTTGATATCAACATACATACAAATTCTTCATGCATATAATCCAAATTACTTATAATATCGAATGTTTAATTATGCCCCGTGCAATGCATGTGCAACGCATGGGTCAAAGGACTAGCTAGTATACTATATAAGCGAATTATTGCCCCCTCATTGTTTCTATTCAAACAAGATTGATTATGAAAACTTTACTTACCACCCATCCACAAAAAGCTTCTCTTGTAGTTTGACCATCAACGTTGAATTCGAAAGTTTCATATAATAATTTAACGCCCTCCTCGATAAAGAATCTTTGATGGTCAAATTTGTCCACAAAGCTATCAAAATAAAATTGAATAACATTAGGGATTAACAACATGATTAAAAAAATAGGATTAAAAAGAGAGATCGGTCATTTACCTTCGGTCGGTTTTGTCGCGAACAATCTTGGAAAAGGCTCTTTCTGCAAATTCTCGCGCGCTGCTGTCAATTATCCAATCTACATTATGTCAGATCTCTCGTTCCACTACCACCTCGATATCTTTGGCCAATGTGGTTGAGAGTTTGGAGTTCAACACTAGATCATATGATTGTTGCATGATCAATAGGGTTGAGCACACCCGGGTCAAATGAGAAAGTCTACCCCAATGTAGGACTTTCAGATCTAATTCATGACCCGCCCTGAATCTAACCTCTCTATGTACTACATCGTGCTCTCCAAAAACAATAGTTCCTAATGCGACTAATGGTCGTCTAGATAGGACTAAGAGTACATATTGCCCTAAAATGGTCTTGTGAGTATGTTCAAATAAGGCCTTTAAGTGAATGGAGAAAAGTGATTTGATTAAAGTGTTTTTTTTTTACTGAAACCACTATCACGACTACCCACTACCAAATCTTTTTTTTTATACTGAAAGCACTCTCACGACTGCCCACTACCAAATCATGTTGTCCCAAATGAAATGGATAATTTGTTTATCATGTTCTCTCTCGCCTGAACTTCGCAAAACATGACCCAGAGGGCAGCAACTCCTCCAAACCAAAAGATCAATTCAAATTCCATCTGCAAATCCTCGGGGTAAAACATGACTTTTTAATGTCCCTAGACCCTCTTAACTAGATATATCATAAAAAAACATAAGTGTATCAAAAACTGAAAAGGGAATATAAGGCAAGTAAAGAGATACCAACGTGACCATGGAAAACCCAAAGGATTTTCCGTTGCTTTCTTTGTGGTGGTGGAATCATGAACTAGCATGCAACCCAACATGTAGATGTAACAATCAAAATAAAGAAATGGAAGGAAAGAGTTTTGGCTACATTACATTTTATAGGAGGGTTCAGCTCCTTGGTATGATGATGAATGAGCTCGGTGTTTCTACTTTCTTCATCATCCACCTTGGCACCCAAACAAGTTTCTTTGAATTAACTCACAGTTTAAAAGTTGATAACCCTCCTCAGAAACTAAGAATATTGACTCTACTGCATGGGAGTATTTTTATTTTCGAAGCTTGGAATTCTATGTGGAAGTGTGTTTTGTTTCAAAAGCTTGGATTCACCTGCACTTATAGAGAGATAGAAGAGTTGGGTTGTTGAAATTACATGCAGTAGGGAGTAGAGAATAGAGTGTATAGAGCAGACAGTGTAACACATATCAATCCAATATGCTGATGTGATAATCAAAAGAAAGAAATTGAGGGAAATGGTATTGGTTGCACCATGTTTAATAGGAGGGCTCAGAAGTTAGTTCACAAATGTGCTCGGTGTTTCTGATTTCATCATTATTCATGGCGCCACCTAAATAAGGTTTTTTTTTAATAGTTTACCGCATGATACCAAGCCTTAACCCAATACATGTTTTTCCTCGGGTCAACAGATCATATACACAATTGATGTTTTATTTACTTTCAGTTTCCTTAACTTTCATTCTTATAGCAAAAGTCATAGAGTAATATGAATCCCACTAACAAGACTTAGTGATCAATTGAGCCATTTTAATGGTAAGCTAGCCAAAAATTCTGGAATTTCTCCATAATATATGGTTAAGTAACAAATCTTATCCATGGACACCTCCTCACTTCAACGAGTGTATGAGGAATGGATCCATAAAAAGAGATCCCACCAATATTTCAAGTGCAAACATCAATCGTGCTCTTAATTTCACCAGATAAATTGGTATTGAAAACAACAAGAACATCTTATCTATGATGATGCTCCTAGGCTTTTCTTATAGAGGGGGGAATTAAGGAAAGATATAGTAACAATGGTGCATGCATCCAGATGAGTCGAGTTGCTTGCTTGGCTATCCACTTTGTAGCTTCGTAGAAAATGTCTCTTAATGAAAGTCATTTGCACATTCTAACCATATTTATACAACTTAGTCATGGATCCAATGAGCTTGGAATCCAGGAGTTTGGAGTTCCTATGAGCCCTAGGCATAGATAACAAGTTAACATATTTAGAATTATCCTGTTGAAATGGCAGTAAGAAAATACCTCCACAAATATATGAAATGATCTTCAAATTGTGCTTTCTCTATGTTGTTGGAAATCTCTTTAAGTATATAGTTTGAGATGAGGTAAAGTGAAAAATGATATCATGTTCCATTTGAAAGATGCATAGGCTAAAAGACAAGGCTATTGGATGAATGTTTATCGCCTTTCTGAATATCTTGAATAACGATTCATTTGGCCTTGGAATGGAGCTTCGTACATGATATCATTAAGAAAAAACAATTAATGGAGCTTTCGAGACTGCCAAGTGATGGCCTTACACTGCACTTATAACATGATCATTAACACTTTTCACCATTTCAATATTGTCTTCAAGGTCAGGATTGCAAAATGATGGAGGGTTGATGAGGTCATATCCATATTTCTTAATTCCCTAGCTTCTGTAGGGAGGGACCTAGTTAGAGGGTTGTTTGATAAATCGAGTGCAATTGACAAGGAAGAAAAACAAAGGAGATATGGTGGTATGCTACCATTAAGCTTGTTGTGAGAAAGATATAACTCTAACATATGGCTACAATTCCTAGAGTTGACGGAGTGTTTCCATCGAAATTATCACTGAACAAATATAGACTAGAAAACTCTCAAGTTGATATAAACCAGACTTGTTGCTTGTGGTCTGGAGGTATGAACCCTTTTTTTTTTTTTTGAGAACCCAGAAAGTTGTGCATGTGTTGCACCAAAGCAAATAAATTTGAAAAGATTATAAGTTCTCTACACAAGCTGACATTTGGTCATTTAAGTTATTCCCTCCTAAATTTAAAACTGAAAGCACCGAAAAATTGCAGATCATGCTTGGAGAAGTTATTTTCGTATAGATCATTGAGCACCTTAGTTGAAACTAAGGGTGCATTTGGTTGGGACTTCCCATTTTCAGGTGTTTGGTGATCGGAAATTGGAGAAAACCATTTTCTAAGAAAATGATTTTCCCACACTCATTTACAAATTATTTTCTTGACTCTAACATAAGGAAAACCATTTTTTTTCTCTCTCTCTCTCTCTCTCTCTCTCTCTCTCTCTCACACACACACACACATACATCCGTTTTAATATCTTCTCTCTCGTTTTTCTCTCTTCCACTACTCTCTCTCCTGGACCTGTTTTAATATTTCTTTCTCATGCATGCGTTTTAATATATCTCTCTCTCTCTCGTTTTTCTCTCTCCACCACTCTCTCCTGCACCCGTTTTGATATCTATCTCTTCACTACTCTATCTTACACCCGTTTTAATCTCTCTCTCCATCACTCTCTCTCATGCACCATTTTTTATATTTCTCTCTCTCTCTCTCTCTCTCTCTCTCTCTCTCTCTCTCTCTCCACCACTCTCTCTCACACATATATTTTAATCTCCGTCTCCTTATTGTCAAACATGTGAAAATCATTTTCTTGGAAAATCATTTTCCCGTGTATCAAACACGGGAAATATCAAATGAAAAATTCATTTTCTAAGAAAATTATTTTCCAAAGATAACCATTTTCGTAAAAAACAATTTTTCTTTGCACCAAACACTAGGTTCCATTAAACAATCATTAGGGATGGCAACGGAGCGGATCGGGGATGGGGGAGTATACCCCCCGGCCCGTCCCCATCCCCGCTCCCAAAACTCATCCCCATTCCCGTCCCCATCCCCGTCCCCATCCCCGCTTCGGGGAATGATTCTTGCCCCATCCCCATCCCCAATGGGGATCCAACGGGGATTTTTTAAAACTATCCTAAATTTAACTAAATTTTAATCGGATCCGATTTTTAATCACACCCAGTTTTTAACATGCTCAAAATACAACGTAATTAACTTGCTCAAGTAATAATAAATCAAAATCAAATAATAATACATCAACAAGTGAAAATAAATTGGAAAATTACTACTTTGTCCTTCCCATTAATAGATATATTAAATTTGAATAAAGGTTATTTGATAATTTTAACATTTTCGGGGATGGGGATACGGGGATCGGGACGGGGAATTCACCCCGGCGGGGAAAATGGGGACGGGATGGGGAAAATTTTGTCCCCATCCCCATCCCGTCCCCGAGCGGATTTTGGAAAATCGTCCCCATCTCCGTCCCCATCCTCAATGGGGGCGGGGATTTTTCCCCAGAGCGGGGCGGGGCCTCGACGGGTTCGGGGATTCCCCGCCCCATTGCCATCCCTACAATCATGTCAACTCACAGTTCACATACATCATAACGATATCAACAAATGCACTGCACCTGTCCTCAAAGATGGACATGGAAACCGCTCATGAACATACCCAGATGGCATGATATTTACTGGTATATGTACTGAACATATTACAAAGTGCTACACAATGTGTGCAACTCTAGCTGTTCAAACACAAACCTGAAACAAACTAAATTTGTGGCTTCATCCTTGTGCTGTTTACCATAGTGATTGAATTATCTTATGGATTTAGTGATTAATGTTGTGCCCTTGCAATGTAAGAGGCATAGGGGGTGTTTGGTTGCTCAACTTTTTGGGTAACTTTTAGTTTTTTGGATAACTTTTAGCTTTTTTATCAAGGTTAAAAAGTTACTTGAGGTGTTTGATAAGTAGCTTTTCATATTAGCTTTTCGAACCCAATAAACTGATTTTAAAAAAGCTACTTGATGAAGCTTTTTTTTGGGGTAGTTTTTCACAAAAAACTACTTTACCAAGCACTTTTCATGCAATCAGCTAACCCAAACAGCTAAAGTCAAATAGTTAATCCAAACAACTATCAGCTAAGAAATTCAAATTTCTGAATTTGGATTTCTTAAATAAGCCATAATATTCTATGCATGTGGTACACATGGATACTAGATGGTCGCTATCATTATCATGTTTTACTCAAGTTCACACCGCAAGTTAAAGTAACATGTTCACAACCAATTAGCAAATAAGTCACAATTGAATAGAAATCATCATTTGGATGTATTTTTAGTATTTCTATAATGGGGATATAGTTGTGGTTAGCTTAGAGTCAAGTTTTACTTTACCCATGGGATGTAAGTTATGCTTGTCATGTAAATTGTCAAATCCTGCTGTCATTTGTCTAGCTTGTTTGTGGCTCTGTTTGGCAATTCATCATGGCTGGTCACACTGATCACAAAGATACATATTACATGCACCTAGAGCATGTCCTCCAAGTAAGTATGAGTAAACAGTTAATGTTATTGAGAGTGAACAATGGGTAAGTATGAGTGAACAATTATGCTATTGAGAGTGGATAATGATAGGTATAAGTGAACAATTATACTGTTAAGAATGAACAATGTCCATATTTGAAGCACATACTCCAGGAACATGTAATAAATTGCATTGATCACGATTCTACTGTCAATGGTTTCAGAGACAACTCCATTGAAGTGCTGACATGGACATTTTGGTATAATTTAGTTTGAACCATCTTGCTTGAAGACCAACATCTCAGAATTTATCACTTTGGAGGTCTCAATCATCGGTTTTTGTGAAATGGCAAGGTTGTGAATTGGATCCACGACATCGAGTATAAACACGAATGTTTAATACCAACAACAAATCCAAACCATTCTTGGAATGCTTTCTTCAACTCCTTTTCGGTACTTTCATACAGGAAACATGGCCATAGACCGACGCATACTGAAAAAATAAACAAAATGGAGGGAGAAAAGGATGAATGCCAGCCAGTGAGTTGAATGGATTCATACAAGTATATTAACAAACGTTTAGCTCCCACAACAGTTTCCAAACTACTACTTTAAAGGCTTACATTTAGCTCCCAAAATTGTGGGCAAAAACTTAGTCAACTGTCAATCAAATGAAGAGATATAGAGGTTGCAGCCACTTCAAGAGACTGAAAACGGATTACACCTTTGTCACAATTTTTACAACCAGCTACAGAAGTCGTCTGCCAATCTAACTGCTTCACCATTTCATTTCATTGTCATCGACTTCAAACGGGCACCCTTTTCCCACGATATCGGTCCATCAACTGCAATCCACAGAAAGCGGCAAAATCAGATTTGAAAAATCTATCTGTTGAGCGAGTCTGTCTAAGAACTAGAAGCAACTGGAAATGACAAGTTATTGTTCTATTTGTGCTTGGACAGAATGGAGCTCTGTTTATGAATCGGTATATCAGTACAGCCTCTTGGTATTGAGACTCACGACTTTTCATTAATGACATTATGAAATGGGCTTGGTCCGATTGAAAGTTAGTTCACAAGTAGCAATCTCAAAACAGGCAATGGGTACAGCTTTGTGCGGGTGCGATAATGTGTCCCCTACATTACTAGTTCACAAGTAGCAATCTCGCTGTTAATGAAAGTGTGTTGGCATGGTTCACCAGACTAACTAACATGCAAAGAGAGAAAACAGGAAACAGCAGCCAAAGCAGCATGAGTCTACTATGCATATAAGATGGTCATGTTGAGGATATGGGAATAAGAACTGGAATAAGAAGTGCATGCCATAGGTGAGTATCTTTAACGGTCTCCCCCACCCTCGCACACCAAGAAAAATACACAAAAGAAAAGGAAAAAGAAGGAAACAGGAAGTATCCAAATGTTCAACACCTTATCCTTGCAAGGCACATAGACCAATGCCAACAAATCCACAAATATTTTGTATTAGAAAACGGTTTGTGGCATTTTAACTTTTAAGCCTTTGGAAAGAAAAAAAATTAGAAAGATTCAATATGCATGGGCAAATGACTAAACAAAAAAGTAGAATGGAAACATAACTAGTAACTATCACTCATTATATGAACCAAACAACACTAATATTTGCAGCACATATGAGTAGATCACTAGTAACTTTATAACTAGTTATGCAAATCGAAATTTATAAGCCAGTTTTACCATCTCATCCTTATGACTAGTAACCTTATATAAATTTCGATTTGCATAACTAGTAACCAAACAAAAAAGTAGAATGGAAGCTCAACATCCATGCCTCACTGCCTCCTAGATTTGCATAAATTTCGATCATGACAAGGAGCTTCCAAAAGTTCAGAAGCCAGGGTTTTTGCAAGCAGCAAGTGAGTGAAATCTAGTCTTATGACTTAATCAAATCTTTCTTTCATCCTCTGCTTTTGTTACAAGTTACAACCCAAAAGGTCAATCCTATTGATCTTGTAGATAAGTCATTAGTCTCATGCTTTCCTAAACCATCTGAGCCTATGTTCATTTGTCTTGGCCTACATATATAGGTGTCACTTCTGCCTTCTTTGTGATCATTTCGTTCTTGATCTTACCTAATTGTGTATCACCGATTCACTTCAAATCTCACTTAGCATCCGCATCTTTGCCTGTATTAAACCGTCATCATTTGGACCCAAGTCTATTCTATCAGCCAACACTGTGAGCGATGCAACTAGACTAGCTTGGCCACAGTTAATTGTTTCCGTTAAATTCTGCTAGAATCTTCTGATCACGCAATACTTAGGATGACTATCCAGTTTTACCATCTCATCCTAGCTCAGTAAGGGCTCTCCTCAATGATACTCCCACCACCTTGTATAAGAAAGTCCAGGTATCTTAAATGAGAACTTCTCTAACTACTTCACTTACTATCCTTTTTTTCCTCTCCATCAACTTGCCTCCTGAGCACTCTGTCTTCACCTATTGTATCTTAAGCCCTTAGAAACTACAATACCAATCCCCTGCTCCAATTATTGTTAACTCCTTATCTAGTTTCAACCCTTAGCACAAAATCACTGACAACTAACTGCCCTCCCACCGCAGGTGTTGGTGGTTCCAAAATGTTTTATTTTTGCAACAAATTGCATGAGGGCGGGGAGGGAGGAGATGAGAGGCCCACGATGTTAACATTTAACAAACCTTCCAATACTTGAGCGAGAACATCATCTTCAAAGCATATTAAAAGTGAAATTAACCACAAAGGGTCACCAATAGGATTTTCCCGTCCTCAACTAGGATGCCTCAGCCAAAATTTCACAAACCATGGGGCCCTAACCCATCCCTACCACCCATGCATTCCCCATTATGGTGTTCTCATGGGAGATGAAGCCCTTAATTGGACAGACTATCTTAACAGCCAAGAAAATTAGTAAACAATGAACTTGTCTGCCCCATGTCCACCAGAACAATCATAAGAATACATTGCAGGATCACATACCGATCTAAAGAATGGTTGCTGGAGAATCCAACCAAGAACTGGTATCTTCTGCACAAAAACTGCCAGTGTAGGCCAGAAGCCACTGCAAAGAAGAACCATCAGTAACTGAGAGTCAATATAATTAGAGATCTCCATGTGCTACGGTCTTCTTTTTTTTTTTCTTTTAAAGGATCCATGTGCTATGTATTAACTGACCTGAAAAGTACAATGAACCCATATGATTCCAGAATCATGCCTAAAACCGGCCAGCCTATGATGACAAAGAAGAAGCCGAGAGCAAAAGAGATTGTTCCCTGAGAAATGGAAAACAGAAATTTTCCCATCAGATCTATAGACTCATGAAGACAGGAGACAGACAGAAGAAAGTATAAAAGAGATCACCTTATAATTTTGAGGTTTCATGAAGAATTGCAGAGTAGATTTCAAGCCAATTGTCAACGCCAATCCAGACAAAAAGAGTATCTGACAGAGCGTATTTATTTATTAAAGAATGTATTGAGACAAGCACATAACAGAAGAAGAAGAAGAAGAACTATTCTGCATACTTACATTTCCCATGGCAAGCAGTCCCTTGTCAAACAAGAAAACGACCCCCAAGAAAGTAAAGAAAACGCCAAATCCAGTCAAACCCAGTCCAATCTCTGGTTTCAAGAGTGCAACATTTCAATTAAGTTAGCTTCTTCATCAGTTCTATAAAAATGAAAAATTCAAATTGGATAAAGACAACAAAGTAGAAAGATCATCACTCAAAATACCAATTACAATTTCCAACTTTTATCTTAAGGGCACACACACACCACCACCAACAACAACATAAACATGCAAGGGAGATCTGACATTATCATGGAGTATAGACCACAAGAATATTGGAAACATACAACCTCTGTGAAAGAGAGGCAATCTGTGAAGACTATAACAGATGTTAGACCCAATGAACAGTACAAAGTACAGTTTTCCATTAACATAAGATGCTGAAGACCAGAGTAATATCAATGATGCTGTTATATTCTGCGTCCTAATAGCAAACTGAGTTTGGTGAGGTTAACTTAAGATTGTGCCAGGTTGTTCAGCTGCTCACCAGCATCCCAAGCATACCCTAGGGTCTTTGTTAACATATGCTCGCGTCTTCCTGAGGAGTGAATTTGAAAGAGAAACCCATGTGGACACTGGTCATTGAAAGTTTGGAGAAAGATTCTTAGAATGGGGAAAAGATTCTTTGATTGGAACTTTGAACACTACAGCAAGATAAAACCAACTCTTATTGAGTGTCCTTTGCAGCATCCTAAGTTTAGTTTCTTTCTCCCTTTGCCATTAGTGCTTCAATGAGACAATGACTATAAAGTTGAAAGACAGCTAGTGACTGCCAGTGCAGTTCCTTAGATAATTTCATCTAGCAAGATGGGATGTTATAATAATAAACCCATTGGATTATGGGTCAACCTACCCTTAAATTCTAAAGAAGGCCCCTCTTGGAAATTCAGTCACCAAGACTTATAATGAGAACAAATTTTGAGTGAACTTGGTGCATATCAACAATGGTGCAAGTGGCTGATGATTGGACCTTAACAGATTGAATAGTTCTAATGGCTAAGAGATTCCACCCTAAGCTTACTTGGGCTACTTGAAGCAATCCTTTACAAATATGGTCAAATGGAATCTAAACACATGGGTTGTTTCCAATTAACTCATCCTTCCCTCCTATTTCCTTGAAATGCTCTTCATTAGATAAGTTCCCCCATAAAATTATTTAGAGCTCTTATGCACCCCAGGAACTAAACATGGGTTGTTTCCAATTAACACATGGATTTCAAAATATGGCCATTCTGTCCTCGACAAAGCAACTACATAAAAAGGTTTTGAAGTCAAGTGACCAGCATTTATACTTTACAGAAACCACACTATTCAATATCGCTAGAGTGATCTGAAGTACTGCGACCATCAACAGAAACCACAATCACAACTAAAATTGCATTTTTAATATTGGCATGGAAGCATGCTTCTTTATAAGGTAGGTCACATATGATAAAATGTTTGTACGGATGAAGAGGAAAATTCTTGTTTTATTGTTGTTTGTAGGGAATGGATTGGTAATTAGCCAAACAACTGCAGCTGCATGGAACCTTCGCTTGAGCTCTCCGGGATTTTGCTTTCAATTTTTTGGCATTTCATTGATTGAAGATAAATATGGTACTCACATCATTTGAAGTTACAATAAGCCCTTCTAGGGTATAAATGTGAAACAAAATTGATACAATCACTATGCAAGCGATAGTTTTATTCATTCAGATGATTTTATGTTGATAACTCTATACTGTAGTTTCCACAGAAATTTGTATTTTGTGGACAATAAAGCCTCCACGCACTCCTTCAATAAAAACTGTCAGAAGGTAAATAGTTTTCTGCAGGGTCACAAAAAACCTTGTGCATTCGAGATACTTGCTTCACATATTCCCCTTTCTTTAGGCACTCCTTGTAACAATATTATATTTTTCTCCCATTAGAGAGGATAAGCCGCAGCATACATACCATAGCTTGGATCAGCTAACATTTCAAACGCACTCGTCTAGGATATCAAGTCTATAGTCTAGAACCATTTACAAGTCTTTCTACACATCCAGCCGAATATGTTGCGACTTGACTTGCACAACTCTTGTATATACTTTAAAGAGTGCAAGTGAGCATCAGGACAAGATAAATGCAAAGACCTATTTCTGCAACAATCATGAATAATAAAAGCAAAAATGCCACAATAACATGCATACTCAAAACATACGCCTAGGACCCTAGGTGGATCAAACAAGGGCTAGTCCAATCAATTGTAACATCTTCCTCAAGGTAAACAGCAATGTTGTATTCAAGTAATAGAACACACGGATTTGAAATTCCGAAGGCATCATATTGCAATTTCACAGATAAGGCGAGCCACAATTCCAAAGATGACAATGAATTGATGAAACACTATTCAAGATCTCAATACTTTCTGCACCAAGGTACATTTGCACAATTAACTCAACAGGATCATGCAGGGAACAATGGAACATATCTACTCTCATAATTGAATAACAAACGATTATAGTATAAAATTTAGAGATAAATCCAACTTCACACCAAACTTCAATCCGTTGAGTATTTACTGCTTACTCATTCCAGTTCAAATTCTTTGAGCCTCACAATCTGCTACATCCAATATGATATACAACAGCATCAATTCTGAACAAACTTAACAGTGACTCTCAAGGTTTCAACATTCATATGACACAGAACGATCATAATACTAGGACAAGAAACAAAGAATCGTCCCATATACTCTCAAATAAGCACAGATGCGAAATCCCTAGCTAATTTACAAATGAGTTCTAAATTAAGAAAGACAATCGCAACTATGCTTGCTTTGCCTGAATCAATCATCATCTACATCAAATCGCAATCACCACAGAAAAGCCTAACTACAGCTCGATTAAGATAAGACAACAGAACAATCCAAATAATTACTAAGATCTAAAGAGCTCACTTACTCTTCATATCATTCATCTCAAACGAAACCATCTTTTCCAGCTGAAATCGTCAAATCTGAGAAATCCGAGACAATCTCACGTGAAAATAGAAGGAAAATAGCGTCAGGCAACGACCAAATGATCGAAAAATGATAAATCAGCCACTAGCTAAACCAAAACAAGCAATTGCCAGGGTTTGAGCTGCAATAATTTCTATTATGCACTTACCGAGGTACAAGATATTAGGTCAAAACGAGCTAAATCAGACGCTAATGGCGGTATTCGAACGGTAGAGTTCACGGAAGTGGAGGTCGTATACAGTGCTTGTGTGTATTTGGGGGGAAGAGAGAGAAAATGAGTGAATAACCAACCAACTTCTGTGCACAGTAGACATTGGTAAGACTTTATAGGTGGTCAATGGGAAGAGAATGACGAAGACTTGTATTTTTACTTGTTCCTTTTCTTTTTCCTTCAAATTTCCCTTTAAAAAAAACGATTTCAAAGTAATCTTTTCATGAAACTTAAAGAATAGGAGTTTTGAGTTGTTTTCGTGTGATCGTGAGAATACGACTTCGAGTTTTGGAAGTAGGTTCTTGCAGAAATATAAGGTAAAATATGTCTACATTATACTTTGGTGGGATTTTTTCTCGGAACCCCACTTACGGGAACGCTTTGTGCATCGAATTGCACTTATGAATGTCCTACAAACAGTCTTGCATGTTAGTTGAGTGAGTCAAAGGTGTTGGACCCCTTTATTGAGTTGATTATAATTGGTCTCCTTGAATGTATGTTGTGATTGCGAGAACCTTGTAAAATTATAATGTCTTACAAGAGGTGTGACACGATGACTGTTGGGCAGATTGGTGAACAAGGTAAGGTTGTCAAGTGGGTTGGATGGCAATTCAAGGTTGGCAGACCATTAGGCCGACAGGCAAGGCAGGGCTGTGAAGGAGGTTGGAAGACTAGCAGTAGCAGCTAGCTAACAAGGCTAGACATGTAGGTAAGGCAGGGTTTGACTATTCTTTTTGGAATAATTGTCCTCCTAGTAATGATGAATATGGTCCATCCTCACTAGTGACGTCGTGATGATTTGTTTTTCACGTGACCTTTAGTATGGTGTGTCTTACTTCTGGTAGGTTGTCCTCATAAGTTTCGCACTAGTACCTGCACAAACCTTTCAGACGTGCCTAAGGGTTCTCTCCAACAGTCAAGTTAGCCATGAGTTGTGTTCTAACTCATGTCCATATCAGAAAGATTGAGATTTTGATTTCATATGCACTATTCCGGATAAACATGATAAATTAACAAGTCATGTCTAAGATTTGATTGATTTCATCTATTGATAGTCGTGGTCTTCATGGCTGTGCATTACGTTTCTTCAATCTGAACTTCAGTTTTGAACCCTAAATTTTTTCAATCTCTGTTAAGATTGTTGGTATTTTCAACTTGTGTTGGCTCGTTTCATATCTAAATTGTACTTGGAGATGGAAATATGTATTAGGAAGCGATCAATTTGACCAACTCTCTAGTTTTTTTTCTCACTGTTTATTAGTATATCGCTAGGTTCTAGCTCAAAGATTACTGTTGTTGCACGTTTGGATCTTGTTTGATTTTATTTGCCATATGTTTCATTAAGTAGATGTTAATCCTTTAAACTTTCTCACGAAATTCGGATTCATTGATTGATGTGAGGCTTTGATCTCCGATTGTGAAAAGTATATGAGGTCAATGGGGTTGATAATATAGTTGGTAATTTACGTACGACTCTGGGTAACCTTATCAGCGCACAAGCCTTCAACTTTGGAGATTCATCAATTTTAGGAGCCGAGGCGATAGCTCTTAAAGAAGGTATCAAGATGACAATTGAACGTGGTTTCAACAAACTAATCATTGAAGGAGACAATCTAATGGTCATTAAAGTTGTTCACAATGCTTGCTTCATCCCTTGGAAAATTTCATTCTTTATATGTGATATAAAACAATTGGTTCTACAATGTGAAGAAGTTTTATTTAACCATATCTACAGATAAGCAAATTCAACAACAGATTAAGTAGCAAAAACTGGTCATTCTATCATCACAAGTGTTGGTCACCCCAAGAGTCTAATAGATTTTGTAACATTTTGAGAGATAATTTAGTTGGACGTTATTATCTTCTGAGAAGAGGCGTCTAACTTTCTCACCCACTTATCTTGTAAAAAAAAAAAAAGTCATTCTCGAGAGTCGTTATTCTCACTTTTTTCACTCTCATCCAAATGAATGATCCATTTGTGGCAAACCTTTTTAGTTCATAACTATACCTGGATTTGAACCCTGTCTCAAGTCCCACAAGGACTTCACCTATGCTTAGCCACACACGGACTACTAGCATACACTTTTCACATAGCCTGGCAAGAACTGCAACAGCCACACACAAATTGATATGCAAATTACACATAGGTCGTGAGTAACTCAACACCAAAGTTAAAAAGATACAACTTTTACGTCTTACAAACTTGCTTTAACAATAGTTGATTAAAGCGCAAGTTATAATCCTATTATGCTCAAACTTTGAAAGATTCACGAGACTTCTATCAAGCGCAATTCAGTGTCTGAATCCATATTTAAAACAAAGTAACGAACCTCATGTAGTCCAGTAACTGACATAGAGGAGAATAGAGTAAATTACATTTACCCTACCTGACATTTGTGGTAATAATTTTTGCACACCTGACATTTAGGAAATAATTTTCACCCTACCTGACATTAAGGGAAAGTGATTTTTAGTGGCAAAATCTGATCACTTCTCATCAGAAATAAAACGATGAAATGATCATTTACGTCATTTCCTTCTAAATATTAATGGACAACATAAAATTATTCAATAAAAAGGTTGTTCAATAAAAAAATTATTCAATACAATATAAAATGTATATGAATATAATTAAGATTACATTTTCTAACGAAAACATTGTCTTCGTGCACTTTTTGAAGCAAAATCATTTATAATAGTATCAACATCGATATTGTCAATCATATATTTCTCAATACATAGCATAGCTAGACCGTTCAATCTTTCTTGTGACATAGTTGATCTTAAATAATTCTTCAATAACTTCAACTTTGAAACGCCCCTCTCCGCGGACGCTACCGTAACTGGCATTGTTAAAAGAATTCGATAAGCAATTGAAACATTGGGGTAGCAATCTGCAGCTTTTACAAACTCAAGAATCTCTAACGATGACATTAAATCATTTGGCAAAGTCCTTTGCAACACTTTCAATTCACAAAAGAAACAACAATTAAAATGGTTTGAGAGAATACTGGGAGAAACTTGAATATGAAATTTGTTGCAGTTTAAGAAATTGAAACAACGATTAAAATGAAATTAATCAAAAACCAAATAAATAAAAACTCAAGATAAGAAAAAGTGAGGATATGAAGGATTAAAAGTTTCGGAAAAATAATTAAATAAACGAAACTTTTATCTATGTAATATATAAAGCCAAAAGGGTTTATGGCGCGCAAATTTCACTTTCCCATTTTACCTCTTGCCATCGATAAATTATAAGGATAGAATAGTAATTACAATGTTTTTTATTTGCACCAAAATAATTATTAAAGAAATTGTTACAACCAAGATTTGAACTTCTAATGCAAAGGACCAATTTCTATACCACTACTCCACTAGACCACCATATTTTAAGTTAGAATTTTTTTTTTATGTTTTCTATTTCCATCTATCACATTGGAACCGTCATTTACTTCTTTTTTTTTTTTTTGAGTTTCTATTTATCCTAATTTACATTATATTATTATTTTTTTAATTTCTTTTAGGTTCCTATGTTGTTATCTTACATTATTTTATTTTTTGATATTTTGTGCAAAGTATAATATTAACTTTAATCGTCTTTGTTTCTTTAGAAAAGATTCGATCAATTTCGTTTAAAGATTGTCATTACATATCAGAGTTGGAGTATTACAGGTAATCTTTTCGTTCCTTTATTTTATTATGTTGTCTTATAAGACAAGATTCTTACTTAACTAAGAAATATTTGCGTTATCATAACTTTATTCTAAGTTGCATAATTGCACTCATTTTAACAATCAGTAAATCCAATGTGACAAATAAATAATAGAAACGTAATGATTTGTTAAGGTATTCGATAATATTTGCTACATAGAAATTAAAATCATATAAAAGTAAAAAAAAAAAAAAAACTATCATGAGGAAGATCATATCTATAATGCATAATTGTTCATATTGAGAGTAAACGAACAATAATGAATAATATTGCTTCCGTCTCACACTCTCACTATATTTTTATTGTGAATATGTTCACTCCAACTTATTTTGATTGAGCTTATTACAAGTTAAATTTATCTAAACTTAGACGGTGTTTGGCCTAACTTTTGAGAGTGTTTTTAGAGTAAAAAGCACAAACTAGGCCAAACAGTGCTTTTTGTAGAAGCTAATAACTGTTTTCCAAAAACAGTTTTGGCCAAAAACAATCCCAAAAGCAGAAGCAGTGAATAAATATTATGTTGGACATTTTTATTATCTAATTCCTTTGCAAATATGATATTAGTAAATTTTTGATATATAAATATTTAATTTAAAGAATTGTATAGTTAAGTAAGACCATATATACTTATAATAATAATAATAATAATAATAATAATAATAATAATTATAACTATGCGATTATAATTATTGTTAAAATTAAAATTTGATAATATGTTGAAAAATGAATAAAAAAAGAAAATGTAAATAATCATATGATAATTTTACTCCAAAAAAACACATGATAATTTTTAAAAGTTAAGCTAACCATTTAAATTTAATAAAAACATTATATCATAAGTTAGGCCAAACACTTTAATTTAGTAAAATCACTTATGTCATAAGCAAGCCAAACACTTCACAGTCTCTCCAAAAATTGGTTTCATAAAAACTGTTTATAAGAAGCAAAAACAATCTTTTAGAAATTAGGTCAAACAAGCACTTATTATACTGAACCAACTTGAGCTTAGCGGTTTGATCTTATTTGAATTCATTTGAAAGAGTTGTTTTTGAAAATTTATCTTGAACTTATTTAACTTATTTTTAGAAACAACTGAACGGAAGATAACTTTAACTGCACTGACTTGCCAATATCCATCATGAGCCAAAGTCGAATTATTATTGAGGATTTTTATTTTTAAGCAAAACAAGTTTTGATTCGCACGCGTGCATCGGTATTTAAATTTATTTATTTTGTGTGTGTATATACACACATAAAAATAAATAAATATAACAATCGATGCACGCAATGCGTGCGAATCTAAACTTTTACTCATTAAAGCAAAAAGACGAAATCAATTTGTTAAATAATGAAAGTAAGAAACTCACCTTTGATAATGAACTGTGAGATGAAGATGAACTATAAGCAATCTATATATACCATCTGTTTGAGAAAATTATTGGGAAAAGAGAACCGTTTGAGAGAATATTGGGAGAAACTAGAAAGAGAGAATTAGGAGAATTAAAATATTAAATTGATGTAAATTAGGAATAATGAGATCTTTTTGTTTTGAATTGATGTAATTAAGAATTATGAGATCTTTTTGTTTTGGAAATGATGAGTGAATAAGATTTAGAAGAAAGGAAAGTGTGGGTGGCTCTACACCTTTCCATTTCTCATGCAGGCATCGCCCACCGTTCACTAATTTTTCAAATACAATAATTTTTTCCCCTTTTTTTAAAGAGGCATGAGGAGATAAAATTTTGGGCCCAAAGCTTGTGCCCTGCCCGCCCCTAGTCTGGGCCAGCCCTGATGGGGATCAATGTCCCCTATCCAAGTTGTACCTTCGATTTGCATTTTTCCATGTAGTATAGATACAGTTTTCCTATTTTCCAGATTAGCTCAGCATATTTGGGTTGTCATCATCAAAACTCACATTTGGAGCACTCTATCAGGAACTGGTCCAACACCTATCCTTTGAGATATCTCAAATTTCTCTCTTTACTTTGGTACCAACAATGCGACAATTTGAATTTGAAGTGGACCTAATGAAGATGTCATATTTATTGCCTATAATGAACTCTCATAGGAATAATAAATATTACTATACTCTTTCAACTTTTGTGTTAACCAAAATATATATACTTCAAACTATTTCCTCTCATGCGAACAAGTACGTGAAATCTTATTGTATTTGTTTTAGCTCTCTGAATTGACTACATGCATTGAGTAATAATAAAATGACTAATAAGCCTATATGTTGACAATTATATAATAATCTTAGTATATGGTAGGTCAAGTTTCTTGACAACTTTGAATCGAAAGGAGCTATCATTAAAGCCAAATAAAGATATTGATTCTATTTGGCAAAATTAACATTTTAGATAGCGGATAGGGAATTTAATGGATAGTATTTTAGGTAGTGGACAACGAATGGATGTTCAAATGAGAATTATGTTGGATAAATTTAGTGGTTAAATTAGCAGATTAATGTTTGCCATAAAATGATATCAATAATTAAGATAAAATTTTCAAACGATATATTTCGACCAAAGAAATGAAATGCAACCCCAAATGCTAATTGTTAACTTGATTAACATTTCATTAAACACTAAATGCTCTCAAAACATTACCTTACAGAACATTAATATTTGTATAATTAGAATTTTAACTTGGTCAAAATGTTAAACACTACCCCAACCATTATTGCCGAACACAACCATTATCTAAAGTTAATGTAGAACGAAGTAATAAACAAATTATGATCCAATGCATGGACTGCTAGCCACTGAAGTGCTATACCCCATTTCACAAAAATGTTCCATATTAGACCCGGACAAACAAAATTTTGTCTGACTCAAATGACCAAATTTTTCCGACTCGGAAAATTGTCAGAACCCAATTTTCATAATGATCGGATCAAATATTCAAAGACAATATTTATCTTTTCCTATTGCACAAACCCAATATTGACCCGAATTTAGCTTTGTACAAATAATCCAACTGATTTTGACCCGAAAAATTCAGATATAGACATTATTTTTTCGTTTGAATTTTGTTATAGACCAAACTAAAATTTACCCGAACCCAATGGTCAAAACTAATTAGACTGGCCATATCCCAGAAACAGCGCCTTATAATTTTGATTCCGGATCTGTTTTGGAATTAAAAAAAAAAAAAAAAAAACAAACACCGAGTCACGACTCAGTCATCTCACTCGGGGACGTTGGCTGGCTCACTCGCTAGCTGACTTCTCTCTTTCAATTGAATTCCAGGGTTTTTTTGCTCGATTCCTGAACAAATTCATCTTCTTCGTTTTAATTTGAATCTTCCTTGTTGATCGCTTGCAAAAATGGCGCCAGTTTCTGCCCTTGCTAAGTACAAACTTGTGTTTTTGGGAGACCAATCAGTTGGCAAAACCAGCATCATTACTCGATTCATGTACGATAAGTTTGATAACACATACCAGGTAATTCAGGGATCCTGAACTTATTCTGCTTCAATATCTAGATTTGTTTGATCTTAATTTGAAGATCTGTTTCTTTCCGAGTATAAGTTGTTGTTCATGTTGGTGTCTATTTTTTGTGATCCTTATTATAATTCGGTACATTTAAGCTAGATTCTTGTACAATTGATTTTTTGAGACGGAAATCATATGAATTTGGCTAGATGAGTTCCTGAATTATGGAACTGTAAACCTTTTAGGTTTGTGCTTGTCTACTTTACTTGTACAGAATTTGATGCAAAATGGTATGTTGGATTTGGTATCGATATCCTGAGAAATTCAGCATTATCAAATATTGTCAGTGGAAGAATAACCTTGATCATGGAAGAAATGAGAGAGAATTTAGTCAGAAATTTGGGAGAGAAAATCGATGCTTTTTTCATTGTTCTATATTCCTTCTCTATTTAGCTACCTCTATGTATATAAATACAATGATACTATTGCTTATTGCTGTAGATTATCATGATTAAATTACAAACTAAAGTAACCTTTCTGGCTAGGATTGATGATTGACCACCTGAATACCAGTCTTCTTAGCAATATCCTTGAACTCAATTACATGTGTTGTGCCTCATCAAGGTGGGATCATAGTTATTAAAATCTCGATCGGGATCTATGATCCTACGATTTTATGATTCCAAAATCCTCGACGCGATTCTACAATCTACATTCCCATCCACAATCCTGAGTGAGTTTATTCCGATCCTAACCACCCCATGGATCCTAACTAGGATCCCGATTCTGACAACCTCGGGTGGGATTGGGGAATGACCAACAATCCAATTTTTGAATATACTTATGTTGCGCCTCTTCAAGAAGCGTTGTCATGCATCTTCAATATGCTGAGTGGACTGCACATGAACAGTTTGCTTGGTTCTTTGATAGAAAAAAGGGTAATGACTTCTGAGCAATGTGTTGGGAAGCCTTGTTATCACAATTCAAAACAAAGTAGCTGGTAGCTTGGGAAGAGCCTGTAGTCCAAGCAAAAGATCATGTATCCACACCATCTCTGAAATAGTGGCTCACATGATTTAGTATTCTGACTAAGCAGAATATTTAGCAATTTTATCATATTTCTTGGTCTTCCAAGGAACCAGGGCAGGTCCAACTGTCCAACAAAGACACAGTAGCCTGTTAGAGACATGCTTGATATTACAGGTGCCTCATCAGCATAGCGTAAGCTAGTGCCTGTAAATTTCTTTGTGCAGGATAAAACAACCCTTTGCTTGACTAGTGTGCTCTTCAAATATTTCATAACATGCTCAGCTTCCTTCAAATGTGTATCCCTAGGGCTGAGGCTCATGTAAACATGAGTGAAATGCTGAACACTATAGGAGATGTCATGATTAGTCATAGGGAAATAAAGTGCTATGCCAACTAGTCTACTGTAAGGCTCTGGATCATGTAAAAATTGTTTGTCAAAGTAGAAAGTTTAAGAACTTTAGGTAGGGGGAACTTGGTTGGTGTTGCCCGTGCAAGAGTATCCTATACGTATTTCCTTTGATTCAAAAGGGTACCTATTTTTTATCAAGCAATTTCTACTCCAAGGAATATCGAGCTATGCCTATGCCTAGATCTTTGATGGTGAGAGGAGTATGCAGGTCATTCTCTTCAATTGGGTATTAATATCCACGTTACTTCCTGCAATAAGGTCTTCCAGATAGACTAGTAGAGAAGAGATCTGTAGTGCTCAGGAGTTGTTAAAACAAGGAATACTAATTCCTGGATTTTGAGAACCGTGTCACAAACAGAACTTGGCAAGCTGAAGATTCCATTGTCTGGAATCTTGTTTCAGACCAAAAAAATTAATCTGCAAATTTGACCTAATGCTGCCTTGTTAATTCCTTCAGGAAGCTGCGTGTAAACTTCTTATCAATCTATCCATGTATATATGCATTATCGGTATCCACCTGATGCAAAAGACAGAGATTTTGAAGTAGCTTAACAACGACTAGCCTAACTTTAGTTAGTTTAGCAACAGGAGGTGAAATCTGCT
Source organism: Portulaca oleracea (assembly GCA_029582165.1). Classification (NCBI taxonomy): domain Eukaryota; kingdom Viridiplantae; phylum Streptophyta; class Magnoliopsida; order Caryophyllales; family Portulacaceae; genus Portulaca; species Portulaca oleracea. The sequence goes on along the minus strand of CM055883.1, from coordinate 6,193,708 downwards.
TATAATCTTTACACTTGACCTGATCACAACGTCTAGCCACAAGTCTTGCCTTATTTCTCTCTCATCTCATCAGGATTATACTAGTCCTTTAGAATCATTTTGAAGTCAAGGCTTTCCTGCTAGATGGAATAAATGTCAGTTCTCAAGTGCCATGGTATTATCTTCTAATGCCTTTAACTCTTTACTATTGCTCTTACCCAATTGTGGGCCTTTTTAGCTTGATAATAACTAGCCTCAGGAACATTAAAGAACATTTGCAAGTGAAACCATATACTATGGACAACTGAGCAAAGTCATATAAATGGAGCAAAGTATAGGGGTAGAATGAAAACTATGTTTCGCATATGAGGGTTGTGGGGACTGCTGAGTTTGACAAATGGTTGGACTAAGAGGGAACTTCATAAACAAAAATCTTTCAGGGTTTCAGCCAAGTAGGAGAATATTTTGGTTTTAAATTATTGTCTATTTTATTGCGAAACGGGAGAAGGAAGGTCATTGGGGATTCAGGGTGCAAAGACTGAGTACATGCTGGAGGAAGTTTTTGGAGGAGTATGAATTGATCCTTGAACATATTTATCTGCGAAAACGAAGTATTTGAAACAATGGGATTTGAAGGCAAAAGAGAAATGTCAGTACAAGAAAAAGTAATCACAGGTGCTGAGGAAGTTTGATGTTTCTCTTAACGAACCAAAATATTAGGAGTATGCGTAGGAATGCAATCATCGAAAACAGGAATTGGTAAAACAGTTATGGACGTTTGAGAATCCTATCAGTGGTGCAATTTTTGAAGGAAAAACTTGTTCTTTGAAGATAACATCTCCACCAGTGAAAATGTTGTGAGTTTCTAGATTGAAAAGTTGATATCCCTTTTGTCCAAAAAGATATCCTAACAAAATGCTTTTTTTAAGCTCTAGCATCAAATTTATCATGTTTGCCAAAAGTAACATAAAGCATCCTATGACTTTGAAGACTTCATAGGATGGTGAGTTGTGAAACAAAAGTTCAAAGGGAGTTTTCCAGCTTAATTTTTTCATGTGCATCAAATTGACCAAGTATGTTGCTGCTGCCTGCTAGGATACACCATACACCCCTCCCGAAATTTCGTTGGAAGTCTAGCATGTGTTCTAATGGCTCACACAGCATCGCGTAAACACCTATGTTTACGTTCCATAACTACATTTTGCTGTGGAGTACCCAGAATGGAGGTTTGATGCAGAATTCCCTTGGCCAGGAAAATTGCTTAACCATATTGAGAAAATAAGTAGTTAATGAACACAACTTGGATCTTTGTTTTGCGACAGATGAGTTCATGTATTTGTAGTAAAACCACCTACAATAGTTTAGAAAAATTGTGCACAATATATGTTAGGAAATCTCTAAGGTATGCACGAGTCTACATACATAAGATGGAACAGAGCAACAGTGGAAATGCTACTGTTAGGAAAGGGTAGTCTATGATGTGTTGAAACAATACAAAATTCCCAGAACAGTTTTGCACCTGTAAACATAGGAATTATGTATTTAAGCTAGGAAGCAGATGTATGAGGCTGTCTTGCACGAGGAAGATCAACACTGGATGTATTAATGCTGACAGGGTGACTGAAAGAACCACTGGCAGCTATTTCAACAGCTATTAGAGTTTGCTCGTTAACCTGAGCACCAGGCAGGTATTTCAACAGCTGATGTGATCCTTGCTGGCACTTATTTTTGTTTTACTATTCCTCTGGATCATGGAGTAAGCCTTCCTTACAGAAGGTTAGGGGTCCATAAGTGGTAGTTCGCCCTCTTCGGGTCATAACCATTACAGAGACACATCAAGAAGTGAATGAGTTTATTTCTTTGGCCAAGCTCAGGCATTTTCTTAAGAACTGGAGAAACAGTTCTGCAATCATCTGTAATAGGCTCATTCCCATTGTGTGGCTTCTATGGATTTGTGATATCCAAGGGTTAGGAGTTCAATTTACGCAAGCTATGCATTAACTTTATTAATTCTGCCTAGCCAAAAAAAAAAAAGGCTCATCCCCATCTTTGTGTGAATTCCATTATTTCCATGGTTTCTCAAGTTTGCAAAATGAAAAATAGTGAAACTATGATTAACTTGGTTAACAACTTAACATCTTGGATCCCTATTGAATATGATAAATCAATGGACCATTGCTCACTCCAAACCTTTCAAAGAGCTCCTTTCATAGCTCAAATGCAGTCTCAGCATAAAGAAATGCCTCAGACTACTCTGGAACAATAGCATCTAGGATCCAATAGAGTACCATACTGTCCCACTTGATCCACTGCTCAGCGTTGGTATCTGGTTGTCCACAAGAACCATCTGTAAACCCTAATTTCAGTTTAGATCTCAGTGTGATTTTCACTGACATGCTCCTTTGAGAAATATTTGCACCATTTGATGGATTGTTGACAATTTGCAAGTCAGAATGGTCTGAGCTTTGCATCATCAATGGATTTTTGCTATACAGATCATCATTTTTGACAGTTTCAGTCGTCATTGAAATTGGAATGTGATCAAACATGATCTAAGAATTGAATCACAATAGAAATTCCTAATCAAATTGTAAGCTAGGTTGTTCGAAGAAACAACTCAATCAATCGAATGAGAAAGATTTATTTGATTGTATTGATAGCTGGATCAATTAGCAAAGACTAAACAATTGTTGAAAGAGGGGCGGGCAGAGTTCTTCAAGAATCCAAACCTGGCAGCTCTGATACGATGAGAAAATCAGCTATGTCATCAGAACAATAGCAAGATCATGGAAGAAATGAGAGTATATATAGTGAGAAGTTTGGAAAACAAAATATATGTCTCTAGATTACATTACGGTTAATTAGACATATTTTTGCTAAAAAACTAAAGTAATCTTGCTGACTAGGTCTAACAATTAACTAATTGAATACTAGAATTCCTGGCTATAACCTTCGTATCACCTTGTACTCTCCTCAAAGCAAATGTTTTTGACTTGATGGACAGGGAGAGTCTTGAGTTGTTATGACTGAAAAAATGGGTCATTTCAATTATGCAAGGTATAGCAACTTGGCTGAAAGCGTAGGCTGAAGTGAAATTCTAAAATTTATTTCACAATATTTTTGTGGATCTTGTAGGCCTTGTCTCTATACTTTTGTTGTTAAGGTTGCTCATATGTGATCCATCTTAATCCTCCTTCAGCTAGATCATTAGGTGGTGCTGTCTGTGTCTCTTTTCCTATGTCATTCAGAATCTAAATTTAGGCTGCAGTGATCTTCTCGAACAATTGACACTAGATGCATGTAGACATGTGACACTTCATTTGAAATTTAAAACATAATATTTGAAGAACATGGCAAAGTAAAGTATGGCCTGTAAGTTTGAGCTGGATTCTTGGTGCTTCAATGCGTGTATATCAAAATCCAAGCACAGTGGCATTACTATCTCTTCTGTTTTGTTGTGGTTACCTAGAGTTTGATTTTGATTGATGGATCTTATTATTTCAGTGTTAGATTGTTATTGTTGTTTCCTTTTATGCTTTACTTGATACATATTTGTTACTTAGGTGCAAAAAGAAAATGTTGTTTTAGTTTAATCAGGAGAACCCAATTTTATGCTTCAGTATCTCTAAATGAATTCTCACTGAAGCCTTTCTTGTGCAATTGATTGTTTTGACGGTAGAGATATGAGTTGAACTAGTTGTGTTTCTGACTTCTGAAGCTGTAAACCTTGTAAGTTTGCGGTTCTCAACTTAACAAGATGTTCAATATGGACAAACTAGGTTAAAAAATGACATATATGATTTTGTAATTATATCCCCTTGATATTTTCTTCAAGGCTTCTGCTTCTATCTTCTTGTTGGATGAGTTCTGATTCATTACGACTATGAAACAATGTGGGCATTACAATTATTCAAGCTACTGAAATTTGGATAAAAGGGTTACTTTGATTTGTTATTGGGCTCTCTAATCATGATCCGCATCTTTGGTTCAATGTTGCCTTCCTATGTTTCAAATGAGCATTTGCTGAAGCCAAGCTTGTAGAGACTAAAAGTTTGTTTGTGTCATTGTCTTGCTATACAATTATAATTGACACCAACAGTGTGCACCATCTTCGCCAATTTGGTTTGATTGCCTTCTACAATGTTCCATTCCATATGTCCATAATGCTTTTCAAACGTATCAGATGTATCTTGTATCTTATCATTACTATTTAAAGTCTATTTCCCGATAATTGTTTTTTGGATCTCTAGAATCATTTATCTACTTAGAGGGTTAAGGTTATATTTATACAACTACAATCTTCCTCAACCATGCTTATTTGAAATCCACGTGTGGTGCTTTATGTGTAGCATTGTTCTATACTTTGCGGTACACTTTTTTTTGGGACTTGCCTTTGTCAAATAATTGACCTTTGATGGATATGAACATGTCTCACTTCATTTGAAATGTTAATGCATTAGATTTGAAAACTGGAAAAAGTTTGGCCCCTAAATATGTGCGGGACACTTAATGCTTCAATATTTGTGTGAAATTCAAGAAAATGGCCTTGTGATCCTCTAGTTTTGGTTACTGCTGACCTAACTACGATGCAATTAAGGTGTTGAGTATAGAAGGGTTTGCAATGCATATACTATTAATATCAGCCATGGCATCCTTTTACAATCACATCTGATGGTTGGATGCTGATAGATAATTTTTGCTAAGGTCTTATGATTGCTTTCTTTCCCCCATATTTGTGCAAGTTGAACCCCAATCTGAGGTGTCGCATTTGTATATATAATATTTGATTATTTGGTGTTGTCGTTTTCCCATTTTACTCTTGTAGTTTGCAGTGCTTTCTAGACTATCTGCGTGTGATAGTTAACCATTCAAAAATTTAAGTTAACCTTACATGTATTCCCTACTGTTGGCCAGGCTACAATTGGAATTGACTTTCTATCAAAGACCATGTACTTAGAAGATCGTACCGTACGGTTGCAGTTGTGGTGAGTTTTCAGCCCCCGAGTCGTTGATATATTTTGTATGTCCATTGGGTGGAGAACTAGAGATTGTGTTTTTGTGTAGATTGTATTTTCTTTGGAGCATCCTCTCAGCTCATTTATATTAGCAAGAGTATGTATGTCTTGGTTTTGGCATTCAAGCATTCACAAAGCATCTGTTAAGCTGGAAGATATATAGTATCTTTTCCTTGAAGATAATGGTGGAGCACTATATTCATTACCCCAGGGATACTTTGTTGGAGATGTGGATATTGTGTTGGATCACCAGTGATTTATTAGATCGCGATATGAATAGCTCATCTTTTGCAAATGTTGTCTTCTTTGTCCGTGCTCATGACAATAATAGTCAATCCTGAAGATTATTAGTGCTACGTACCTGCTTGGCATGTCGTAGACATGCCTTTAATATCAAGTTTTGCCATTGTTTTATTACAGTAAAAGGTCTTTGTTATTGTCCCAGCTCATTGCATCCAGACTTTGCATTTTTCTTTGTTGGTTACCTTGGATTGTGTGTTCAGTTGATTAGCTTTGTGGGAGATGCCACCCTACTTGATAGTTTTTTTTTTTTTTTTTTTAATTTTTTTTTATAGTTTAGTCTGGTGTTTTCTTTCTTTCTTTCTTTCTTTGTTTGTTTTTCTCTCTTTGTGTGTACGTGGAAAAGAGTGATGTTAGTATCATTACCAACCAAACTTCCATTAGGAAGATACAACCTCTACTGGTGGCTTCCTCTATAATACTCCATGCGATATGAGGCTAGCAGTCTTTGACTGCTTATGGAACAATCTCTGCTTCCTTTCTATCCAAATGCGATCGCACATGACAGAGAAAGCTAAATATACAATTGTGGCCTTCAAAAACTTTGAGCTGTAGGAAACTTTCCTTTATTTGATCCAAGTAGCTCATGTCAGATTGAGTCGTAACAAAGTCAAGATCCTATCTCTGACCTGTGCTGTGTATGGGTATTTGTGAAGCAAGTGATTTGTGTCTTCCTGCCCTGTCCTAGACAACAAGCATGCTGTGTCAACCTTGTCTATATTGTTTGCCACTCTGGCCACAGTAGGTAATCTTTCTTGAATAACAGCCGCATGATGTTAGGCTGTTTGAGAAAGTTGGCTCTATTCCAAGCTAGCTTATCCAATCCACATTCCTGATCTTGTCTAGCATATATTTATATCCTGCTGAAGTGTATAATGCCGTTCTTATGCTTTTGCTCCTTCCATTTCCCGTCAAAGCCACATTTAACTTTCTCACTTAACTAGCAGATCTTCTAGTACCACGGTGTATGTGCTCCTGGACTATAGTTCCAGCAATCCCCTCTTTGTAAATAATGTCCATGGACCTATTTAATCCATAGGTGCTCCTCATTCCTTGCAGTATCCCTCCCAAGTGAACCGGGTACTGATGGATTTATTTCACACACTAATCTTTCACATTCCTATCTGTCTGTTTGCACCCCAGTTGCTAGCAATGGTACCTTTCTCAATTTTTTAAACCTATGGTATTTTTCTTATATTATTCCCATTGTACCTTTTTAACCCACTCCACAGGAAATTTACACAGATTGCTTCCACTTGTTGCTTCACTTGCTGTGGTAGTGTAAAAGCTCAGTACCAAAAGCGTATTATCCACACCTGGCTGAAATAATGAGTACAACTCTACCAACAAATGACAAGTTCCATGTCTTCAACACCTTAATTACTACTGTGAGCTTGTCAATGAGTTACCCACTCTCCTCAATTTAGAAACAGTGATAGGTAAGCCTAATTAATATTCAAACGGCATGATGCCTTCTGCAAATCCTTAATATGTTAATACAGTAGTCTGTGTTGAATATTGTTTCTGATGACCCGTGGTGCCTCCGTGCCTCAAATGTTGATCTGAGAGTTGATACTTCTCATTGCGCACATGTAATCCTGATACTGTGTAAATTCTTTCAGAGGGTGTGATTGCAGTAATGGATTAGTAATGTGTTCCTCTGCTTTTCAAGCAAGGATCAAGTCATCAACAAAATTAAATGAGTGAGCTTCATGGTTCTGCATCTTGGATGAAAGTAACTTGAAATGTTGTTCACACGTGCACATATTCCTTAGTATTCTAGATGAATATTCCATTGATATCACACAGAGTAAAATAGACAAGGGATCGGCCTGCCTATCAGGTTTTCATGGTTCTCCTTCAAAAGCTTCATGTGCTTCTCCATTGAAAACCAAAGCATGAGAGACATTTCTGTGAGGCAAATGAAGCTAGATAACACTTCCTCCCAAAAATCATAGTAAATGGAATCTTGGGCTTTCTTAAGGTCAACGTTAATCTTGCACCTTGGTGAGGCATGCTTTCTGCAGTACCCTCTTGACCCTCTTGGCAACTCTTGCCAAGCCAAAACATTATGCACCAATTCCCCTTTAACAGAAGCACATCACAGGGGTCAATGATATACAGTAGAATCTTATTTACTCTTGACATATATGCTTAGTGACATAGCATGCTCAGGTAGCAATTCCTACACGGGGAAATTCACACACAAATCTCACAAATTCACAAGAAATTCAATTCAACAATATTCAAGTAGTCTGTTAATACCACGTAAGGGGCTTAAATAGATAGAGGTCCTTGGGTGAATTAGGAATCCCAAAGATATTAGAACTATAATGGGATAAATATACATGAGCCTAATACTAAATCTCTTTATTTAGGCTATCTAAGATACAATATACAATAAATAAAAAATACAAAATGGAACAAAAATACAATATCTTGCTATTATCTCCAGATACTTTGAACTTCTGCTCTCATTGCTATTATCACATTGCAGCAGGCTATTGGTTGAAACTTGAAATTCACTAGCAGACCTTGGTTGAGCGGTCTTTGGGATCAAAAGAACATTGGTAGAGTTCATAGGTTCAGGATATACCCTGTATGAAAGAGTTCTTGCACTGACACACTAGACTACTGAATGCACTTCTTGCTCTGACACATTAGGCTATCAATCTGATCCCAGTTGTCCTTTTTTTTTAAATTTTTTATTATTATTACTGGGCCAGGTAACCTAGAAACATCACCTTCTTTACTGGGTCACTTGTTGATCAATCCTGAGAACTTGAATTGGCTGGAAGTATCCTCATTGCATGCAGTTCTTCAGTAGGAAACTAGAAATGCCCAGAAATTCTTGTAAAAGCTCTGTACCACTGCTGCAGTTACCTGATCTTTATCATTACCTCACCTACTTCATAAATATTTCTTGGCAGTCCTCCTTTGTTTCATCAAATCAAAGAGATAATGTGATACAGTGATACTTGGTTCAGGAAGGCTGCCCAATCCATCTTACTTTGCTGTCTCATCATGGCATGAGTGCTCTGCAGTAGCCTTTCGTCCTCATCCTTTGCCTGATTCTCCTCCATCTTTAACTGTGAATCACCTGGATCATTGTGCAATTTTGTCTGGATGTCAAGTAGTTGCTTGCTAAGCATGTCCTTCCTCAAGTATAACACTAAACACCTCCAAATTTGTTGGTATTTAAGTTCTCAAAGGCTCTGTTGTACCCTTCTCGTTATCTGCATAATACTGGTAGTTTTGAGAAACAGGCTATTTGTGTGGGTGCTTCTTTGTTCATGCTTTTGAACTTGGGCCCCTTAGACATCACAAAATTTGATTGAGGTAGTGCCTCTGAGCTATAGCCATCTTAAGATGTTTAGGACTATGATCAGAAAAAGGGTTCAGGCATATACTATATTATGCTCTCCACATTGTGGACCATCCAGGCTGGATTGTGAAAAGCCCAGTCAATCCTTGAAGATATCCTTTCATAACTTTCTTGTCTGTTTGGTCACAGTCAGCAAGACTGATAAGCATTCTGGTAATTACAATCTTTTGTTTGTTACTATAACTATTAAGGCCTCCATAGAACCCAAAGTCTCCCTTTAGAGTGGTGAGGGTTGTTAGTATAAGTATCTCAGCCGCTAAACATATACTGATAAGCATTCTGGTAATTACAATATTTTGGTTTCCAGTAGTGCAAGTATGCCCATTTTATTTGCAGTAACAGAACTCTTTACCTCCATTTGCTTTTTGGATCCATATGGCCCCTAATGTTCTGATGATTTGCTCCGTCAGTAAGAGGTTGGTTCACCAACTGGATCAGCTTGAACTTCAATATGCTACTTTGGTGTTCATGCACATAATTGACGTTATCAACTGGTATATCAATCCTTTGGGAACATAATAGGTTATCTCAACTGTGCTTTGCGTACTTTCGTTTCTGACCATTGTGAAATCCTCGTTCTGATTTTGTTTTCCTCCTGTAACCGCAGTCTCATTGTTGATACTTTGCTCTTGTTGTTGTAACTGTTCTCCATTCCTACAATGTGTATCTTCTTACCCAAATAACTCGCATGGTATGCATTGCGTCTCCAGTCATACTCAATCTCCCATGTCATCAGTATATCCTTCTTACTCACCTAACTTGAGTAGGCATAGGACCCGCCACATAGACCTGTACAAGCAATCTTGCATAAAACATTTGGTCCATATTTTTTCGGGTAGCCTGATCCATTTTGATCAGTCTTCCCATCATACTGCCTTCTTGCTAAGACTTGGTGCACTCTAATATTTTGCATCTAACCCTAGTAATGGAATCCGGAAAGGCAACTGCTGGATTTACTTGCTATGTATTTCCAGATCAGTGATTCAGTAGACTGTTTCTTGGATTGTTGATCCTCATTGGCTTCAATCCTAACCATGATTTGGTTGCCACAACTTTATGCAAAGATAGATTCTCATTTCCCCAAATTCTTTGAGAAATACACATCCATTACTGAAAGAGGAGGATTAGCTGCCACAAAAGCACAACAGTACAATTGCACAAAACACATGTTTCCAATATTCAACCTCAGATTGGGTGTCTAATGATCAACCTTAGCATGTTTGACATCCCTCTGTTCTTAACCTCGAACATACTCAAGCTCATCTCCCTCATCCAAGTTCACTGGTCTGCCTTTAGTGTTACTTTCATCTCCGTCTGTCCATGGTTGTGCTTGTAGCGTTGAACTTGGTTGATTCTGAATCACTCCTCTTCTAGGGTTAATTGGTGTCTGGATATCATCCCTTCTACCTCATGTTGCCATTTCATTATGAATCAAGGTGATCGGTATCCCTATCACAGAATTTGGAGTATTGTTCTTCTAGTTGCTATTCTGACTTGATTGAGTAGATTGGCTGCTGGGATCAAGAACTGATTTTTCCTCAATCGTTCTCTACCTCTTCCTCTCTTTGTCCGCACGATTTGTCAGAGCTTCAAGGTCTATGTATAGCATTGATTTTGGTTGTTTTGATGAACTCATTTTAGAAGTGCACTGCATTGCAATATTGTTGGAGGCCCTCCCCCTTCTTGTTGGTGAAAATTACCATCACTGCTTGTAAAGAGTGATTTTTGGACACTGCTAAATGATAAGCTGTCATGTGTGGACTGGCTGGTTGCTTTCTTTTAATAGTTGTAGCTTTTGTACCTATGGCCTCCTTTCATAAGTTTAAACCTTTTTGCTAGTAGGGATAAGAGCCATAAGGCATTGTGGATTTCTCCACACTCTATTTTGGGAACACTTGGTGGCATTATTGTAGGTTAGCCTGCTTTTCAAAGATTGATACTTGGGTTGTATTGTGTTTCAAATTAATCAATAATGTAGCTAGACCTGGCAGTTTATGACCCGACCCGAACCCGCCCGGAATTTCTGGTTTGTGAACACGATTTTCTGAACTAAACCCGAAGTATACCAAACCCGAAAATTAGCGGGTCAAACCCGACCCGCCCATTTGACCCGAAAAATAATTTTTTAAGTTCAACTTTATTAGAATTTGTGATTTTTCCTTGTAATTTTTAACGTTGAATTATAAACAGAACTTATTTATTTGTTATTTCTCTATTTTAAGTCAAAATAGTTACAAGAATTTATCATTAGTAGAAGATAATCATATTTTATTATGTATATTGTACAAAAAGTAATATTTAGAGACCATTTTTTAAAAAGGAAAAACGGAAAAAGGTCACAATCATAACCCGTTGGGTTGACCCGAAATATACCGCCCGTATTTACCCGAACCCGGAATACACCCGACCCGTACTTACCCGAACCTGATATATGGCTGACCCGAAACCCGCCCGCCCGACCGAATTGACGGGTCTAAATGTAGCTGTCAAAGCTGAAAGCTCATATATTACTTTTGAGTATTTGTGTAGTTGCAGCTAGACACCAAATCAGTCAACCATTACTTGTCCCTTGTCTAGACCTAAAACTGGGCTGTATTTTGTTGACTCAAACATGGCCTGATCCAATTACTAGGGGCTTTCTGTTTTCGTCAGGATTGGATTGTCTTTTCTTCTTGTTCTCTTTCTTTGCACCTGTATTTTTTGTTGCCTTTTCTTGGGTTGGAAAGGGGGGGGGGGGGGACTAATCACAAATATGAAGAGAGCCCCTTTCAGTATAGTCTTCCTTCTTTGAGCATGCAAATAGATTTGAGTCCGAGGCTGTTAATACTTGAATACCAATTCTAAATTTATAATCAGCGTTTTCATTGTTTCAGTGCAACTTTGGCTTTTTAATTTGATATATTTGGGCTGGAAACTAGTTGACGTCTTAAACGGCTTTTCTTCTACACGAGTTATTTGTCAGAGAATTTCTAAAAGCGTCTTTCAGTCACTCGTGTACTTCCATACCTGTCTCATAAACTATGCTGTAACTGTTGAGATCCAGGATATATGTTGACAGTGAAAATAGAGAATAGGTAAAATGTGAAGGGAGATTGGGGGAGATTCCTTGTTCCTGTGCCCGAAACAGATTTAAATTGTCTTTTATTCTAGTTCTTGAACTCTCTCTTTGTGAGATTCATTGGTTTATCATCACTTGTTTGTTTTACTTGGAGGCTGAGAGAGCAACATTGATGAGTGACTCCTCTTTTGTAGGGATACTGCTGGGCAAGAAAGATTCAGGAGTCTTATACCAAGCTACATAAGGGATTCATCTGTTGCAGTCATTGTATATGATGTTGCAAGTAAGAATCCTTGGGATTGTTCATTTCTAAAGTGAATTTAATATGCCACTAAGTCCCTGTGTTATGTTAATCTAGATACAACTGTGCTATTTTTTTTATCCCTATCTTTTGCTAATTTGCCAGGCCGTCAGTCTTTCCTAAACACAGTGAAGTGGATTGAAGAGGTCCGCACTGAGAGGGGTAGTGACGTTATCATTGTGCTTGTTGGAAACAAAACTGATCTCGTGGATAAAAGGTAAGAAGCACGGACTCTGATGTTGAGACGTTGAAATTATACAAAACTGACATTGACATGTCGAGAAGATGATTTCCCAAATCGTGAAGGGCTAAGGAATTATTCAAATGAGGATACGGCGCATTTGATGGATGTGTTCGTGAAAAAAATATTTATTTAGTTGTTTACATGTTTATTATTGGTATTAATATATTATACTAGTAATTGAGAAGGTTGAGTGCGATGTGAAAAGACACAAATTACTCTGAGCTGTGATGTGAATACACTCTTGGAGCATTTGAGAATCTCCAAATAGACATTCATCTGGCATGAATGTACTAAGCGAAAAAGATTGTCCAAGCTTCTGTAATCCTGATATGGTTGAAATTCTGAACTCAAAATACTTTCATTTCATACTAAGTTCACAACCATCTTTGTCCTTAATAGATTTTAATCCAGTGGTACTAATATGCACATAGTTTGTCCTGTCAATTACTCATTGTAAAAGATTAGTTTATTCTTCTCATTCTGTGATTTGCCGACTTTTATCTATCACCTTTTCAATTTCCATGATAATAGTGACGAAAATAAATGGGAGCTTAACGATTACTATTATAATCTGCCCCCTCCCCCCAAAAAGCTTTGCAGTGGAATCTCAAGGCAAATTTCCAGACTTTTAATGAAAATAACTACAGTGATGTGTTCTAAGCGTCAACGAGTATGGATTCTGTGTGATTAAGAGATCAGGACCCATTTCTGTGTAGGATTCTAGGATACGAGTTCAGCTAGAATCTAGAGATGAAGACGACTTGGCTTTCCTGTAGGTAAGATGGCAAAGTGAATAATATGATGACTTGGTTCTGATATGATTTAACCTTGTTGCATAGAAAATATGCTTAGATTTCTCAGGGAGTGTCTGTTTGAGTAGGAGATTCTGCTCACCTCCCAAAAAGGACTAGAGGGTTTAATGTTCTTCAATTTTGTCTTTTTGTAAATAGAGCACCTTGTGCTCACGTGATCCCTATTTTAACTGGGTTGTTCTGTGGTTCTCTGGCTGTAACTACTTTCATTGAACCAAGGGACAATTGTCATTCATCTTCAGCTGCACCTTCCCTAAGTTGGAACTTTAATGTAAAGTACACATTGTGTATGGAGTTCAACTTGTCTAGTATTGGTAGAGTAGCACATCCAGCCTTGGATCCACCGCTAGTGTTGTGCATCTGTCAGAACAATATTTCAAAGGAACTATTTGTGCTTGCCTAAAAATTTCGAATAGTTTGATTTCAAGTAAAACATACTTGTTTCTTGTGTATTAACTTCAATGCTATTATTGCTCAGGCAAGTGTCAGTAGAGGAAGGAGAAGCCAAAGCTCGTGATCTAAATGTCATGTTTATTGAAACTAGCGCAAAAGCTGGCTTCAACATAAAGGTATTTGATCACTTTCTTTTAATTGCTACTTTTCAGTATACAATTTGCATGTTCCATCTAATTGGTCGTTCATAATGCCCTAGCTGCTCCGGATTAGTGAATCAATGAATTGCGGCAATAGTGATTCAAAGAAATGTTGTGGAACTAAGCCTTAATGGTCATGGTTTATGAACTACAGATGTCAAGATTGAAGTGACTTGTGAATATATGGGTAAACATTGAGGATTCAATTGGCCATTGGTGAATTGATGAGCCGATGGATCTCAGTCCTCGCTCCATGGGGGTGTGGCACTAATGCCGTTTCCTTTATTCTTTTTTCAAATATCATCTTCCATGGAGATGGCGTAGCATTCCTTTTTTTCCTTCATTTTTCAGTATAAACGATAACGGCTGGAGATTAGAAATGGTGCTGAGCATTTATCCTACCTAGCTGCATAAGTTTAATATAGGAACCCATTTCTCTAACTTAAGACGTATTTTCAATCTGAGTGACATGCCCACCTTGCTCCTTTTTGAGCAAACGGTATGAGAGGAAGTCAGAAGTGATCCTGGGGCAACATTGAGCATATTCGAGTTTATTGGGTTTATTGGATCCAACAGGCTTTATGCCTCTTATCACGAGCTTACCCCACTTCCCCCCTCTTGGGCTTGATTAGGGCTCTGGTTTTCTCCATGGAGTTCTGGACTGGTTTCAAAACATTCATTGCTAACAAGTGCACACAAGAAGTCTAAACCCTGATTCATCACTGGATAAGATGACATTCCGTGCACTTATTTTTCCAACTTGTAAATAGTGACTTAGATATAGGTTCCCTAGGTATCTATGATCCGCTTTTTTCAATGTCGATTCACATAAATGCTTCCACTGTTAAAACACACGAAACAAGATGAACCATATCTAGCAAAGTTTAAGATGATCTCATCCAATGTAGGCTTGTAGCTGAAGCTGACCATAGTTTTGTATCTCATGTAATACTCGACAGTATGACCAGGGTATTTCATCTTCCACCTTGTTTCTATCTCTGCTGGAAGGCTTTTATAAGCTAAGCATGCTCTTCTCACTTTCCTTTTCTTAAGGAGGTTAAAGTGTGGCTGGCCAATGGGATTGTGGGTTGGTACTCCCTCACAAGAGTCGTTATCAAACCCAATATTACTTGGGCAGTTAAGACTTAGCTAAAGCCGTTCTTTGAAGGCTTGTGTATATTGCCGTGGAGTCTAGCACAGACAGAGTCATTTCATTCAAATACTTGCTTCTTTTTGATGCTTTCTTTCTAGGGTAAGGAAAGGTTAAATTTGAGATAGGTTGGATTGGGTTGGGTAAAGTGGGTAATAACCCACCATAAGAATAAGTGAGTTTGTTCTTCATAGGGGTTAGGTAAGGTTGGATAAGTTTCGGTGGAAGTTGAGGGCTGAAAATACAGGTAAAAATGGGTAAATTCGGGTTGGGTTGAATTGGGTTGGGTAAATACAGTCAAGTCATAGTTTTCTGTTGCTATGTTTGAGAACCAAGCTTCCGAAATGGATCTTGGAGGTGAAATAAAGGTAGTTTTTAACAAGGTCGGACCATAACATAAAATGCACTTGGATTATCATGCAGGCGCTTTTCCGGAAGATTGCAGCTGCTCTACCCGGAATGGAGACCCTCTCTTCAACAAAACAAGAGGACATGGTTGATGTAAGTCTGAAGTCCACCTCAAGTGCACCACAGTCTCAGGCTTCTGGCGGATGCTCATGCTAAACCTACAAACTATAAGGATGATTCTTGTCGGCTTAGCGCTTGATCATGTGTACCTTTTTGTACCTTTCCCCTCAAAATTAGAAGGATTTTGCTCCCATTTTTGAAGTACATCATCACAGTCATAATCATCGCGTTTCTTTTTTCCCAGCTAGAACCGAATTGTCCCTTGCATATATGGGGGACCGGAGAATGTAGAAAGATTGATACCATTTTCATGTTTAAAGTGTGAGATGTGAATATTATTAATACTTGGTAGCCTGGCTAAGTTCATCTTATTTCGGTCCGATTTGTTTGTTCTTTGTACAAGAGTTTAGAGATTTTGTATGCATTTGTCAAGTAGATGCGTATGGTGAATGTTTTGTATCCTGTTTCGAATGTACTTTATGGTTTGTTTGGCTCTTTTCCTTTATATTTTTGTGTGGAGGATGATACTATCACAAGTACTGCATGAGAGATGGGGATGTATCGAGTGTGATGCCAAATAGGCTTTGATGATGTATTAGATAAAGTGGACAATTGTTGATAATATTCAATGTTTGGGGTATTGGATTGTAATATACTGACTTTTACCATTGGACAACAATATCACCGACTTTTATACTTAGGTGAGATTATTATACCAACAGTGACTAAGAGGGTGGTGGTGAACTGGTCTCCGTATTGACGTGGCAGGCGGAGGGAAAAAATTGGCCTTTGCCTAGTAATCCCATTAACCCCTCCATTTTTCTCACTAACCCATGTGAAAAAATCGGTCCCAACACAGTGACTAAGGGGGTGGTAAACTGGCCTCCGTGCTCACGTGGCACTCAGCCAACCAATGTCTTATTACGTGGGTTAGTGAGAAAAATGGAGGGTTAACGGGGTTATTGGGTTCGGGCACATTTTTTCCCCCCGCCAGCCACGTTAGCATGGAGACCGATTCACTATCCCCTTAGTTACTGTTGGTTGGTGCATTACAATCCAAAAGTCTAATAGTAACTATTGGTTGGTACATTATAAAGGTCATGGATTTTGCTGTCCAATAGTAGAGGTTGATACATTACAATCCGATACTCCCAAGGGTCAGTACATTACTATCCAAAAATCCGATAAGAAAACTAATTTGGGAAGCTAGATATGATATGACAATGGTAAGTTGGTCTCCTTTTATCATTATAAGCTTATAATTCATATCAAAAAGGTCATTTTTGAAGCAGTATTTATCATCATAACACTAGATGGTTTAATGAGATGATCTTACTATAACATCTATACATTATATTTTAAGTAAATACTCCTCTTGAATTTGGGAAAAGAAAATTAACTTCTGAGGAGTTTAAAACATTTGTAATACACACTAACATGAGATTAGTGATTATAATTGTGAAAGGAAAAAAAGTGAAAATTTATCAGTCCATATTTTACTGACAGAAAGGAATAGAAGAAATGAAGAACAGACACCCCCTCGGCCCTTTTATACCACCAGGGTTTAAATTTTGGTAAGGTAATATATATTATGTGTAAAGGGTTTAAATTTTGGCAAGGTAATATACTAATATATATTATGTGAAATTTTTAGAGAGATGTATAGTTTTGTGGCGACCTTATACAAATATATTGACAATTGATGATTTATTTGGGAAGAATGTAATAAAAGTTATCCATTGTATTAAAAATAATTATGATATGACTTATTAGTCGTAATAAAATATTAAAAATGTCATCCTAAAATAAGTCTCTTCCATAATAATGATACATATGCATAGTTTCACTCTAAAATTTGCGTTTATCACGTACAATTTGATTTTTTTTTGCCCATCATCCTATACAATTAGACATTTACTTGCATACTTCTAATTCTGAAGAATTCATTGTACAAAACCCTTTGGACCCTTCCTAGAAAAATAATTAATGAATGAATTGTGAATTTCATAGAGAAGCCCAATACCAAGATGCTATTCTTTCGGATAAATTCATACGCAATAATATTTCTGTTTCTAATTCATTTTTATTTGCCCCCTTCTTTCTTCTTAATTCAGAGTTAGTTTAGTTTGTTCATCTTTCTCTTTTCTATCAGGGAAATAATACTGGAAATATTTCAAGGCACCATCATAGATTTAATCATCTTTCACTTTATCTCTCTTTCTCACAAACAAACAGACTTTCATGTGTAACTTTCTTTTGGTTTCCAATGGATTCTGCTGATGATCTACAGAAACGGGTTACAGGTGAGCTACTTCCCAACAAATTCCCACTCTTTTGGGGAGTATTTTTTGCCCTCTATACAAGTTTTTATCATTCTATTTTGATTATTGAATTGTTATTATTATTCTGTTTTCATATAATTATTGGGTTAATTAAAGATCATGGAATTATTCATCTTCAAATGTTGTTAAGGTTTGATCTTCAGGAAGAGAATTGAACCAAGATCTATGTATGAAATCCAATCACACTCTTTCGAAAATGTGTCTAAATCTTAAAATGTTATCGTTCAAACATTATATTCATCGCACATTCAGGCTTTGCCCTTTTATTGTTAGAGTATAGAACCATTAGTTCATTCCCGAATCTTTAACTATCAACTTAACTTTTGTTGCATTTATTGCTATAAAACTATTCCCGATCCTTCAATCATGAGCTAGTTGAATTGGTCTTATACAATTATCGTTTTATAGAATGAAAAATTTGATTGTAGTGAGCCGAATTATAGGGTTAGTACAATAGTAAGCTGAGCTTTAAAAATGCATTACAACAAGCTGAATTATTGACTCATTGGATTTCAGTATAATGCCCCCGAGTTGGTCCAAACCAACCCGATGATTTTCCTACATGACACTCGAAGAGGCTAATTTCCTATGAGGCATCTGTATTATAATAATTGCAAACTTTTAATGTGTTGTATTGTAGTAGTCCAAATTATCATATATAGGATTCTAGTATTCCAAATAATCATATATTGGATTGTAGCAGTTCAAAATATCATTCAACTTTGAATAACTCGGTGGTGACACATAAAAATCCGATGGTTCAATAGTTCAACTTGATACATTTCCAAAGTTACTATACTCATCTAAATGAGACCTACACACCATACATAAGTGGGGCCCACACTAAAAGTTACTATACTCACTTAAATTCTACTATATCTAAACTCGAGTTATATGTATTTATATTTTTAGGCGTGGACGACGACGATCACTACAAACCAGACTACACAAATAGAGACGAACCCTCATCTCCCAATACAAAGACCAAGACTACCCCCTTCCGCTTACCCCAACTCAAACACCTAAAATGGTGGATTCGAGTCATGACCTACATCCTCTCCCTCCTTGTGGGTCAAACGGCTGCCACCCTCCTCGGCCGCCTCTACTACGACGAGGGTGGCAATAGCAAATGGATGGCCACGATAGTCCAAGCCGCCGGTTTTCCCATTCTCCTCCCCTTGATTCCCTTCGCCCACAAAAAATCGCTTTCTTCACCACCAACACCCGCACCTCCCCTCTTCAAACTAATCATCCTCTACTTGGCCCTCGGCCTCATCTTGACCATTGACAATTTGTTGTATTCGTACGGGCTCCTCTACTTGCCCGTGTCCACATACTCTTTGTTATGCGCTACTCAATTAGCTTTCAATGCCATCTCGGCTTACTTCCTCAACAATCAGAAGTTCACCATTCTCATCCTCAATTCGCTTGTCCTCTTGACCATCGCCGCCTGCCTCCTGGCGATGAATGTGGACCAGGAAGATGCCAGCTACCACGGCTCTAAGGCCAAGTACACGGTAGGGTTTGTGTGCACATTGGCCGCGTCAGCCATGTACTCCTTAAACCTTTCATTGATCCAACTCGCATTCGAGAAGGTATTTAACTAATTTTCTTACTTATTACTCCATATTTTAAGGGTATTTAAGCAATTTTCTTAGTTAATATATAACCCCCCTTTTTTTTTTAAAAAAAAGTTGGTTTGTGTGCACTTTTTTAATTTATAATCTGAATAGTTGAAAACTGGAATACCTTTTCAACTTAGATTATTTTGCCTCCTTAAATCTCCTCTATATACTTACCTCTCATGTGGTAGTAGGTAGTGAACGATTTTTAAATCTTGCATCAATTGGAATCAGTATCTCTAAATTATAAAATTTAGGACCAGGTCTGCTACATCATACCCCTCCATATCTCGCCTAGGCGAGTTGCTTTTGGTTTGGTTTGGCTGGTTTGTGTGAACTTTGGCTGCATCAGCCATGTACTCTGATCCTTAAACCTTTCATTGATCCAACTATCATTCAAGAACATATTCAGTGGCGGACCTGGGGTCTTGCCGACGGTAGCTGTGGCCATCGTTAATCCAAAATAATAATAATAATTTAGTATAATTTGGAATAAAAAATTATGGATTTTATGTTTATTATATAAAATAACAGTATATTGACCACCCCTAATCAAAGGGTCGAGATCCGTCCCTGAACATATTTAAGTAATTTTTTTAGTTACCACCCCATATTTCATTAAGAGTATTTAAATAATTTTCTTAGGTATTGCCTAATATATCATTATTTAAAAATTTTGATTCTTTTTCTACAGTTTTAGCTGTATCGGCTATGTACTGATTAAACCTTTCATTGATCCAACTCTTATTCGAAAAGGTGATCAAGAGCGAGACCTTTAAGACCGTCTTGGACATGCAAATCTACCCTTCGGTGGTGCCTACAGTCGCATGCGTCGTGGGGCTCTTCGCGAGCGGGGAGTGGAACACACTGACGCAGGAGATGGTCAATTACCAGAAGGGGAGGGTTTCGTACGCCATGACCCTGGCGTGGACCGCCATAGTGTGGCAGGTGACTTGTTTGGCGTTGTTGGGGTTGGTTTTCGAGGTTTCGTCGTTGTTTTCAAATGTGATTAATACTCTATCTTTGCCTATGGTGCCCGTGTTTGCGGTGGTGTTTTTTCATGATAAGATGAACGGGGTGAAGGTCATTGCTTTGGTGTTGGCTGTGTGGGGTTTTGTTTCCTATATTTATCAGCATTATCTTGACGACATTAAAGCTAATAAGAAAAGAAGCAATGACATGGAAAATCCCGATGGGCCCGCCGTAGAAATTTGTTAGCTACTTGGGAGTTAGGGCTTGTTGGGAGAGAATGTCGGGTGTCTTTTGATGGGTAGATTTAGGTCTGATAAATGCTTCTAAATATTGGTTGACAAAATATTAGAAAAAAATGTCATAGTTTCAAAATTTTACAAAATACATGAGAAATACTCATATTGCACGTTATCCAAACTAGCCAATCTTTTCCAATCTTTACAGGATTTTTCAATAATTTCAACCAATATTTACCAGAATCAACCTAAATCTATTTCTAAAAGAGCACACCCATAGTGAGCTTTAACTGCCAAAAGTTTGTACACTCCAGCTCAGATGAGGTGATCTTTGGGTTATAGATGGAGAAAGATTAGTGTAAGATGGTGTTGCTGGGGATATTGAAGGGTGACTCAAAATTTGATGCAAGATTTGGAGCAGAAAAGGACATTGGGACAGGATTTATACATCTATATCTTTGTCAATCAGATTGGCAAAATGTTGTTTTGTTATCATTTTGTCATGTTATGATTTGAATATTCTGATTGATTGTTTGGTTGATTGCATTTTGCCATATGTACTAACTTTATTTGAGCAAGGATATTGACGATCTTCTGAATGCAAGAAAAGCGATCCATTGTTTTTTTGGTGGTAGAGACAGATCAGAGTAAAATTATAAAAGCAGTTAAGGAAGGGCTTGTCCTCTGGCATTATGTGCCAAGGTATGAGCTTCCTTAACTACGGACCTTGAAACTTTCCTAATCTTACAGAAATAATTAAAACAGCATAGCAAAAACCTACAATAATGAAGGATATTGCTCCAGAGTGGTGGACTTAAGATATAGCCCTTCAAAACTTGGACTACCTCTATCGAGTCAGTGTGGATGATTATGTTGAACAATCCTAGCTTTCTCCTTTGCCCTTTCCAAAGCACTTTATAGCTCTGTTTGGATTCTAGATACACTGAGTCCTGGATGAGCATGTTGTTCCGCTTTCCTTCCCTGCTGCTTTAAGACCCAACCTATCCCACCCCTCAGCGATTTTGAAATCCAAGCTCCATCACTGCAGAACTCGCCATCTGTTGCTTGAGCGTAGTCCGTATTCCAAACAAACTCCAACATAGGAGAATTGCTTGGAATTTCCTGTTTCCTTCCTCGGCTAACGCCATTCTTGGGATTCTCTAGCACTCTTTTGGACGGAAAATTAAATTGAATTCTGCATGGATCCACCTGGGTATAGCCCCTGGGTCGATCCATTCCTTGTTAATGGTTCTTCGATTACGACCAATCCAAATAAACCAACATGTTGCCAAAATTTTTTGGACCAACTGTTCTCCCCATTCTTTGTTCTTCCAAATGAGAGTTAGCCAATTAACAATCCACTGGTCCACTTGCATATGCCCATGTGCTCTATCTTGAATGCCAAGCGATGACGCAAACCATATATGTTGCGCCCAATTACAATCTCTGAACAGATTATTTCTATATTCCATCGCCTGCCCACAAAAAGCTCAAAGGGGGCCAGTCCCTAGGTCCCAACAAGCTCTTTTGCTATTCAGTGGTAAGGCATCCTGCATAATTCCCCAAATCAACATCTTCCATTTCTCCGGAGCCCTGGTTGCCCAAACCTTCCCCCAGAATTTATATTTGTAGGATGATTCTTCATCCCTATGATAGTTAATGTTGCTCCTCTTTGTGTACCATAGATGGAAATATGCCGATTTCACAAAGAATTGTCCGTCCTTGGTGTTCCCCAAAAAATATCACCCCCATTATCTGTCGGCCTAAGTGGGTAAGCCAGGATTGCATCTGAAGACGCTCAGTCAAAGGAGGATTTGCATCATATCACTTATCTTCTTCTGCTCCTAGTCAGCTACTTGGATATCCGGTTTAAGAGACACTTCACCCTGCCCTGTCCAGTTATGACCCAAGATGGCTGTAGACCTCCCATTGCCCACTCTAACCCTGATTTGTGACCAAACCTTTTTGACGACCTTGAACAGGCTTTTCCAGCCCCAAGATCCATTCGCTTGCAATCTGGCATTTTTGTGGAGTGGTGATGCTGCTTTGTATCTTGTTGTGTAGACTTAAGCTAGTAGGCTATTTTGATGGTGCATCAACCTCCAAGCTTGTTTGACTAGAAGTGCATCGTTCACCCATTCAGTCTTCCTCAGTCCCAACCCTCCTGCCTCTTTGGGAACAAAAAACTAGGTTTTTGCAGCCTCATGTTTGCCTTGGCAGCCTGCGCTGGTCTACTAGAAGAACCTTGTCATGATATTGTCATTTGTCTGGCTACTTTTCCCGGAATCTTGTAAGCCGCAAGGATATGGTAGGTAGAGAGTACTGAATTGATGAGCACTAGTCTGCTTGCTGGTGAGAGCAGGGAAGATTTCCAACTCTGCAGACGCCTAGAGAAACATGAATAATAAGTAGGGCTTTTGGAGGCTAATATACTAAACTTTTGGATATTGGACAATAATGCACTGAACTTTGACCTTGGACAATAATACACTGTGCTTTGGGGGGTGTTGAACAATAATGCACTTAGTATGATTTTGGCAATGACTAACTTGGTGGCAATCCTATGTAGCAGGTGGAAGAGATAAATTGGTCCAAAAATATTTGTCTTCTCGGTCTGTTATGTATGATTGTCACCAAGTTCGCCACCGTTGAAATTGTCTCGAGTGCATTATTGTCCAACACCCCCAAAGTTCAGTGCATTATTGTCGAGTCAAGATTCGATGCATCAATAGTTCAAAGATATTAGCGTCCAAAATTCCTAATAAGTATTATAATAATATTAAGTAACTTATTGCAGGAGAAACATGAATAATAAGTAGGGTTTTTGGATGCTAATATACTGAACTTTTGGGGTATTGGACAATAATGCACTGAACTTTGACCTTGGACAATAATACACTGTACTTTGGGGGTTGTTGAACAATAATGCACCCCGAACGATTTTGGCAGTGACTAATTTGGTGGGAATCTTACGTAGTACGTAGAGGAGATGAATTGATCAAAAAATATTTAATTTATGACATGTTAGCCAATCCACATATAAGCAAAGAGAAACAACTTTGAAAAGAATAAAAAAAAACATAAAATCACATTTATTCAAACGTGTTTTCGTTGAGAGATTGTTGATATAATTGTATAAAATGACCTTTGCTTGTGTAGATTAACTGATATGTCATAAATTTAGAAATTATTTAGTCTATTTGTCTTCTCGGTCTGCCAATTAAGATCACCACAAAGTTATCCACCGTTGAAATTGTTTTGGGTGTATTATTGTCCAATACCCCTCAAAATTCAATGCATTATTGTTCAAGGTTAAAGTTTAGTGCATTATTGTCCAATACACCAAATTAGCGTCCAAAAATCCTAATAAGTATTGTAATAATGTAAATATGACTGATTATCAAATTGTTCTCACAAAATGTTTTCTAAGAGGGTTTATTAAAATTGATCTTTTAAGAGTTACTCCACTTCGTAAGATAAGTTTGTCTATATTTAATTGTTCTATACTCGTAAAGTGGATCTACATTAGAGATAATATATGATGAAACATTGATATTTGAAAAAAGAGAACCTCAATAATTTTTTTTAACAAGATAGTTGTTATTTGTTACATATATTAAAAAAAAAAGCTTAATACTTTCTTTTACTTTTTTTTTGTTGGCAAAGGAGGGGCAAGCCCCAATTTATTTAAACTAAAATGAAAGCGTTACATAATGTAAATTCCACGGACCTTCATGCGGTCCACATGTAATAGATATTGAACCTCAGCAGGTGGTTCATTAAAATATTCAACATTTGGATTGTTTCTATCTACAACTATTTTAGCTAGTTTATCAGCAACTTGGTTCGCTTCCCGATATCAAGTTACAATATTCACCTTCCAGTCTGTCATCTTGAGCCACATCTTGCATTGCGATATCAAATTGTTGATCCCCGCATTGACATAAATACCTTCTCCCGTTATCATATGATGGATCGTGAGAGAATCAACCCACAAATCAATTTTCTTGAAGCCCATCCCCTTTGCTAGCTTATGACCTTCGACCACAGCGTGAAGTTCCGCCATTAACGGGGATTGAATATCCAGCAACCCAATTACCTCATGCGCCCCGAACCACACCGCCTGCTCCACCAATTTTTGGATCTCCTCGAACCGACGCGTCAGTGCATAATTGAAATTCGCCCAGCTTCGGTCTAATCCAATGCAGTCTGTGTTCACTAGGGTCATTAATGTAATAGTAGCGCGCTGTTAGTCGCACATCATCACACATAAAAGCTTCCCGGACTCGAGCAACCTCATCCAGTAACCATTGTCCTTGGTTGTTCGGAATGTTAACAGGTCGACCCAGAGTGCGCCGGTTCCTCCAGAGCCAGATGTTCCAAAGGGTAACAGCAAACGCCACCAGCCTTTGGTCTAAGTCCGAGAAGTTTGCGCGATGTTGTTCCGAAGCCATTGTTTTAAAGGTTGGTGGAAATCCTTCACCCCATAGCCTACTGCTTCCAATTCCTCCCACACAACCCTCGCTTTTGGGCACTGCCGGAGCAGGTGGTCAATATCTTCTCTATTGTCACCGCATACCGCACAAGCACTGCTGTCTGTCATGTTTCTCTTCACCCTATTTTCCTGTGTTAAGAGCTTATTATGCCAAAGGGGCCAAAGAAAAAACCTTACCTTTTGAGGAACATGGAGTCTCCAAATACAACTCCACTTTGCTACTCCCTCATCTTCTTCATCTGCGGGGCCTTGGATAATTTCAAGCGCCGAAGACAGTTTGGATAATACTTTCTTTATCTTGACTAATACTAATCAATGCTTATTTATATTGACTAATACTAATCAATGTTCAGTATAAATACTTATAAAAAAACAAGTGGTAGAAATTAAAAGGAAATTAAAGATAGAACGCCAACGTATATTATTTGATCTGAAAGTGAAAAAGCAGCATACATGTCAAAGATGAGTAAATTACATTTACCCTACCTGAGATTTGCGGTAATAATTTTTACATACCCCACATTTGTGAAATAATTTTTACATTACCTCACAATAACTTTAAGTGTTTTATATCCTACCTGAAGTTTGACGTAATAATTAATACACACCCCACTTTTGTTAAATAATTTTTACCTTACCTCACATAAATTGTAAGTGATTTTTACCCTACTTGAGGTTTGTCGTAAGTTTTATTGCAACACTACAACATAACAAGGATGTCACGACTTAACAGAGCGATCCATTAACGTATTGGACGCATAATTTTTTCACCCGACCGATAACTTATCTAATGAAGCGTTTAGCTAAGATTAGGGGTATTCTTTATTTATCAATTTTTATTTTTTTTACTGTGAATAACTTAAATCATGATGTATGAATCAATAACTAGCTATGTATGAGTAGATTCACATTTTGGTGGAAATTGACAACTGCGAAAGGGTTTAGGATTGATGATCTACATGTGATCGGCACTGCAGAGGGTAGTAAGGGAGGTATGAGAGGTTAGGGAAAGTTTAATGGAACATAGATGATGGAGACTGAGATTTCATTGTAGATTACTTCCTGTTTGGTTCCTAGGATGACATTTCATGACATTCAAATGTTGTTTTGGATTCTAGATCTTTAGTAGTAAAGGTGGAAATCGAAGGTCTAGATTTGCAGTAACACTAATTACTGCCATAACAAGTTATGTAAAAATCACTTACAACTATTGTGAGGTGAGGTAAAAATTATTTCAAAAAGGTGATTTGTATAATAATTATTACGACAAACCTTGGGTAGGATAAAAAAATACTTAGAGTTTATGTGAGGTAAGGTAAAAATTATTTCGCAAAAGTGGGGTGTGAAAATTATTACACCAAATCTCGGGTAGGGTAAAATATAATTGACTCTGTCAAACATTGGGTTTTTTACTTTTTGGATCCCGAACTTTGGAGGATTTATTTTCTAAACCCCCATATTTTAAAGTTTATATTTTGGACCCTATACTTTGTCTCCGGCAACAATATGGACCATATACTTTGTCTCCGGCAACAATATGGACCCCCATATTTCAAAGCCATTATCGATTTTTTTTTTCTTTCGAAAATTTTCTAGCCGCAACTTCTTCTTCCTCTTCTTGCAAGATTTTCAACCCCCATATGAGCATAAATTTGCAAAAAAAGTTACCAAAAGTTACCAAAATTTCACTTTTACCTACAGTTTTTTCCTATGAATTTCAGACACCCTTAGCTGTCAAAGTTTGGTCAATTTTAAAAAACAGTCAAAAGAAGAAAAAAATGATAAGATGCCTTATCGGGAAGTTTAGGCAACAATTAGCTCATCGCCGGAGTCAAACATAACTTTGGTCTACATTTTTTTGGGTCCACAAAGTATAAGGTCCAAAATATAAACTTTGAAATATGGGGGTCCAAAAAATAAATACCAAAAAATTGGGGTCCAAAAAAGCAAAAAAAAAAAACCGTCAAACATTAGGTCTGCTTTGTTTCCATTGGATGAAATATCACGATTTTTACTACAAGAGGAGAACACCAAGGTTGAACTTTCAACCATCTTTAGATATTTTGATTTAGTTGCTTTTCTTTTCTTTTCTAATTATTCTTTTTATCAATGGTAAGCCTCAATTTGATTGATTTCTACCCTAATTATTAGTTTAGTTTTATGTTTATGCAAAACATTAGTCTCTTCTTTTGTAAGAGTTTTCATTGTACCCTTATTTAGGGTTTTTAGTCTCTTTCTGGAGTTTTTGTTCAGTTGGTGTGATATAATACGTTGGATGAAGATCGACTTTCAAATCGCTATAACACGGGTTGTGAGGTTCTCTATCAATGTTAAAGAAGTTGAGTCATCGAAGGAAGATCTAGAGTCATCAAAGAAATCAGAGCCGAACGTCAGTAAAATTAATATTAGTTGTTTGAAAGTTGAATTTCATATCTATATTTTAAATCTACAATTGTTCAATTACGATTTTCATTGTAAGTGTCATATGACTTGCTATTAATGAAATCGTTATGTTTGGTTTCAAAAAAAAAGAGACAATGTTGTAGAGATTTTTAGACTTAAATAATTTTGATAATTGGTTATGACATGATTCAATAATCCTAAATTTCAATATATATGACAATAATAACACCGAAATGACAACCTGTCATGAGACTTAAATTTTATGATGACATACAAAATATTAAATTAATGTACAAAAGAGAATATGAAAATTAAGGTCACAAATTAATTAACACCGGAATGATAACTAGTAATGAGACTTAAATTTGATGATGACATACAAATTAATGTACATCCGATCTATCCCCTTGATATAAGATCAATTAGAATTTAGAAAATTATAAGGCGGATAAATATTAGAGCAAATACAAACTAATGGACAAAAATAGCCATAACTATAGTTCTATTTTGTTGTAAAATTTATAAAGGAAAATAATGGTATAATACTCATTAAAAATGAAAAGGTGACAAATAGAAAGTGAAAAAAGCTAATAATTTGATAAGTATTAGAAGTGAAGATAATACGTGGATTGATGCTATATATATATTGGGGGAAGACACACTTTTTATGTATTACTTTTAATAAACTTGACACTTATTATGATTTTGACTATTTTTAATAGTTATTATTAATTATTAATCATAAGAAGCCTATAATATATGTGTTAGTCGTCAACAATTATAAATGACATTCTAATTAAATGATTCTATCTATTAAACATATTTTAGGCACTTTTTATATAAGTTTTGAAAATTAAGGACACTAATAATATTTTATACAATTTATCTGTAATATTATAGTTACAAAAGTCAATCATGTAATTTTTTTCAATTTAATGTGAAGATATGTGACTAAACACAAGACACTTCATGACTCATATCATTTTTCTAATATATTTTCTATTATTTTTATTCGAAAATGGTATGGGCCATGGCCCATGGGGCAAGACACCTAGGTGTCCAGCTGCCTTGTTATTGAAACCAACATTATTATAAACTAAATTAAAATAAAATGATATGATGAAATTCTTTAACTATAATATCATATATAAATTATATAAATTTATACTTTATACATTATTTTTATATTTCAAAAAAATGTCTAAAATATGCCTAATAAATGTGATTGATTTAATTAGAATATCATTTGTGTTCACTAGTGTAGCCAATGCATCTGAAGCTTCTTGTAATTGATAATTATTTATTTAAAAAATTAGTATAAAAAATCATTAAAAAACACTAATTTGGTGAAAAGTAGAAGTATCTCACAATATGACACTTAAGAAATATTTTGGGATAAGATATGTATCATTGCCCTATTTTTATTACGGTTGATAGTTTATCTTAAGCCAAAATCATTAGGCATGTCAAATTCATGGGTAAATTGAATTTATCAATTTTTACCTAAATTTACCAAAATTTACCAAAGTTTAAAAAATAAAAAAATAATTTTGATATAGGGAAGTTGGATTCTAATAATCCCTACTTTTGCAAATTGGATGACAATAATCTATACTTTAAATTTGTATTCTGGTGGTAAAATAATAAAATAAAATTGTATTGTAGTGGGACATAATCTAGAGTATACCCTAAATATCATAGATTTTGTGTTGCATTTGATTCAAAACTTTGTATATCATTTTACCACGATTTTAATGAATTTACAGCACTTCTCCCAATTTTTTTGAATTTTTTTTCTATTTTTTATGATTTTTTCAATTTTATTTTTTTAAAAAATCATATTAATTGCTTGAAATCTAAAAAAAATAATTTAAAAAATATTTTAGCAACTACACTTCATTATCTATCTGGGGGCACGAACGAAAAAAACAAAAACAATATGGGGTAGACATGAAAAAAAATAAAAAGAATGTGGTGATGAATGTCGTACTACTACAATACAATTTTATTTTTTTTGGACCACCAGAATACAAATTGAAAATACGGATTATTGACATCCAATTTGCAAAAGTAGGGATTATTATAATTCAATTCCCTTTGATATATTAGGGTAAATTTGACAAAAGTTACCTAAAATTACCAAAAATTACTAAAATTTAATTTTTACCCAATTATTTTTTTATCAAATTTGACACACCTAAATGGTCCCAAATGATAAAAGGAAAAAAAATTTAAATCATGGCCATTTACTAAATTGTTTTTCCCTTTTTGTTTCTAGTTATTGATTGCCCATATCTCTTAACTGAGGGCTGGAAGTAGTTTTGGATTAGATAGAGGAAATCCCCAAATTAGCCCACCTCCTTTTCTCTTTCTCTGTCTTCATATGCTGCTTCCTTTTGGATTCCAATGGCTTCTGCTCATGATCTCCCTAACCATGCCACAGGTCAGCTGCTTACTTATATTTCCACAAATTAAGTTTCTCACTTTTAGGAAATTATTTCTTTGCCCCATAGATTTTATTGATGGATATATATATATATGGGATAGAACACTCTTGTGTCAACCCACAAATTCATCTTCCAATAACTTCTTTGTGCCCTCTTTCATTGCATAATTACAAGGTAGAGCACCAGTGTGTTATAATCTTCTGAAAATGCTAAATTTCTTATTTCCTTTGGGGTTCAATTCTCCTTCCTTGGCCAAACAGGGTGTAAAGAGCCCATATGCAAGATGCTAGCTAATGTGTAATTGTACTCAAGTATGGATAATAATTCCAAGTATTAGTATCCTTAGGCTTCATTATCATTAGTACCTTAGTTTGTCATCCAAGTACATCTGTATGGCTGTATTGCAACCCCACAAAAAGATAAATGAAAAAAAATAATAAAAAATCAATGTCCTTTGCATTTGAGGACAAAAGATATGTGAGATGAAGTGTGCAAAGAAAATAAAAAATGTGAGTAAAGAAAATAAAAAAATGTGACTGGTGCCCCTCCTCCCTCCTCCCCTACCCGTGGGTGCACAAAGAAAATAACAACAAAATTGGTATTGAATTATTTTGATAGTTTAATTATTTGATATATTATTTATTGAATTATTTGTTTCGTTATTTTATAATAAATTTAATTTCAGAAATTTTCTTTGTTATATATTTTGTAATACTTTTAATTTTATACGCTATGTATAAATTTCATTACAACGGCTAGTTTGTACTTTAAAATTTATTTTATGACGGCTAATCTAATATACAATAATTCAACATTATTAATTTATAAAAATGACTAATTATTACAAGTAAGTCCAGCTATAAAATAAAATATTATCCAAACCCCACTTTTATTTCACCATATACTCCAACTTTTGTTGGTAACTTTAATGCAATTTCTTTGTTGGTAAATTTAATGCAATTTCTTTTTGTCTACAGGAGCCATATATAACTAATGGTATAATAGGGTGGGTAATGTATATAGAACGTTAATTAGCCTTGACTATTAGGCCAAGATTTCATTGATAGTTGCTTCAGCAAAAGTGTAGGTTCTCTGTTTCGATTTTGCTATTACTTTTGCAAGTAGCGCTTCTTTTTTCTTTTTCTTTTGGGGATATTGGTGTTTGGCTTTTGACAAAAATATGTAAGAACATAAAAAAATTTATCAGCTTTCAGCCATCAATATAAGTTTTTTATCAAACTGACTCTTACACATACATGACATGGTATTTATGAGTTTTCAGACCAAAAAACGACTAAAGAGACCTCACATTTTGGTGTAATAATTTTGAGGGCCCTTTATTATGAAAAATAATTGTGGGGTGACATTATTTTTGATGTAAATATTTAGGGGGGCAATTTGGACAATTTTCGGCCAAAAATGGCATGAAATAGTGGGTTTTTATGTTTAGACGTGTTTGTCATGTTAAAAGACTTGCTTGTATATGTTAGAGTTAACTATAGACTTCAATTTAAAACACGCCTAAACATAAAATTGCGCCATTTTTGATCGAAAATTGGCCGAAATGTCTCTCCTAAATATTTACATAAAAAATAATGTCACCCCACAATTATTTGTCATAATATAGAACCCTTAAAATTATTACACTAAAATGTGAGATCCCTTTAGTCATTTTTTGGTTTTCAGACATCAATTTTAGCTTTTGGTTGAACTGGCTCATGTCTTGGTTGATGCTCAAGACATAGTATTAGAGGCTTTCTGAGTGAAAAACCTCATATTTGAATCTTAGATGCCATAATGTTTACTTGCAATGGTTAAAGTGGAAGCCTTAATTAATATCATCTATTACCTCCTCCGTCCCTAAATAATTGTCCATTAGACTAAATTTTGACCGTTGATTATATTACTCACAAATTGGTATGAGTTACAATATGAAATTATCGCCATTAGAAAGATATTGTACTAAAAGTTACAATGATATTAATTTTATATTGTAACTCATTGTAATTTTTGAGTAATCAACGGTCAAACTTTAGTCTAATGGACAATTATTTAGAGACGGGTAGTACACTTTAAATCCAAGGACACAGTGTGAAACCATGCATTACCCCTTGTACATAATAGTTCACTTGTTCTAAAACTGTTGTGATAAAATACTATGTAGGCACAAAAGGTGAGCTAAGATCAAAGGACAAAACAAAGGGTGAAACCAGCAACAACATCAGTCATCTACCAAAGCTGAAACACCTGAACTGGTGGTTTAGAGTGACGTCCTACATCCTCTGTCTCCTTGTCGGGCAAACCGTCGCCACCCTCCTAGGGCGGCTCTACTTCGACAAAGGCGGTAACAGCAAATGGCTTGCCACTTTAGTCCAATCTGCCGGCTTCCCTCTTCTCATCCCCCTCCTATCCTTATCCAAATCCACTCCCAACAGCCGCCATCCACAGACGTCGTTATCTCTGTCGAAACTAACCTCACTCTATTTCATCCTCGGCCTTATCTTAACTGTCGACAACTTGCTCTATTCGTACGGACTTCTGTACCTCCCTGTGTCTACATACTCGTTGTTGTGTGCCCCCCAGTTAGCTTTCAACGCGGTGTCTTCTTACTTCCTCAACGGTCAAAAATTCACCATCCTAATCCTCAACTCGCTTGTTCTCCTAAGCGTGTCAGCATGTCTCTTAGCCGTCAATGTGGGGTCCGATGACGCCGGATCAACCACTTCTTCTAGAGGGAAGTATGTCGTAGGGTTCCTATGCACCCTAGGAGCGTCCGCCATGTACGCGTTGAACCTTTCATTGATCCAACTCTCATTCGAGAAACTACTCAAGAGCGAGTCCTTTATAGTAATGGTGAATATGCTAATTTACCCTCCGTTTTTCGCTACGATTGGTTGTGTTGTGGGGTTGTTTGGAAGCGGGGAGTGGAGGAAACTAAGGGTCGAAATGGAGGATTACGAACAAGGAAGAGTGTCGTATGGGATGAACTTGGCTTGGACCGCCATAGCGTGGCAAGTTTCTTCGGTTGGGACATTGGGGTTGGTGGTTGAGGTTTCGTCGTTGTTTTCTAATGTGATTGGGACTCTGGGTTTGCCCCTGGTGCCGGTGTTTGCGGTGGTGTTTTTTCATGATAAGATGAATGGGGTGAAGGTCATTGCTTTGGTGCTGGCTGTATGGGGTTTTGTTTCGTATGTTTATCAACATTATCTTGATGATGTTAAAGCGGATAAGGTCGTTAAAAGAAGTGGGGAGGAAGAAGAAGGTGGTGATTCCGTAGAAATTTGTTGAGTAGGAAGGTCTTGTAGAGTGATGTAGAGATCTGTGCAATTTATTAGGTGCTCCCGAAGTACGTGCTTTGTTCATCTATATATATTAGATTGTTCACTCTTATTTTTATGATAGACTGATTCATATGATTGTTCACTCGCAAATATTTGCGGTACATGCTTTGAGTGCATCTAATATATATTGTAGAGAATGATGCAATCGGTTACAAGTTTGTTATCAAGTAGGGACATTGCAATGCGAACCTGATGTCATCAAGGGAAAATATTGTGAACTTGAGAAATTAAGATGGTTGGTAATTTGGTATATTATGGACCGCC
The DNA here is from genome assembly GCA_029582165.1 of Portulaca oleracea. Classification (NCBI taxonomy): domain Eukaryota; kingdom Viridiplantae; phylum Streptophyta; class Magnoliopsida; order Caryophyllales; family Portulacaceae; genus Portulaca; species Portulaca oleracea. Next base: position 6,160,281 of record CM055883.1, on the reverse strand, counting down.
TTTAATTTTTGCCTTGATCATTGTGTTATGCATACTTAAGGCTATCAAAAATTCGGCCTTAACTATTTCGGGTTCAAATGAATTGAATATCGGATGGAATGTTAGTGTCCAACGTTCAGTTTTCTTAAGTTTATTTTGGATCGGAAAAATATGAACAAGCCTAAAATTGAATTTAGACAACTGGGAAGAGGAATGTTTTGACCATAACTAGAAAAAAATCAGTCGGTGTCAAAATTCAAACAAAAATTCGATGATCATACCCGACTTTTTCCAAGTAAAACTAAAACAAATTTCAATTGATGCAACCTTTGATGAACTATGAAAAATTTACATATAACAATTCTAAAAATAGTAAAAAGTCACAATTACAACGCATTCTGTGTGGCACGTCATCAAAGAAATTCTAGTATGGAAGTCAGGTCCATCATTTCAAATTATCCGTCATTATAAAGTAAAATTTTGAAAATTTAGATATTAATTCTCAATGTATACAACCATTGATAAAATAAAATTAATATTTATTAAATTCATTATCAAAATATATATTTAGATACAATTTTTATAATATTTACGAATATATTAATTACAAATAATAGTTCAAATGTCTCTCAAAGATCATAAATGTACAGAACTAACAAATAACATATGTCCAAACTGTATTAGAAATATACACGTGTAAAATCTTTTTTAAGGGGCTGATACTGAAGATCTATTGGGCCCAGGTGCTTGATCTATTGGGCCAAGCCTCATCGAGTCATCAATCTAGTCTGTCTAGAGGTCCAAACATCAGACCCACAACATGATAGTTCCATCTGAATTTATTGGCTAGTGCAATCCGAACCGAATTAGGTTGAAAAGTGCAACAAACGGTACATATATATAACTCTAAAAAATAACAAGGAAAAATACCGAAAGTCACTACTAGTCACCAATGAGAAATGTAGCAAAGCTAAATAATTATCGAGATTTGTCATTTAATTTTGCATTCGTTTCTTCTTGCCATTATTCTATGAAAAGTCTCATCCTAATGTATTAGTCCTCGCGAATAAAATCCGGATCACAATTCACAATCAATCTTTACCATCTTACGTACATGCTTTCTTGGTTAATCTATCATATGAGTTTAATTGAGTAAAAATATCATTTTAAAAGTCTCTTAGTCCTCGTGAATAAAGTGTTGGACTAGACTGACCAAATTTTTTGCAATCCAATCTTCGTTCTAGCACAGTTGACAGTTCCCAAGTTCGGTCCTCACTCCTCGATCCTTTGGATCTAGTCATGGACCGATGATCAACCCCGCTTCTAGTATGAACATATATAGTAAAATAATGTACAACTAAAACATATCATCAGAGTTGAGCACTCCTAAAACTATAACTTTCGGGCATCCAGCAAGCAATTATATGCTACAAACACTAACGGGGTGTAGTGCATAGAGAAAGGGCTTGAGCTAAACTCAAGTTATTGATTGAAGTTATTCTAAACTTGATTTTGCAAAGCTAATTCTTAATTCGGAATTGAACTTATTCTTCTAAAAATATGCTGAATCAAACATGCTGCCAAGCAACCAAAAAAAAAAAAAAAAATTGTACACACCGAATAGTAGTCTCAAATTAGCCTTCACTTGCATTTATCAAAACAAGGTACTTAAAATGAAGCATAAGCTAGAGACTTAGAGCACAGAAAACAGTTCTAAGTTCCTACCAGGATCTCTAACCTAGCTACTATAGTGAAATCTTGCAAATTCGACTAAGAATAACCTCTTCCCTATACTAATACAGGAATATCGGTTTTCCTACTTCCCTAGACTGATCGAAAATGTCTTCATACGCATACCAATCCTCTTCCCTAGACTAATACAGGAATATCTAATCTACTACGACGAAATCTTACAAATTAAACTAATACAGGAATATCGGTTTTCCTACATGATCGAAAATACCTTCATACGCGTACCAAATCCTCATCGAGATTAGGCTCGATCACTATCGTTACTTTCACCAAGCAGCAACAAGCTCTCCACAAAAGTATCCATGAAAACCACTTTATCCCTATAACTTCTAGCAAGGTCCTTAATTCTCATGCTCCTAGCATTGTACATTTTCACCCCTTCCTGTTTCACCATAACTATAAGATCACCACTCCTCCTATCCAAGTGCAAAAACTCGTGGTACTCGAAACTAAATGCGAACCGTTTGACCCACGAATCCGCCACACCATATTTCTTCATCACCCATATCACAGGGCAAACCGGGTCGTCATCCAACAACGCAAGCGATTCGCCCATTACAGTCAAAATCCTAGGATGATTAACCTTTCCCCCTTCGGGCAATCCGAAGGTGGTAAAAACCTCTTTTTTCACGTCGAATGTGATCACATGAGAACCATATGATGGATAAGGAACAATGCCCACATCACATCCAATCCAATGTATACACCCATTGAAGAAAACCGCTCGATCCTCGAATCTCAAGCTCTTAAACCATCGAAATTCGACCATTAAGCTCCTCCAAGAATTAGTCGTATGGGAGTAAACATGGACCCGAATTAGGAATGGGACCCGGGTCGGGTTTAGACCCGGGCAGTCTCGCAGTGGTGTCTGTTCGCAGACCATGAGAACCACTTTCAAATCCCGGGACCCGGGATCGTACCCCAGCCCGACCCGGGTGTGCTGGGCCGCGACCGGTTCGGGCGGGAGGATATTTAGGGTTTTTCGGATCGAGGGGTTCCACAGTATGAACGAAGAAACCCACATTCTCCGGGAATCCAATATGCGCAGCAAAATCACGCCATTGACGTAATTTCCTCTGATGTGCGAATGATCGACGAAGTAATCGGGCAAATTGAGACGACGAGTCCTTCGGAATGTCTCGGCGCATCGGATTGAGGCGAATGAAACCCTAGATTGGCCTTCTTCGACGAGGAAAAAAGGGGGATTTTCGCGGTTGGGTTTGCAGGAATTGAGATGCAGGGAGATGAAATTAGGGCTTTCGATGAGGGATTTCCAGGCTTTCGAAATGGTTCGGAGTTTCAGAAGGGTTTTTGCTGGCAATCTGGCGAGAATTTCGGATAATAATTCGATTGGGATATATGGGAGGGTCGAATTTGGGGAATTCTGGGAATTTCGCTCCTTCCCCATTGAGTTCTGAATGAATTTTGTAATGGGTTTTGGGTAATTTGGATGAAGAAGAAGAATTAGGGTTTGAGTTTTGAATAGGTTGATTTTTTTTTTTTTTTTTTAGGGATTGAATAGGTTGATTAATATGTGAAGTAAGGTTTAACTTTTCGTTAAATATATGACTTTGGCTAAACTTTTATCGTACAGGGGAAAAATCGCGCAAAACACTCCATTCAAATATTTTATTAAATTTTAAGGTGCAATAATTTGCCCAGATTAATACTTTTTTGTTTACTACGTGTAAAAACGCAGGGTCTTAAAGAGTCTAGAGAGTCTTTTTGTACTTTTCTTGTATTTATGCTTTTAGGTATATTCAACCTTTATTCTTTAATAGGGTTAAATTAAACTGACTTAACTGTGGTTGTAGGTTGAATCCCCACAGACAGTGCTTCTTTGAGGATTCAAAAAAAAAAAAAGCTAAACTGACTTAACTTAACTTAACTTAACTTATCATTATTTAATCTAATCTAACTCAACTCCCACTATAACATATAAATCTTATTCATACATGATAACTATGATAACCATAGTAAGTAAAATAAATCATAATCATACATGTGTCAAATTTTATCTTGATTGTTAGTTTTCTTATTTAATATAAATTGTGAAATATATTTTTTAAACTTTCAATTTATTTTTAAAAATTTTAAAATAAATATTTTTCAAAATATGCTTATTTACTTGGCAAAAATTTAGATTTAAGATATTTAAATTTTAAAAAAATTCAGAATTTTTTTTAAATAAGAAAATATATTTTATAATGTTGTATTAAATAAAAAAAAATGAATAGCGAAGATAAAAGTTGGCACATGTATGGATAAATATTGTTTTCATTGTGGTGGTTGTCAACTACCGCTCATTGTCAATTCACCAAGCTACCCTTGGCTACAATTCTCATCAGCACCACCCGCGATTGGCTACAGATCTCACCAATACTCTTGATCGACTACAACTTAGAAATTCAGTGATCAATTCCTAGATCACCTACAAAGAATTACACATATTACACTTTTTACATTGCTTAGTTTTTCCTCGTTCAACTCTCTACTCTTTCTTGTTGCACTGGGCGTATTTTGTACACTTATTGATGATGTCCTATTTCTGATCATCAGTAGATCGCCAAGATTGTCGACTTTGTCCGTGTCAACGACTTTCTTTCCCACTTTATATGTGATTTCTTTCTTTTATGATTGATCCCTTCCCGCAATAGAAGATACTCATTTTAAAGCAAGAACCATTGAATCAAAGCATAAATCAGTTTAGCATTTTATGTCAGAATCAAATTAGGAAATGTTGAGACAAATATATTCTCTTTCGAATTTCTAGAAGTAAAACCATGAACCATACAAATTTCGGCAACTGCATTTGCAAGGAGTTGATAGGAGAAATTTTGACTTTTCATATCAAAACCATGTGTTTGTAGTGCGGATGTCCCTGATCAGGGTATAGTCGGCCAACATCCTTGGCTGATCTTCATCAACATCCTCGAACTTCCGGACATTGAGAGGTTCCAACAATGTTTTCCTTCTGTCTTCACCTGTGCCTATACGGGTTTTTAAAGGTTTTTTGGAAAATCCTTTTCTTAAATCCGCCGAAATCCTCTCCATCAACTTAGACACGAACTCTTATATCCGCCGAAATCAACCCTCTCCATCAACTTGACACGAACGTGCGCAGTCATGTTCAGTCCCAAGTCTCAAAACATATATATTTAAATATGATAGACAAACTAAAAGTAGAAACCTTGAGAAAGGGATAGTATAGAACATTTTTCACTAGTATTTGACATTTTGTGTGATTGTACAAAAGCTCTTAATAATAAATTCAAAAAAAAAAAAAAAACTGTGAAGGATACTATCATCATTTATGTTTATGTATTTTGTTTTGTCTAAAATATATTCATCTTAAATATTATGATAATTGAAGCATACTGAAACACTAGTCTATATTACTTTGAATATCTATCTTTGTTTCATATGTTTGAAAACCTCTTCTGTGTCCCCTTCGGTTTCTAGTTTCTACCAAAACTAGAGCTTACGGCAAACAAAAGCAGAGTAGTTTGAAAGTGAAACCTTAATTAAACCAACCTACCTGAACAAGATAATGTTTTTCAAGTAAAAAAATAGGCACAAATGTCACATAATTATAACTAAGGCCCTAGATAATGTTTTTCAACTAAAAAATAAGCACAAACATCACAAAATTATGACAAGGTACAATATGGTGAAATTGTGGTGAATTATAATGGATTTGAAAAAATTATGATAGGATTATGGTGAATTGTAGAAAGTTAGTGTTGAGTTTTAATTTTAATAATTGTAAATATGTTGAAAATGTGAAATTGCGGTGGATTATGTCCAAAAAAAATTTAACTTTTAATAAAAGAAAATAAATTAAATTAAAAAAATATATAATAGTGGATTGTGCTAAATTGTGATGGAATATATCAAATTACGGTGTGACATCGCAACAAACCAACAACATAAAAGAACATAACCTATACTAAAATCATAGCTGATAATGTTGTAAAATGAAAAGATAAAAAATACAAGAAAGAGAACTCTGACATTTCACTTGAACAAGTAGTACAACATACAGTACGCCTGGCTCGTAAATGACACCAAACCATGCATCCAACATGAAACACCTAGAGCTACCAACATCAACCTACAACAGGTCACTTCAACTACGATTACATTACATTACATTATTTATCCTAGATCACTTGGAGGATCCAACATAGCTACGTACGTACGTACAAAATACATGCATGCCCATGCAAGTAGGTAGTAGGACTATATAGCGGACTCGTCCACGTCATCCCCTTCTTTCCCTCCAGTGCCGGTGCTCTGGCCACCTTTTCGGCCCATTTCCTGGTAGCCTTCTGTCCCAAGCTGCTCCTTCCTCGTCTGCCCTCCCCTGCTCCTCCCTGTGTATATATTCAATCACCACAGTACTATATTATTAATAATAATCAAGCACTTAAATAACAATAAAAATCTCTGGATCCCAATAATTTCAACAATAGTGGCCATTTTTTGCACATTTTTAGACAATATATTTGGCTCAATCCATCCAGAGTATATAAAACATCAATACGTGTATAAAAATACATCCATCTTCTAATATTTTTGTCCCTTGCAATTTTTCACATGTAAGACTCTACCCATCAATTTCTAACAATATATTCTAAAATATTTTAAAATATTTATAAAATTATACTTCTATAATTTTTCATTATGAATCTAGTTACAATATTTTCCCACAATATACAAATACTATTATAATATTTTAAAAATCTATAATTAAATCTATAAGAATTGATTCCTCAATTTTTAGAGTAATTAACAAATATATTAACAAAGGTAGGGACTACTAATGATGAAACATAAAATTATTTGTATAATATTTCAAAATGGATAATCCAACTGAGGTCAGAATTTTGACTGGGTAGCCAGAGCATGTATTTCTTTAATTGATTTTGATTTTGAATTTATTCTAACTGGAGTCTACATAAGCTGATTGGTCAGTATTCTGACGTCGAAAATTAATTTCAGTTTAGTCCGAATAACTAAGCAAAAAGTGAGTTTGGATTATTTTCAGCCAAAAAGTGAGTTTGAATTATTTTCAGCCAATGACCTCCGACTTCGGATTATTTTGAGCCAAAAACCCTAATAATAATGAATTAATGAGAGGTGGGGGACCTTCAGCAAGGTGCTGTTGGGCTTCAAGGCTTTTGCCACCAGTGCCACCAGGGACAACAGTCTGCCCTTGTCTTGCCTTCTCTTCCATCTCCTCTTTCTTTGGCTGCTGCTGCTGCCTTGACGCCATTTCTCTTTCCCCTTTTTTCTTTTCTTTATCAACTAATTAAGATTTCTTTCTTTGACTTCCTAATTATCCGTACGTATTAACCTACTCGTTTGTTTTTTTTAATTTAGGGTACGTGGTCCTGGAAATTGTGTCACTACTCTTATATATTTATACTCGCCACCGCCAAGGAAGGGTTTGATTAAGTATTTATCCAACACACAAGACGACGTCGTACTGGGATGTGACAGCTTTGCCCTCGATCGTCAAGATGAGTCAACGATGAGGATAAGTGACGTCGTGGCACGTGTGAGGATCAGAGGCAGGATATCGACACGTGCACTCGTCATCTGTCTCCTCGTGCTCTCAACATCTGCTGCGATCACGTGGCTTCAAGTGGGGGTTGGATTACTACGGTCAAGTTAAAGTCAACCTCCGGTGAGTTGCCAAGGACAATGGCACGATCTTGTGGTGATTCCATGTACGTGGAAACTGGAAACTTGCTCAGCCTGCAAAGAGATTCGGGTGCGATGTTGTGGTCGTGATTAATCCAATTGTTTTTTCAATCATTTTCAAATTGTAGTGAAAAAGATGATAAGAGTAACAATGATTGGAATATTTAACTTTGTTGAAAAATTTAAAAAATATGAAATAGTTGCTAAAATAGTTGGTTGAAAAAAAGTGGTTGATAGTACACACATTCTAACAGTGACAACAAAAATTGGACTTGAATAACAAAAACATTTGTTATACAAAGTAATTTTTCTTGTTGTATCATATAGCACAGATAAACCTTTTAAACCAATTGAAAAAAAAAAGTCAAGGAGCGTTGGGCATGATTTTATATGGAGGGGATTGATAAATTAGAGATTAGTTTTCTATTGTTGGGTGACACTTACGTAATTCTACGTGGTATCATGGATATTCAAGTAATATCAATGAAACATTTGTAGCATTTATGTTTAAAGCCCAAAGGACATCGTCAGTTACGTTGGTGTCCAGTTACTATGAGTGGGCAATGAGTCGGGTTGGGCTGGGTCAGGGTTGACCCATTAGTCATGCAAGGTCGGGTCAGGTCAAGGTTGACCTTTCATAGAAATGGGTCGGGTCGGGTCATGACTTTTTAGTAAAATGGCCGATCTGTTTGACCCTAAAGTTAAAATTAATTATATTTATACAAAAAAGTAATTATACTAATTATTATTTAATGTGAAGTATTAATAATATATTTAAAACAAAGTTAACATTTAAAATACTAGGAAAAACTATTTATTTTGAGTTATCGTAGGTCGACCCGGTCTGGTCGATTCATCGACCCTTTAACATTGTAAAATGGGCCGACTTCTTAACGACCCGAATCTTCACCGACCCGGCCCTTTAATAACCCTATCTTTTAGGGCCCGATGTACAGCAGTTTGCAGGCCGGTGTAAATTGTCGAACTCAGGGAGCCTGTGGCCTAAATTCTCGTATTTTGTTTCGGTTTTAGCCTTGAATCAAGAAATAAATTACGGAGCAAAGATCACTTTGATTATAACAAAATTAAAACTAGAAAGATGATTAACTAGGTGATAATTAGACAAAGAGAGGTTCGGGGGTTTTAGACACTTAACGGAATCTTTGATCAAGGAGTTTTCATGACTAAAGCGCATAAAGTTGGATTTATCCATGGAACAACGCGGGAAAGGGGCCACGATGAATCTCCTCCCTCGAGGAAGATTCAAATTAACTACCCTATGTCCACCATGGACCATCGGGGTTGAGAATTGCGTTAATTCCTAGTTAAGCCTACACTTACCCTCGTAAGCGTAGACCTAACTATCCCACTCTAGGCTTCCCATTGAGTGTATAACGATTCAAAGAGCTCTCGGACCTTGAACCGCCACCCCCAATGAGAAGACACCAAGTGGAAATAGACTCCTCCAACTAAAACACACTTTAATCAATAAACACCTTAGCCAAAACCCATTAAGGCCTTAATCACCCCCTCACCTCAAAGAAGATTAGCCTCTAGACATGGTGAAGAAATTAGCAACACATAACCAATAAAACCCTAGCATGATTCTACTCAAAATGATAGATATTAAAACTAACCACTATGATTAACAACATAAAACTACACTAAACACAAGCAACAAAACATTTGGAAACATTAAAATGAGGAGAAAAGAGATTATACCTAAATGGATGAGCAATAAATTGGCAATAAATGAAGAACAATAATACCCAAATGATGAAGAACAATTGGCCTTGATTGAAGAAAGTAATTAATCAACAAAGTAGAAGTTAATCGCCAAATAAGCTAATCCTAAAACTCTTAAAAATAGTAGATGTAAAGAGAGAGAGATTATCCAGAAAAAGAACTCCCCTCAAAAAGACAAGATGGGCTAATTAAACAAAGGGGAAGAAGGGCCAAAACACAGTCGTTTTGGCCGAAAATTATGCAGGAAATAAGGACGTCGCGAACGCTACGGACATCGTAGCGTTCACTACGACCCAAAGCAGACGAACAGATCAGCTCCAAGGCGTCCGCTATGCCCAGCGTCGCGACCCAGTCAATCATCCGTAGCGAACGCTGCGACCGTCAGCAGGAAAACTTGGAAAATTAGGGCTTCATCGTAGCGGGCGCTATGAATGGGGTAGCGACCGCTACGGCCTTGGGCAGAACCTTCTGCCTGGGCTCGTAACGATCGCTACAATAGGCGTAGCGACCGCTACGCTCTTCAAGTGATTTCCATCTAAGTATGGGGGCGTAGCGATCGCTACAGCTGTTGTAGCGAATGCTACGAGCCTGGATGCCCCCATACTTAGCCTTTTGGCCCGAAATCCCTCTCCTTTACGCACGGCTGGTCTCCCTTGCTTCCCGGGTCTTCACCACGGCATCAAATCGGCTCCAAAGGTCTCGGGATGACCGAGTTATCGCCTTTTTCCGCAACTTCGCCCCCTTTTATTATTCTCCGAACTCAAAGCCTAAAAATCACAAAACACGTAATAAATAACCCTTTTATTAGGGAACGACAATAGACTTGAGCGTAAACGAGTGGTATTTAGCCCCTAAAATGGGACTAAACACCCCCCCACACTTAGACTTTTGCTCGTCCTGAGCAAAACTAACCGAAAGAAACCTAAGAAACTAGAAAACATAAACACCTAACTCACTTTCGCAGGAATCGCGGATGCATTTAGCATATGCATCAAGCCCTTTAAACCCCCCGGTAACCCGGGTGGACGAGGTGGACTCGTGAGGGTTTGTAGCAGATGTGCCCACAAAAGCCAAAGAAAAAGGAAAAAGGGGAAAGAAAGAGAAGTGAAAACCGAAAAACAAAGCCAAACAAAAACAAAGAAAATACTCCCGTCCCCAATCATGCACCTAGTTCCCCAACCCGCCTCAACAATCAATTGGAAGAAACAAGTACAAACAAATTAAGACACGAAGGTTGGAAAACTGCCAATCTTTGAGATTTTGAACCAAAACACTTCCTGCTGAGCAAGACACCTCGTGAATATGTGCAAGTGGGCTCTAGTCGGTCTTTCCTATCCTAAACCAGACAATCAGAATTGTTCTCATGCTCGAGCTCAGAATTATCTATCCTACTTCACTCTTGGTTTTTTCTTTCAACCTCTTTTTTTTTTTTTCTTTTTCTTTACACCACTCTATTCTTTCTCCTTTTTTTTTCTTTCTTTCCTTTTCTTGCTTTTTCTTGCGATTCTTTTGCTCAACTCTTTTTTTTTCTTTTTCTTGTTTCGCTCTTTTCTTTCATTGCAAAAACTACACTCTTTTCTTTCCACTCAATCCGCTTTGTGTCTTTTAGAGTGTTTGCGTCAGGTTTTGCGGGATTTAAGCACCGGCCTTCGCAAAGGGCCACCCTCTCTGCTGGGTTTCTCCGTACGTGAGTCATTGCACTTAAGGGGCATAGGGTGCCGATCCACCCAAACCAACCCATGACGGCAGGCCCGACAGTTATTTGATTAATGTATTAATTAAGAGCTTAAGCAATTGAACAACTAAACCGTCTAACTTAGGTAAGAAGACACAGTCAAAGCGTGTAAGATTTGAGGATTACGCTTTCCCATTCCATGTAGAGGTCTAAAAGAGATAAGTCATGGCAAAAATCCTTCCTAAGATCTCTATTTATTCATACCGCCTTCGACCAACTGAATCGGCAAATTAGACAACTATCTACAAAACTGTGAATGGAAACATCTTCAAAAAGAAAAGAAAGAAACTTTTGGGCTTTTCACAACATTTCTCCCCTTTTTACTCTTTCACACAAAAAACTTTTCGATGTTTTTTCTTTTCAACTTTTAGCACTTTTTCACCTTCTTTTTTTTTCAACTTTTCTAAGAAAGAAAAAGAAACAAAAAGGACTCAAAAAGACTAGGTGCTCTACCCAAAACATAATGATCTCCTCCCACACTTAAAATCCACAATGTCCTCATTGTGGGAAGGGTGTCTCATGAAGGGTAGAAAAACTAGGAAAAACAAACATATGTACAAACACCTAAAGGAAAACAAACAAACATATATACTAACATCTAACACATAAAAAGGGGTGGCGCCCCGAGCCCACACGGCTCCAACAACAAGAAAACCCAACACAGAGCATACTAGGGGTGCGCCACCAAAAAGAAAAACAAGCATGCAAAAAGAAAACAAACTATACAAACAAAAACACAGAAATATGTACAAAAATAGAAAAGGGTGGAACGAATGTACCTTGTATGTTTCCAATGTGTAACCAAAGTTCGGACCACGATCACAAAAGAAAGGCTAAGACTAACAAGGTTAGAAGAAAAATGCAACGTATCGAAATGCAATCGAATTTGCATGCAAAAGAAATACATAAAAATGTCCAAATGGACAAAGGAAAATGCAGGAAACAAATCTATATGCAAGAACAAAGCTATATACATTGCCTGGGTAACCTCAACCTCGTTCTCAATCAATTTGAGGCGGCTTGTTGAGGGTGAAACATCACCTTGCACTTGATGGAGCTAAGTGCAAGTGATTAACCAAAACCAATCCAATCATGATGGAAGATGGATGAAGGTAGGGATGGACGGTGATCACAGATAACACAACAAAATCTTCGATAAAACCGACAAGGGACGGGAACACAAGAACGTCCCACCCACCCACTAGATGCACACCTCCCCACAAACAATCAAATGATAATTCAAATAAAGAGAGAGAGTGGGGAGGGGATAAAACTTACAATCACGAGGGTGGATCTCCTTCAGGAGGAGGAGGTGGTGGGTAGTACGGGTTGACCCATCCCGGATCACGCGGCGGATGACCCATGACAACGTAGTGGTAGTAGGCCCAGTCATCCGCGATGTTCTCCAAGCGACCCACCCGATTGTTTAATTGCGTCAAGGAGTCATAGGTTCGCGTTTGGGCAATCATCATCTGATTCATGGAACCGGCAAGGTCCCTCACGTCGTTTCGCAGCCCATCAAAATCCTCTTGACGCAAAACCCAACCGTCTTGGCCTCCCGACCCTTGTCCTTGCTCCACAACATTATCTTCTTGGGCCACCCTCTCTGCACCTCGCCTCGGTGCCCCACGTTGATTTTTCAGCCGCCTCCCGCAGCTGCTCCAACTCCCACTCAAAAGGAGGCATCATGAACCCCCTATCCCCACCAACAAGCCTAGGAGTTTGCTCTTGCCCGCAAGACCAATTGTTTTGATCTCGCACATCGATTAAACGAGGGGCTTGTTGGTTCCGGAGAGTAGTCACAGCTTTGGGGACGGACCCATGGTGGTAGAGGAGTACTGGAGGCGATGTATTCACGGAGAAAAAACGGAAGTGGCGGAGGCGGTCGCTATCCATAGGTTCTGGAATGTGGTGCGTATCGCAACGGCCAAGGTATGGGGTTATCGGGCCCCCATACTGGTGTAGGAAGTGGGTAATAATGTGACCCAATGCTATACAAGTTCCGGCACCATCGGTAGACATTTGCTTAAGTTGATGCAGAATACACGATCCCGTGTTGACTCGGCGACCATGTAAAGCATGGTGCAAAATAGCTAGGTCGTCTTTCCGCACCTTCTCCCTACTGTAATCCCGTGCGAAAACTGAATTTGTAATTAACCTATGGAAGACCCTAACGGCGGGATTACAAAAATCTCGGGACTTGGAACCCCGAACATCATAATACAATACATCCCCATTTGGGGCCCTAATTAAAGTTCTCCGCCAACAAGTTATTTCCCGCATAGCCTCCCCCTCATTGAAGACCGAGGCTTGGCCATAGGTTAAGCCTCCGTTCGGCAAACCCAACAAGTTATTAAACTTCACAAGATCACACTCAATGGGCTTGTTGCCCACGCATGATAAAACATGCATCAGCTGTCCCATCATTCAACAACTCAAAAGATGAAAGGAACTCATAAATTGCTTGATCCCTCTGGGGTGCACGAATTTGAACGAATTGCTCCCACCCCATTACCCCAATTAAATGTTCCATGTTAGGCCCCAAGTGGTGTTCATTGCACGTTTCAACATCATAAACATAAGGAAAACATATATTCCTAGTTTTGAACCGTGTTAACCTTCGAGCATGCCTATCATTTTGAACGGTAACTCTATGCCTAGCATGCGAACTTAAGCGTAAAGGCTCAGCTTTTTGGGTAGGAAAATCGGGGAAGTCATTACCTTCATCTTCTTGGTCAATAATGGGTGATGCCCTTGAGGATGAAGCTCCATCCCGCACCCTCTTGCTAGGTCTTGGAGGCATTTTTTCACTTTTTCTTCTTTTGATGAATGAATGCTTGAGAGAATGCTTGGAAGATTCAAGCTTTGCTTCCTCTAAAACCCAACTCAATAAAGAGTTCAAATGCTAGAGGAAGAAAGTGAAAAGGGGTATGTTGAGTTGCAAAAGGTGAGAAGAGAAGAGTGGAAATGAAGTTTATGAAGGAAGAGTGATGGTCTTTTTGGTGGAGAATGAGTAGAGAAGGATGAAGATGGTGGTATTGAGGGTTAGGGTTGTGGAAGGTTGGAGAGGAAATAAGAGTGTGGGGCGATTTGGGAGTGAAAAGTGAAGGGAAATGAAAAGGGGGGTCGGAATTCCCCTTTTACAGTCTGCATAAAAATTAGGCGTCGCGTTCGCTACGCGGGTGCGTCGCGTTCGCTACGCCTAGTGCCGAGAATCTGGGAATTGATCCGTAGCGAGCGCTACGGGCTGCGTAGCGAACGCTATGCCCGAGACAGTTTCCAGGCAGAAAGTCAGGAATCGATCTGTAGCGAGCGCTACGCAAGGTGTAGCGAACGCTACACTCTAAACAGTGGCCAAACAGAAAGACAAGGAGTGCTCCGTAGCGAGCGCTACGCAGGGTGTACGAACGCTACGCTCTAAACAGTGGCCAAATAGAAAGACAAGGAGTGCTCCGTAGCGAGCGTTACGCAGGGTGTAGCGAACGCTACGCTCTAAACAGTGGCCAAACAGAAAGACAAGGAGTGCTCCGTAGCGAGCGCTACGCAGGGTGTAGCGAACGCTACGCTCTCAGACTTAAAAAATTTCAATTGTTCCTCGTCCCTCTTCTCCTTAGCTTCTCCTTCAACTTATCTCCTCTAAAACCAATATGCTTCAAATCTTACACACAGCCTCCAAACCTCCCTCGTTTTTTTTCTCTTTTTATTTGGTTTTTTTTTTTTTTATTTTTTTTTCTTCTCTTGTTTTTTTCCTTTCTTTTTTTCTCTTTTTTTTTCTAGAACTAATTCCTCATTACAAGCATGGGTTGCCTCCCATGAACCGCTTGCTTAAGGTCCTTAGCTTGACCATTGATCGGATCTTAACATTAGGTATCGGGGAGGAAAGTCATCATAGTCCCCGCATACTCTTCGCTCATGACATATGGTTTGACCTTGGAAGAGTTCACTTTAAAAGTTTTAAAAGTTTCCCCTTTTTTGTTCTCCAACTCCACAACTCCACCCAGGTGGAGCTTGACAATGACAAAGGGTCCCGACCATTTGGTCTTTAATTTGCCCGGGAAGAGTTGAAGGCGAGAATTGTACAACAATACTTGATCACCCACCTTGAAGTTCCGGTAATTGAGGTGCTTGTCATGCCAAGCCTTTGTCCTCTCCTCGTAGATCCGATTATTCTCATAAGCTTGTTGGCGGATCTCCTCCAATTATTCCAATTGGAACAACCGTTTCTCCCCCGCGGCCTTTGCATCAAAATTCACTTTCCTTACCGCCCAAAATGTTTTGTATTCGAGTTCCACCGGGAAGTGGCATGCCTTACCATAGACCAACCGGTAAGGGGTGGTGCCTATGGGAGTCTTGAATGCCATCCTATACGCCCATAGAGCATCATCAAGTTTGTCCGCTCAATCTTTTCTTGAAGACGCAACGGTCTTTTGAAGGATTTCCTTAATAGCCTGGTTTGTGATCTCCACTTGCCCTTGAGTTTGGGGGTGGTAGGGTAATCCTCTCTTGTGATTCACCCCATACTTCTTGAGTAATGCCTTAAATTTCTTCTCAATAAAGTGAGGCTCATTGTCACTAATGACCACTCGTGGGATGTCGAACCTAGGGAAGATTACCCTCTTGAAGAACTTGGAGACCGTATTGGCATCACATCTTTGGCTTGCAATTACCTCGGCCCATTTGGAGACGTAATCTACCGCCACCAAAATGTATTCATTCCCCCTTGACGAAGGAAATGGGCCCATGAAGTCAATACCCCACACATCAAAAATCTCACATTCAAGTATATAGGTCAAGGGTGCTTCATTTCTCCTAGAAAGACTCCCAACTCTTTGGCATTCATCGCAAGCTTTGACATGAGCTTCTACATCTTTGAAAAGCGTCAGCCACCAATATTCGCATTGAAGAACATTGGCTGCGGTTTTATCCTTTCCCCCTTGTCCTCCACATGGCTTGTTGTGGCAATGATTTAAGATCTCCGGAACCTCTCTTTGAGCTATGCATCTTCTATATAGGCCATCATTGCATATGCGGAACAAGTAAGGCTCGTGCCAAATATAGTGCTTGACGTCACAAAAGAATTTCTTCCTTTGGTTTGAATGGAGCTCGGGCGGGACCACATCCGAAGCAAGGTAGTTCACAATGTCGGCGAACCACGGGGTCTCCTCTTGGATAGCAAGCAACTTCTCATCCGGAAAAGAATCATTGATAGGCCGGGACTCCAATTCGACAAGGATTCGAGAAAGGTGGTTGGCCACCACGTTTTTGGAACCGGCTTTGTCCTGGATGGTGATGTTGAATTCTTGCATTAGTAGCAACCAACGAATAAGCCTCGGCTTGGCCTCCTTCTTGCCTAGTAGATACTTCAAAGCCCAGTGATCGGTGTACACCACTACTTTGGAAATCAAAAGGTATTGGCGAAACTTGTCCAGTGCAAAAACAATAGCCAACAACTCCTTCTCCGTAGTGGTATAATTGCGTTGGGCGGCGTCTAAGGCATGACTTGCATAATAAATGACCCTTGGTTGCTTATCCTTGGTTTGTGCTAGGCATGCCCCCACGGCATAGTCGCTAGCATCGCACATAACATCGAGCAGTAGCTCGGTCCGGTGGTTGAACTCGGTGCGGTGGTCAAGGCCTCCTTCAATTTCAAACGCTTCAAGACACTCATTAGTAAAGACAAAGGGGCATCCTTGCATAGAAGCTCGGTGAGAGGTCGAGCAATTTTGAAAAGTTTTGACAAATCGCGGTAAAACCGGCGTGTCGAAAAACTACGCACCCCCTTGACAATGGTGGGGGGTGGTAGGCGCTCAATGACCTCCACTTTAGCTCTATCCACCTCTATGCCCCGCTTTGAAATCACATGGCCAAGGACAACACCCTCCTCAACCATAAAATGACATTTTTCCCAGTTAAGAACTAGATTGACATCTTGACAACGAATCAACACTTTTTCCAAATTTGCAAGACAATCGTCAAAGGTATACCCATACACACTGAAATCATCCATAAAAATCTCCATAAGACTCCCCACATGGTCCGAGAAAATAGCCGACATGCACCTTTGAAAGGTGCCGGGCGCGTTACATAACCCAAAGGGCATCCTCCGGTATGCGAAGGTGCCAAAAGGGCAAGTAAACGTGGTTTTGTCTTGGTCTCTTGGGTGAATGGGTATTTGAAAGAATCCCGAATAGCCATCAAGAAAGCAAAAATGGGATTTACCGATGAGTCTCTCTAGCATTTGATCAATAAAGGGCAAAGAGTAATGGTCTTTGAGGGTCGCCTTGTTTAATTGTCTATAGTCAATGCACATGCGCCACCCATTCACAACTCTAGTGCTGATCAATTCTTGATGCTCATTTTCAATAACAGTCATGCCACCTTTCTTGGGTACACAATGCACGGGGCTCACCCATTCGCTATTAGCGATAGGGTAAATGATCCCGGCGGAAAGCAATTTAACGATCTCTTTTTTAACCACTTCTTGCATGTTCGGGTTTAATCGACGTTGTGGTTGTCTACATGGTTTAGCATCTTGCATAAGATCGATAGCATGCATGCAAATAGAAGGGGATAGACCCTTGAGATCCTCAATAGTATAACCCAAGGCACTTCTATGTTTTCTAAGAACGCAAAGAAGTTTTGAAGTTTGAGTGCCATCAAGGTTAGCATTAATGATCACAGGGAATGTTTCCTCCTCACCCAAAAACTCATACCTCAAAGTGGATGGCAAAGGCTTGAGCTCAACTTGTGGTAATTTCTTTGACTTGATTGGTCTCTCGGTGACGACCTCTTCAATCTCCATGCATTGCACAAATGTTTCATCCGGGGAAAACTTCTCAACAATGGGAGTAGCATCCAAAAGGTCGGTGAAGAACTTCACATCGTCCCCCTCCGTTGTTGAAGAACGAGTGCCCATCAAGCTTGCTTCAAGTGGATCATCAAAAGCACCTTGGAGGAATAGAGACTCCCATAAAGAATCATCGACCGCATCCTCAACCAAATCAATTGCATAGCATGAGTCATCAAATGTCGGGTGCTTCTTTCCCTCCTCGAGATTGAACACTACTTGCTCTCCCCCCACATTGAGAGATAGTCTCCCATTTTGCACATCAATCATAGCCCCAGTCGTGGCCAAGAATGGCCTCCCAAGAATAATAGGGGTATGTAGGTCCTCATCAATCTCCAATATCACAAAATCACAAGGGATGAGGAATTTACCAACTTGGACCGGAATGTCCTCCAAGATACCCATTGGCCTCCTAATTGACCGGTCCGCAAGTTGCAAATTAATGGTGGTTGGAGTGAGCTCATCGAGGCGGAGCTTTTGACATATTGACCATGGCATGACACTCACACTAGCCCCAAGGTCACAAAGGGCGTTTCCTATCTTCATCTCCCCAATTGAGCAAGGTATAGAAAAACTTCCGGGATCGGCCAACTTGGTAGGAGTTTTGTTGGAGATGATGGCACTACAATCGGCTGTAAGAGAAATGGTGTTCTCATGCCGGATCTTCCTTTTGTTGGTCAAGAGATCCTTGAGATACTTCTTGAAAACCGGGACCTCCGAAATCGCATCTAGGAAAGGGATATTCATGTGAAGCTTTTTGAGCATATCAATGAATTTGGAGAACTTAGCTTCATCCCTTGTCTTGACAAGTCTCTCGGGGTATGGAACCGGTGGCTTATATGGTTTGAGTGGTTGGGTGATCGGCTCATGTTCAACCCCCTTCTCAACACTCTTCAGTTTAGGCTCCTTCCTCCCAATTTCGCTGGACTCAATGCCTTCACTTCCCTCTTTCCCATCAACAATGTTATCCTCACCTCCTTCCTCATGAGTGATGTCAACAACATCTCCACTCCTCTCTCCCAACGGTTCCTCCTCTACCATAGAAGGGCCCTCATAAGTAGTTCCACTCCTCAAGTGGATTGCGTTGACTTGCTTCTCCTGTCCTTTCCCATTGTTGGGGTTTGGCATGGTTTGGCTTGGTATAGGTTGGGGAGGTCGGACGGGTTGTTGGGCCATTTGAGCCACATGGAGCTCAAGTTGGTTGATCCGGTTTTCTTGGTTGGTTAAAATCTTTTGAAGCATTGCTTTCAATTCCGGATCTTGAGTAGCAGAGGATGGTTGATGGTTGTGGGGGGGTGTGGTTATAGTAAGGTTGTTGTGGAGGAGGGTTTTGAAAGTATTGGGGTTGGTGGTATGTAGGGATTTGAAATGTGTTTTGGCCATGAGGGCGAACAAGAGGTTGAGGTTGGTTAGAAAACCCGGGAGGGAAACTTCGGTGTCGAGCATTGAATGCCGGGTTTCCTTGTGGTCTAATGGGATGGTTATTGGAATAGGAGAAGTTGTTGTTGGGGTAGATGGCATTGGCTTGCTCCATGTCGTGGTACCCTAGGCATTGACCATTAGGGTGGTACCCATTGCAAACGTTGCATTCAACCATGTTGCTATCGGGCATGGATGAAGGGCCTTGCATCTCTTGAACGGCATTAACTTGCCTCGAGGTATCCATGAGGGAAAACTTTTGACTCAACTCCGAGATTTGATCGGCAAGGTGTTTCAACACGGCATCACTAGATGAGGATCCTTCCCCTCTTCGCGAACGGTCCGAACCCCAATTCGGAGAGTTTTGTGCTAGCTCATGACTCCTCAGCGGTCTTGCCAAGAAAAGTTCTTCCCGAGGCATTATCAATAAACTCTCTCAAATGTCCATTGAGCCCTTGATAGAAGGTATTAAGGAGCAACCAATCATCCAAGTTGTGATGAGGAACTCTGCGTTGGAGATTCTTGTACCGTCCCCAAGCATCAAAAAGTGACTCTCCTTGCTCTTGTTTAAAATTGAAGATATCTTGCCGTCGAAGATGGGTCTCATCGGTGGTGTAGAACCTCTTGAGAAAATCTCCGCTCAACTTCTCCCAAGTGTCATAAGTTCCAGGAGGACAAGTATTGAGCCAAAGCTTGGCCTTCCCCGCTAAAGTCAATGGAAAGAACTTAAGCTTCATGTAGCTTGGCGGAACTCCTGGTATTTGGACATAACCAATCCTCTCTTCGAACTTGTCGATATGGTCAATGGGACTCTCCCTGTCAAAACCATTGAACGGGTTTTGCTCAAACATGTTCACGAAGTTGGCCTTGAAGTCGTACAAGGCATTATTGGGTAGAGCAGGTAGAACGATGGGGTTGCCTCCCGTCCTTGGAGTGGGTGTATTGTACCAAGCTAAGGGACGGGGTGGGTTTGGTGGTGGATGACCTCCTTGGCCTTCCATGGCGGCTTGTTGTTGTCGTTGCTCCCGACGACGTCGACGAGTACTACCGTGGGCTCTCCGAGCCGAAGCTTCAATCTCCGGGTCGAGGGGGACGAGTGGGGCTTGATCTCTATGAGACCTTGTCTGCATACAACACCAACAACAAGGACGCGTAAAATTATCCTAGGACCTAGACTCACAAAACCTCAAGCAGGTAGAAGGATTCAAAACAAAAACCTAGAAACAAAACAACGAGGAGCTAGGGGCACTAGCTCCCCGACAACGGCGCCATTTTGTGTACAGCGGATTGCAGGCCGGTGTAAATTGTCGAACTCAGGGAGCCTGTGGCCTAAATTCTCGTATTTTGTTTCGGTTTTAGCCTTGAATCAAGAAATAAATTACGGAGCAAAGATCACTTTGATTATAACAAAATTAAAACTAGAAAGATGATTAATTAGGTGATAATTAGACAAAGAGAGGTTCGGGGGTTTTAGACACTTAACGGAATCTTTGATCAAGGAGTTTTCATGACTAAAGCGCATAAAGTTGGATTTATCCATGGAACAACGCGGGAAAGGGGCCACGATGAATCTCCTCCCTCGAGGAAGATTCAAATTAACTACCCTATGTCCACCATGGACCATCGGAGTTGAGAATTGCGTTAATTCCTAGTTAAGCCTACACTTACCCTCGTAAGCGTAGACCTAACTATCCCACTCTAGGCTTCCCATTGAGTGTATAACGATTCAAAGAGCTCTCGGACCTTGAACCGCCACCCCCAATGAGAAGACACCAAGTGGAAATAGACTCTTCCAACTAAAACACACTTTAATCAATAAACACCTTAGCCAAAACCCATTAAGGCCTTAATCACCCCCTCACCTCAAAGAAGATTAGCCTCTAGACATGGTGAAGAAATTAGCAACACATAACCAATAAAACCCTAGCATGATTCTACTCAAAATGATAGATATTAAAACTAACCACTATGATTAACAACATAAAACTACACTAAACACAAGCAACAAAACATTTGGAAACATTAAAATGAGGAGAAAAGAGATTATACCTAAATGGATGAGCAATAAATGAAGAGCAATAATACCCAAATGATGAAGAGCAATTGGCCTTGATTGAAGAAAGTAATTAATCAACAAAGTAGAAGTTAATCCCCAAATAAGCTAATCCTAAAACTCTTAAAAATAGAAGATGTAAAGAGAGAGAGATTATCCAGAAAAAGAACTCCCCTCAAAAAGACAAGACGAGCTAATTAAACAAAGGGGAAGAAGGGCCAAAACACAGTCGTTTTGGCCGAAAATTATGCAGGAAATAAGGACGTCGCGAACGCTACGGACATCGTAGCGTTCGCTACGACCCAAAGCAGGGGAACAGATCAGCTCCAAGGCGTCCGCTATTCCCAGCGTCGCGACCCAGTCAATCATCCGTAGCGAACGCTACGGAGGGCGTAGCGAACGCTACGACCGTCAGCAAGAAAACTTGGAAAATCAGGGCTTCATCGTAGCGGGCGCTATGAATGGGGTAGCGACCGCTA
This sequence comes from Portulaca oleracea, assembly GCA_029582165.1. Lineage (NCBI taxonomy): Eukaryota > Viridiplantae > Streptophyta > Magnoliopsida > Caryophyllales > Portulacaceae > Portulaca > Portulaca oleracea. The sequence continues at coordinate 6,138,562 of CM055883.1, read as the reverse complement.
CGACCTTGGGCAGAACCTTTTGCCTGGGTTCGTAACGATCGCTACAATAGGCGTAGCGACCGCTACACTCTTCAAGTGATTTCCATCTAAGTATGGGGGCGTAGCGATCGCTACAGCTGTTGTAGCGAACGCTACGAGCCTGGATGCCCCCATACTTAGCCTTTTGGCCCGAAATCCCTCTCCTTTACGCACGGCTGGTCTCCCTTGCTTCCCGGGTCTTCACCACGGCATCAAATCGGCTCCAAAGGTCTCGGGATGACCGAGTTATCGCCTTTTTCCGCAACTTCGCCCCCTTTTATTATTCTCCGAACTTAAAGCCTAAAAATCACAAAACACGTAATAAATAACCCTTTTATTAGGGAATGACAATAGACTTGAGCGTAAACGAGTGGTATTTAGCCCCTAAAATGGGACTAAACACCCGACCCTCTTAATCATATGGGGCCCCGGTCCATTGCCCACCCTTAGCAGTTATGGATATTGCACTTTCAATCATTGATCTTAAAGTGATATACATAAACTTGGCTGAAAACACATGCTTGGAAGCAACAAATTGGTTGATCAAATGAAAGCGAAATTAATACCTATCATCAAAAATTCTTTTGATGTCAAATGTAAGCAATCAGATTGCTAATGATATGTATATACTTAGGGTGGTTGTACACAATGTCAATGTTTTTACAAGACAATTTACCAAGGAGCATTAAAATAATGCTTCCACCAACTCTTTGAATAGGACAATAAATATGAAGCCTAGCTACTCTAAAGTGCTGGCATTTGCCCATTATTCATTTTTATGCAATTCATTCAATGAACATAATTCCTTATTTAACAAAGCAATCCTATCAAGATTGCTCCAGAGAGAGAGTGTCTGCCTTCTCTCTAGAAGCGGCGACTCAGGCTTTTAGAACCCTAGTTTTCGCTATCATTTTCTGGTCAAAATGGAGGAGTAATCCTCGATTCTCTTGATTCAATCGTTGTAGAGAGTCGACAATCGAGTTAATTCCAAGCACTAAACATGGTTTTCTTCAAAATTTTCCAGCCAGATTAGGTTCTCTGAAAGAGATGGGAGTTCTAGGGTTTCTAGGGGACGATTTAGGGGTTTTGATGAAAGCGTCTGCAATAGATCAAATTGAGATCTTTAAGCGTTGGTTTCATGATGAATGTCTGACGAGCTGGAGTGTTACAGAAACTGAAAGAGAGATTTTGCTGGATTTCTTCGCAAATAGGAGCATAACAGTGCATCTGATCGAGTGCTACAGAACCGATTCAGAGATCTTCAGAAGTCAAAGTCCAAAAAGAGGGGATACTGTACAATTCTACTGTATCTACCTGACTCAGATTCGCAAGTACTCTTGGAGGTGCTCTTCGTCGAGGCAGAAGAGGTGGCACCAGGAGCTTCTTTCGCGTGTTTCCCAGGTGTGTTCCTTCCTTTTTCTTTCCTTTCTTCCTTGTCTTCTTCCTTTTGGTGGTTCTGGATGGTGTATTTTTTGCTATTATGAGTTTGATGGTGAAGATAATGTGAATATTTGTCCTATGCGTTGTGTTTTTGAGTGGGCTACTTCCAATTCTGAATTGGAGGTTGAACTGATCACTGTTCATAGTTGGATCTCAACCAATCTAGTTGGGAGATCCCTATTTATAGAGTCGTGGAGGGGATCCTCTTCGTCTCATCCTTTTCCCTTCTGTGTTTCTTTGAGTTCTTGTTTTAAGCTAATGTCTTAAAATTCTACCACTTCCCCTTTCTCTGACCCCCTCTCTGACGATGGTGCTTCTGTCTTCAAAAATCAAGATACCAATCTTTGTCATACTCCCCAACCTAGAAGTTTTCATGTTGGAAGTGGAAGCTGAGATCATAATGCACTCAATTTGATTGAGAAACCCCATCGTTCATACGCCCATGCTATAAAGTTCGGTCTGGGATGTAGTCATCTTTTGTCGGGTGCCATTTCTCCGCAGGGAGTTAGTCATGCGGACCCGTCGACTATTCATAACCAGACACCACCTCTAGGGTCTTCCCCTGATAATCCAATCGAACCTGACAATTACCCTACTGACTCCCCACCCCATTCACCTAGAGTGAATCAACACACTGGGGAGCTCAAAGCTCTTGCTCTGCTCATCAAACCTTGGGGGGAATTCCTGCCTCTGTCCTATTTAAGCAATCGGGCTAGATCCGAATGGAACTTTGTCCGAGGGGATATGTCGTTTGTAGCTATGGGAAATGGGTGGGTTACAGTGTATTTTACCAATTCAGAGGATGGGGACCGTGTCTGGATGGGGAAACCTTACACTCTTGGGGGTCTGAATATAGTTATGCTGGAGTTTGTTCCCTTTTTCGATCCGTTTGCTACTGAGATAACCCATGTTGACCAATGGGTTCGAATCCCCAGACTTCCCTGGGAATTCTGGGACTTCGATATCCTTGTACACCTCCTCAAACCAGTGGGTCGGGTGATTAAAGTGGACCAAAACACCTTGCTCTGCCTTAAAGGCAAATTTGCTAGAGTTTGTATCAATATTGATGTCACAAAACCTCTACCAGGATCGTTACTAGTGTCTGCTGGGGGTCAATCCAAGATTATCCCCCTTATCTATGAAAACCTTCATGAGGTGTGTGCCTTCTGTGGGGCAGAAGACCACAAGATAGATGGCTGCCCGAATGTGCCTGACCACTCCAAGGTTGAAATTGTGGTTGAGAGGTTTAATCCACCCCCTGCTGCGTGGGGTGAGCCTCAAAAAACCACTTATTCCATGTCTATCTCGGAGAACTGGATCAGAGTCTCTCCGAGAAAAAGACAGAGACAAGTGCACATTAATCGCCAAAGACCTACTACGGCTAATATGAGGCCTGTGGGGGTTCACCCCTCGGCCAAAGGGAAAGAAGTTGTCGCTGACTATAACAAGGAACCTGTCATTCCTGAAAATGAGGAACACTTTTCTCCAATTCGCTCTGAAACCCCTAAACCTGGACCAACTGATCTGAATTCTGTTCCAGTTCCGAATGACATTATTCTGGCACATAGGGAACAGATGGTTCCCAAAGGTTCTGTGACCCCTGATGATGCTATTGATCCTCTTGGGGAAGACTATGGGCAGTTTATGGAGGATGATAGCCAGCCGGTTAACAACAATGAAGACTTTGCTGATGCTTTTTTGGATCTCCCTAAGATCCAAGATAATGAAATGTCGTCCGACTCAGCTAAACGCAAGAGGGAGGAGGATGGTGCAGGCTCAGCCTAATCCATCCTTTGCAGTTAGCACCATGATGTTCTGTAATGTGTTAGGATATGTTTTTTAATAAAACTAGCTGTGTGTGCCATTTGATCTTCCTTGGATTTAATGGCCGCACTATTGTTTTGTGGCAGGGTTCACCCACCCTTTCTGCTAGCTACCAAACACTCAATGGGGGTGGTGTGTTTTCTTATGGTCTGTACTGTGGCCTAGTTCGGTTTTTTGTGTCCGTAGCTTGTATGATATGGCTCTTGGGGTTCACCCCAAGCTTTTGTATCGCTGGCAGTTCCTTTTGTGCTATTATGTTAATGCATGCTATTATCAGTCAACCATTCTGGCTAAAGTGGATCCTTCTGTTGAGAATTTTCTCTTACAGGTTTCTTATGTGGTTATTTCTGGATTGCCTGTCCTATGCTCTTTGCTGGTGGGAGACTGTGGTTTATGTTTTTTCTAAGGAGCCACTTCTAAAACCAAGGTTGCATTGCCACCCCATAGGTTGGAGTTGGTGGTTATACCATTCTCTAACGGGTTGGAGGCTGCAAGCGAGGTTGAGGATTGGCCCAATGCAGAATATGCTTGAGAAACGAACCCGTTGTAAAGGAAAAATTATCAAAATTGTCAATGATGTGAGACTCCTATTTCAAAAAAGGAAGGTCCCTGAGACAAATGACTTACTCATCCTGGATTATACATCTGTTGTGATGGCTAGATGTCGTCAGGTTTTTAGACATCCCTTCAAACGTACATCTTTCTTATGGAATATGTTAAGATGGTTAATAACCAGCTTCACTGTTTTGGTGTTTTCTGGAAGAATTAGAGAATTTAAACTTATCTGGATTACACTTTTCTTCTTGTGTGCGACCTGGTTTACAGATAATACACAATGGAGCGTCATTTTGGAGTGTTATGAGCCAGCGGTTTTCATTAAAGGACTCGCATCGAAGTACCACTGGGACAACTTACAGATAACATTTCCGCATTTGTATTGGATGTGGAGAGTTTTAATTTTCGAAGTGTATAAATGCTGTCAAATCCTGTTGCAAATTAAACATTATTATGGTGAGTGTGATGATACGATTGTGTATTCCACCAAGGCCTTTTTCAGACAATCCATGGTTAACCATGGCAAGACTCCACTTTGGTGGATGGCATCAAAATTTAGATGGATATTTTTTTGGATGATAATAGGTCCTCATGCACAGTTTGTAATGGGGAACTTCAGGAAACAAAGGTCAACTTTTGTTTCCCAGCCGTGTAAGGGCTGGATTCTAATTCCTTTTGTTAAATGAAAATTATAGCGTGGAATATGTGTGGTGCGAAGCGACAGCAAATTATAGCTGATGTAAAAACGCTTAAAAGAACTCAAAAACCGGATATCTTATTTATCATTGAGACAATGACAAATTCCAGCAACTCGGAAAGTATCATACGGCAAATAGGATTTGAGAATGCGGAAATTGTAAATCCTATGAATCATTCGGGTGGCATTTGGGCTCTGTGGAACAACAATAGTAACGTCAGAGTTGCAACCTTTAGTAAAGATAACAGAGCTATACATTTATTAGTTCATGATGTGGGACAACAACGAAATTGTATCATCTCGGGAGTTTATGGTCCTACTCAACTTAGTGAAAAAGATGCTTTCTGGAATAACCTTTTGATGCTGCACACAACTTTCGATCTCCCGTGGTGTATTATGGGAGACTTTAATGATCTAGAATCATTAGTGGAAAAAAAGGTGGTCCTATATTAGCGGCTCATAGAATGGAAAGGCTCCCTCGTTTTCTAACGCACATAAATGGTGAGTCTGCTCGAATACGAGGAACAAAATTTTCCTGGAAAAAACGCATTCATGGTCACTGGATCCACGAAAGGCTAGATAGAGCTGTTTTTCGTCAAGACTTTTTAGACAGATATCCAGAAGCTATGTCTTGGCATGGAGCGTTTACGTTCTCGGATCATTGCCCTGTAATCATGGAGACTCACCGAAGTATTACGAGGCAAAAAAATATTCCCTTCCGCTACCAATGGTTTTGGAGTCAATATGATAAAATGAAACAGATTACAAAAAAATTGTGGAACCAACCTCAAAAAGGCACCAAGCTTTCTAGAGTGGCACAGAAATTAAAATTGGTCAAGAATGGGTTGAGAGAGTGGGCCAAACAACAATTTGGCCAGTTTAAAGCGAAATTGGAGGAAAATCTGGAGAAAATAGAATACATTGAAAACAGGTTGCTTGAGAATCCCCAAAGCATCCGGTTAAATTCTTGGCTAAATCGTAAGATTAAACAACGGGAAAAAATGCTGCTCTTTCAACATAAATATTGGGGTAAATTAGCTCGGAAAGATTGGTTGGTGAAAGGAGACCGTAACTCGTCTTACTTTCAAAGATTAGCTAAAGCAAAACAGAAGAGACAAGACATTTCAAAAATAAAGTTGGATTCGGGGGAATGGCTGGAAAATGAACAAGAAATTGAAGGAAAATTTGTGGAAGATTACCGCATCAGATTCACCTCTCAGGGAACGACTAACTCCTTAAATTCTCACTCAGAAACCCAGCAGGTAATAACTTCGACAGATAATGAACTGCTTATTTCGGCTCCCTCTAAGGAGGAAATTAAACAGGTTGTTTTCGACATGGATCCTAATAAGACTCCGGGCCCGGATGGGTTTGAGGCTGGTTTCTTCCAGGACTCCTGGCAAATCATTGAAAATGATGTCGTTCTAGCTATACAAGATTTTTTTGTTAAAGGCCGATTACTTAAAGAAATCAACCATACCTTCATTACTCTTATCACGAAAATAAACGATCCAACTCAGACCAGTCATTTTCGACCTATAAGCCTGTGCAATACCATGTATAAAATTATTGCAAAAATAATGGTCAATTGGCTTAGACCGGTTTTAGAAAAAATCATTTCACCACTCCAAAGTGCTTTTATCCCTGGAAGATCCATCCATGATAATATTTTAATCACGCACGAGATAATGCATAAATTCAAGACTTCTAAAGCTAAGAAAGGTTGGGTTGCGATAAAATTGGATATGGAAAAAGCGTATGATCGCATTGAATGGTCTTTTCTAAGCAATACTTTAATTAAGTTGGGTTTTTGTCAAAAATGGGTAAGTCTTGTTGAACAATGTATTAGTACGGTCTCTTATTCACTCTTGATAAATGGTTCACCTAAAGGGCTTATAAAGCCTTCAAGAGGTTTACGGCAGGGGGATCCCCTCTCCCCCTACCTTTTCCTGATTTGTATGAATGTCTTTAGCTCAATGCTTGAACAGACTTCTCTCAAAGCTAAATCGGGGTTGGGTATTCAATTGGCCCCACACTCCTTGAAATTCCCGGGTTATTCTTTGCTGATGATTGTCTCTTATTCTGCAAAGCTACTCCACAAGCGGCCAATAAGTTAAAAGATATCATTATAAAGTTCTGCAATATGTCGGGGCAACTCATAAATTTCCACAAATCGATATTAATATTCTCCAAAAACACTCAGAGACCGACTAAAGAGTTAGTCCAGGGGATTTTTAACATCCCGATTACAGACTCTCTGGGGAAGTATTTGGGGTGTCAAATTAAACAAGGGAGACAATATCCTAGGGATTTTGATGATATTTTAGGAAGAGCTATGGACAGAATGACGTCTTGGAAAGCAAATGCTCTATCAAAAGCTGATAGAATTGTGCTTATCCAATCAAATCTGGAATCGCTCCCAGCGCATACAATGCAATGTGTCAGACTCCCTAAAACAACTTGCCTTGGCTTGGACCGCATTAATAGAACCTTCTTTTGGAAGAAAACCAATGAGACTAATGGAATGGCGATGGTGGCTTGGGATACGATCTGTCTTCCAAAAAAATATGGCGGTCTGGGTCTTAGACGCACAGAAGCGGTTAATCTAGTCTTTCTGTGCAAACTTGCTTGGAAAATTTTAACCGGTGACTCACTCTGGGCAAAAGTAATGTCTCAAAACTATCTTAGATCGACAGATCTTTTTTCGTACATCAGTAAGAATACAGACTCTCCGGTGTGGAGAAATCTGTTGAAAGTGCGAGATATTCTAAAACAGGGGTTAAGATGGAGATTCGGAGATGGTAAATCAATTAACTTTTGGAAGGACAATTGGATCAATGACAAACCACTACAAGATTTGTGTGGGCAGAGAGGGGTCGATGATGAGAATATTACTGTTGATCAGTTCATCACTCAATCTAAAACTTGGGATGTAGGAAAACTGAACAGATTAATTCGGGACCCTGTTATTATTCACAAAATTTTAGGCATTCCAATCTCCATAACAAACATGAAGGATGAGATGTGTTGGGGCCTTACTGGTGATGGCTCATTCTCTACGAAAACGGCAACCAGAATTATACAAGATTATATTAAGCAAGAGGATAAATGGGAGTTTCGTTGGATTTGGAAACTTGATATTCCACCTAAAATTAGTGTTTTTTGTGGCTTATGCTGCACAATGCTCTCCCTACTCGAGGCAACCTGCTTCGAAGAGGGATGAATTTGGATCCCACCTGCCCCCTTTGTCTTGAAGATATCGAGAGTGATGGACATCTGTTGGGAATGCTCCACGACCCGGAGAGTATGGAGGTTAGCAATTCAACACGGATGGTTGTCCGATTCGGTAATGAGTCAAGGTATTACCTCCATCACTCAATTTTTAGAGTATTATCATACGGGGGATAACTCCGGAATTTTAATTAGGGGCAATTTTCTGTTATGGATGATATGGAAAAATAGAAACGACGCTATCTTTCGCAATAAAATCTTTAGACCTCTCCAGAGCCTCATTCAAGCTAAAAGTAGAGCGGCTGAATGGAAAGTCAGACATAAAATTGAGGTAGAGGGTCATGGTAGCAGCATCACGGTGGGGTATACCAATACGGTTTCTTTGGTTCGCTGGTATACCCCTCCCAGGGGAGTCGTCAAACTAAATTTCGACGGCTCCCTCATCAACAACTCGGCGGCAGGCGGCTTCATCAACCGGGACTGGAGGGGAGTGGTTGTTGGCGGGGGTTCAAAATTCTATGGTTCGGCTCCTATTTTAGTGGCAGAGGCAAGGGCACTGCGAGATGGGTTAGTTGTAGCTTCGACAACTGGTTTCCAACATATACACATCGAAGGAGATAATATGGTGGTTATACAGGCGCTAAAGGGTAATTACAAAATTCCATGGCAGATTAAAAGTCTCATTCTAGATGCTCAAAATCTTCTTCAGCGGTTTCATGAAGTTAAAATTTCTCATATCTACCGCGAGGCTAACGCGGCCGCTGATTGGTTAGCTAATCAAGGACACTCCAGAGGAACTGGTGAAGACTTGTCAATCCTTAATAATACCAATCTTTGTAACATAGTTAATCTTGATAGGGCGGGCCGATTTCTTGTGAGAAGACATCGGTAGTCTGCCTCTTACCCGCTTATCTTTGTAAAAAAAAAAAAAATTCCTTATTTAATTTTACCACTAGCTCTCAGGGTTTTTGCCCATTTTGTATATGTACATGCAAGTATTGCAAACCAGTTATACCATATATTAATTATTTTTAGTACCTCATTTGTTTGTACATACTTTCAACTTTTATATGTTATAGTCGCTATTTTTTTATTTATTCTAGTGATCCCTACTTTCGGTGCGTTGGGTAGATGGATTAATAACAGTAGATGGGCATGCATGGATATACAAGAGCATGGTCGATCAGTGGCGGATCAAAGTCTTCTGATTAAAAGTGTCCACTATATTATTATATTCATCAAATACACGTAAAACCCATAATTTTTATCTCAAATTATACTCAATTTTTCTTTTTTACCGTTGACCATAGCCACCCTTGTGTTCCATTGAGATCCGCTGGTGAACATGCATGGTGCACCCAGACTTATTATGGAATTTTTACAGGTTCTTAAATTATACTCCCTTCGTTCTATATTAATTGTCATAATTTTGACTTTTACAGTCTCTATTTTCACTCTTTAATTGATAATTTCTTACAAAATACTATTACACAATTGCAATTTTATATAGCAACTCATTCTATATATTGAGAAATTTATGGTCAAAATTTTTGAAATTTGACTGCACAATTTTCAAAGACGACAATGAATATGGAACGGAGGGAGTATCTCCACATTAATTCCTATCTGTCAAGGCTCAGAGAAACAAAGAGTAAAAGAGGAGAAAACTAAGGTATTATTTACCAAAGGTTCTACGAAAACAGGAAGGAGACCTAAACTATTTATACAAGACTATAATGAAGAAAAAAACAGAAAAATAAAACGGTTACAACTGATTCTTTAAACTAATCAAGAATTATGTTGGATGAGGAGCTTCTCACATCTTGATGTCACACAGCATTATACCCACACAGCTCCACACCCCCCCCCTCAAGGTGGAGTGGGAGGAGTATCGACCAAACCAAGCCTTGAAGATAGTAGATTGTGTTGAAACTCCCCCAAGGCCTTAGTCATGATATCCGCCAACTGATTCTGACTAGAGACATGAGACGTCTGAATCAGCCCATCTTGTATTTTGTCCCGAATATAGTGACAATCGATACGAATGTGTTTGGTTCTTTCGTGAAAAACCGGATTGGCGGCAATGTGTTGTGCCGCTTTGTTGTCACAAAAGAGCGTGATTGGCATGTGACAGGGAATGTGAAAATCAGCAAGTGATTGGGTGATCCATTCAATTTCCGAAACAGTGGCTGACATAGCCCTGTACTCTGCTTCTGCGGAAGACTTTGAAACAGTTTTTTGTTTCTTAGTTTTCCAAGAAATGAGAGAATCCCCAAGAAAAATAGAATAACCAGTTAACGATCTTGCTGAAAACTGACAGCTACCCCAGTCGGCATCAGAGTAAGCAGTTACTTCCAAGGAATTGTTGCTGGGATAAAAGAGGCCCTGGTTGATGGTGTGCTTGAGATATTTGAGGACGTGTAAAGCAGCTGAATAATGAACATCAGTTGGTTGCTTTAAAAATTGACTGAGATGTTGAACGGAATAACTTATATCAGGCCTTGTCAAAGTCAAGAATAATAATCTGCCAATAAGCCTCCTATATGGTGACGGATCAAGGAGAGGAATTCCTGTGTCGATTGATAGTTTCAGACCACGTTGAAGAGGAAATTTTGCGGGCTTTGATGCAGTAAGACCTGAGTCAGAAAGCAAATCAAAAATAAATTTTCTTTGGTTTAAAAAAGTTCCCTGAGAAGACCTTGCTATTTCTATGCCAAGGAAATATCGAGCAAGGCCTAAGTCTTTGACAGTGAAGCTTGCATGAAGACTTCGCTTGAGATGGACAATCCCCGGTTGATCATCCCCTGTAATGAGCAAATCATCAACGTACACTAAGATATAAATGAAACCAGCAGGAGAATTTTTAGAGAAAAGAGAATAATCATTGTAAGATTGAGTGAATCCTTGTTGTAAGAGGAACTTGGTAAGTTGTAAGTTCCATTGTCTGGAGGCTTGCTTCAGCCCATACAAGGAACGGACCAATTTACAAACCTGGCCAGGCTGAGCTTTATGATAACCTTTTGGAGGTATCATGTAGACCTCTTCATCGATATACCCATGTAGAAAGGCGTTGTTGATGTCTAATTGGTGTAAGTCCCATGCTTTGGCGGTAGCAAAAGCAATGAAAAAATGAACAGTGCCTAATTTAGCTACGGGAGAGAAAGTATATTTGTAATCTTTATCCTTTATTTGCAAAAAACCCCGGACAACGAGCCTGGCTTTATATCTTTCCACGGAACCGTCAGGTTTGAATTTGGTCTTGTAGACCCATTTTGAGGTAAGCGCTTGTTTTCCTGGAGGTAGGGTAGTAAGCTCCCAAGTACGATTGGTTTCCAAAGCTTCTAGCTCTTTATTCATCGCAGCTATCCACTCTGGATGTTTTTGAGCTTCAGAGAAGGAAGATGGTTCAAATGTGCTAAGAACTGCAGTAAGAGAAGCAATGTAGGACTGAGATAGGTGAGAAAGATCGTTAGTAGACAGTAAATGGTGTTTGACATAAGAGGAAAAACTTTGAGATTGAGAAGAGGAAGAGTTAGAAGGTTTATCATGTCTGCTGGTAGGTTGAGAATAATCTTGCAACCAAAACGGAGGATGTTTGCTCCTGGTAGATCGTCTGAGAGGGACATTATTTTCAACAGTCGTGGTATCATCAGAGTTAGTAGAGACAAAATTGTGAGCTGAATCTGAATCTGATGTACTCTTATCGTCAATATTTGCTGAAACGATATTTAGATCTAATTGTGTTGTAGGTAGAGAGATAGAATCTGAAACTACTTGTTCATTAATGTCTATTGGAACGAAGTCAGGGGCAGGAATAGCAGGAGCAGAATCTGATGTTGTATCTGGAATCGTGTGCATATCGGAATTAACAGAATCATCATACACACAGGTCTGCCAGGGGTGATTGGTCCAATCTGACTCAAAATTTTTATCAGGAGAATTGGTCTTGTTGTTTTCTTTATAAGGAAATCTATTTTCTTGAAAAACGACATCTCGGCTATGAAAAATTTTGTGGGAAGCCAAGTCATATAGTTTATAGCCCTTAAGGCCAACAGTATAACCAAGAAATATGCACTTAATGGCTCTTACATCAAACTTATCTTTACGGCCAAAATTTACAGAATAGCACAGACAACCGATAGTTTTTAGAGCATTGAGGTCAGGAGCACACCCAAAGAGCATTTCAAAAGGACTTTTCCAGTTCAATTTTGCGACGGGTAATCTATTGATGATATAAGTGGCAGCAAGCACACATTCTCCCCAAAAATGTTTGGGTAAATTAGCATGAAAGCGTAAAGCTCTGGCGGTTTCTAATAAGTGTCGGTGTTTTCTTTCCACAGTCCCATTTTGTTGAGGTGTGTAGACCATAGATCGTTGGTGAACAATACCTTTTTCAGCAAATAAACTAGAGCAATTACGATTTAAAAATTCAGTACCATTATCACTACGAATTATACAAACTTGGGCATTAAACTGAGTAGAAACCATTGACAAGTACTGAGAAAGAACAATATGCACAACAGATTTATTGTCAAGAAGATAGGTCCAGGTTGTTTTAGTATAATCATCTACAAGGGTGACAAAATAATTTGAACCATCTATATTTGAAGTCTTGTAAGGTCCCCAAAGATCAACATGAATTAATGAGAAGGGTTTATTAGGATACACTTTTGTCAAAAGGTAATCTATGAGCCTTTGCCAGGATACAAGTTTCACAAAAAAAATCTTTAGGAATTAAGTTTTTACAACCAGGTATATGCAACATTTTTGAGACAGAGGTATGCCCCAAGCGAGCGTGTAAAAGATGAAAAGAGGTTACAGATTTGTCAGAAGTCTCAAATGTTGTTGTTGAAATGCCAGAGGACCTGTTGTTGTTGAAATGCCAGAGGACCCAACAGCAGCAATAGTTGGAGCAGTGGGACTGAATTGTAACAATCCAGCAGAAGGGGTAACAAAGGCCAGGACTTCCTTAGTCGAAAGATCCTGAAAAAAGCAAACATGAGGGTAAACGTGTAAGCATAGGTTTTGATCATTTAGGAGTTTTAACACAGAGAGCAAATTAAACTTGAACTCTGGGATGTACAAAACTCCCTGAAGAGTTATCTTATGATTTAGATGAACTTTCCCAGCTGTAACAACTTGCTTAACAGATCCATCTGGCAACACTACTTGAACAGGCTTAGCAAGAGTAACAATATCATGAAATAAAGTCAGATTAAAGCTCATGTGATCACTTGCTCCCGTGTCAATAATCCAAGAACTATGAAAAGAACTTTGGACATTGCCACAAACAACAGTGGGGGCAAGATTACCTGAACATTGTTGGGTACCAGCAAATTGTGCCTTGCATGTGGAAGGTTTGTTCTGGTTTATCAGTGCTACTTGTTGGGCCAAGGCTTGCAAAAACTCACTGTCGAATTGAGGAAAGGTAGCAGAAGAGGTGTCTAGAGGAGTGTCGGATGCTACATTGGCAGCCACCCTGGAATCATTCGATTTGACCTTGCCATTTCTTGGTCCTTGATACCAATCGGGGTACCCTACCAACAAGAAACACTGATCCTCGGTATGACCGGATTTTCGACAGTGATTGCAAAAGCGCTTTGACTTGGTGTTCTTGGAGTCCTTCTTGAAACGAGAGGAACTCTTGGCAAGAAGCGCCTCCTGAACGTTTGTATCATTTTCTGCATTTGGTTCAGACTTGTTAGTATAACCGGCAAAATCTCTAGGAATGTGAAGACCTCCAGTAATTTGTCTCTGTCTTTCCACTCTTTGTATCATGTTGAAGGCTTTGTTGAGAGTAGGTAAGGGTTCCAGAGACAATATTTGTCCTCTAACAACTTCATAATCATCATTCAAATGCATGAGGAAATGCATTAGCTTATCCCTTTGTTCATTCTCGTAAACTTGCTTGATAGAAGGACAAGTTTTAGGGCAAGTGCACACGGGGATATCAGACATCTCAGCAATTTCATCCCACACCTTCTTGAGTTTAGTGAAGTAAATGGCAACAGAATCGTTCTGTTGATGCAGGTCGTTTAGCTCTTTCTTCAACTGGAACAGGAGAGGGCCATTGGTCTGACCGAATCTTTCAACAAGCTCTTCCCACAATTCCTTAGCAGAGGCAACATACAAGAAGGCATCAGAAATGTCAGGAATCATTGCAAATAACAGCCAACTTACAACCATAGTGTCGACTTTGATCCATTGGCTGTAATTGGTAGAATCCGCAGTAGGTTTGGCACACTTCCTTGTGATGAAGCCGAGTTTTTCTTTGGTTTGAAGACCAATCTTTATCGATCTACTCCACTTTTGGAAGTTAGACCCGGTGAATTTCATATTGGTAATCGGCATAGACGGATGATCAGAAGGTTGTAAATGTAGGGGATCATTGTTGTAGTTGTTTTCAATTTTAGAACCGCTCGTAGCTTCACTTTCAGAAGACATGGCAGATACGTGGAGGAGAAATCAAGGATAATCTTGATCGAGATCTCTCAGGTAAGCAAGAGCTCGATTGTTTACAATTTGAGCAGCGGAAAGAAGGGTTCAGGAGCAACGATGCTCTGATACCATGTCAAGGCTCAGAGAAACAAAGAGTAAAAGAGGAGAAAACTAAGGTATTATTTACCAAAGGTTCTACGAAAACAGGAAGGAGACCTAAACTATTTATACAAGACTATAATGAAGAAAAAAACAGAAAAATAAAACGGTTACAACTGATTCTTTAAACTAATCAAGAATTATGTTGGATGAGGAGCTTCTCACATCTTGATGTCACACAGCATTATACCCACACAGCTCCACACTATGCTACAACCGAAATACTCAAGTAACTCAACCTTCCCCATCTCAATTCCTCTTATAAAATCCCTACTCAATTACACATCCCAACACAAACAAACACAAATTAAACCCCAGTACATTTTCTCCAACCAAGCTTCACAAAACCTTAACCCTCAAACAGAAAAATGGGCTTGAATGTTTCACCCTACGTAGCACTATTATTCTTACTTAACTGTGTTTAACTTCTGCAACACTGACTCTAACTATGAAGCCATGAGCATTACAGACCTGATTGCCGCATTATTGTTTCAAGTTTATGTGGTAATTCTAGTGTTGATCAAAGAGTTGATCTGGAAAGGATTCCGCTTTGTTTTCCTCATCCACCCATTTGACAAGGGCGACCGCTGTGTCATTGATGGATCTGAGGTTATTTTTCTAAACAAACCTTCTTAATTAGCTTATTAATTCCTATTATTATGTATATATTATATAGTTTCATTTCTCAGTTAATCATTATGATGACAAATGACAGTTGAAAAGATTCACATCTTGTATACAGTCTTTTGGAGGGAAGAAGATAATCTGAAGGTGATCTACACAAATGAGGCTTTGGCCCATAACTACAGCTGAAGCTAAGGGATTATGTTGGTTGGTGAAGCAATTAATTAGGAGTAATCTAGTGGTTTATTTCATGTTAGGGGAGTAATTAAGGAGTTGAGAGTAGCAATTAAGTAAGAGTACGTAGCTTCAAGAACCTAGCAGAAAAGGACATTAATGTATGTACTGTTGAATGTTAATTAAAGTTTTGTTAGGGTTTTTAATTAGAGCATAATTAATCAGCGGAAGCGAAAATAAGATTGACTACGGGATATCGAGAGAAATAAATGCAATAATAAAGGGAGACAAAGATTTAACGTGGAAACCCGAATCGGGAAAAAACCACGGGCGGCACAAGCACAAACGAATCCACTATTGGTAGAGAGTACAACGAACGATCTCCTCCCGAGATCTAACAAAGAGAGTATTACAAAGATCTCAAACACCGAAAGAGATCCACCTGAAAGAGACACATGCTCTTAGTCAACAAAACTCTCAACATAACTCTCTCACCAATCGGAATACGAGATTTCAGAATATCTGAATACACTTCCTCTCCTAGGAGATGCCCCAAACTTGGCCACAATGGCACCGAACTTGACCACACCAAACAAAGCGAACAAGACCCACTATTTATAGGGAAAACTCCCTATAAACCTACCTTGACTCCCACTCCAATTAAATTTAGAATCTAATACAATTAGGAAACCTAACATAATAAGGAAACCTAAATAATATCCTAACACAATTGGGAAACAACAAATTGTGGGATCAAGAAATTGGGTGATTTTAGGACACTTTTCTAACAAGTTTTCATATTGGTATTATGTAAGCAGAAACTTTCAGTTTAGTATTGTTAATTAGCATTTGTGTGTTCATATTTCACTTGTGATTTCTTCAAGGTTCAGGGTATAATTGTTCTACAATGGACTAATGTTTTATTTTTGTACGTGCATTAACTGCCTACTACCGTACTATGTTGGTTGTGCAAACAATAAGATGGAGGATATGGAAAAGTAAGATTTATAGGATGCAAATACCTGGCTGGAATCCAAAGTATATACATGAGTGCAAATGAGTTTACGTACGTACGTAGAAGTCAAAGGCCAAACTGGCAAACTGTGGCCAGAATAATTCACCCAAACCCGACCTGGAGTTGACAAAACTAATTAATTCGAAATCGACCAGGAACCCGATGAGACCCGACTTGACTCAACATGAATTCGCCTTTCATCAAAATTGTTCAGTTGTTAACTATAATCAATCTTATTTGACAAATTAAATAATAATAAAAGGATCCAAAATCAATCTAATCTGAAAATGATACTTACTTCCTCTGTCTCAAATAAATTGTCTAGTTCGATTAATGGAGCCTCAATACTCAACATGAATTCTGCTTGATTGCTCAGCTGCTATACCTCCTCCACCAGACGAGCCTTCTCCTCCAGTAGATGAATGATTTGACCGTCCTGTGTGAATATGTGATTTAGCAAAATGTGCAGATGAATGATTTGACCTTCCTTGCTCAGACTTCATCTTGTAAAATTCTTGAGCAATTTGCTGGATAAGCTTCAAATCCATCTGAGACACATCATTTCCTAAAGGATCATCAGTTTCTTCAACAATTACATTTGCAGCTACCTTCTTACCCTTTTTCTTTCCATCCTTGTCATACCAATCTGGATAACCAATTAACTTGAAACATTGGTCCCTTTCATGTCCACGTTTCTGAAAATTTGTTCCTGTAAACTTGATGTTTACAATTTGCAATCCTGGATGATCCGATCCTTGTAAGTGAGGCTCCTCCACCAGACGAGCCTTCTCCTCCAGTAGCCATTGCAATTTACTTCCTGTAAACTTTCCTTGGCTAATCTCCAGCCAAACGACTTGATTCGAGGCGGGATATTGAGGCTCCATAACTTCTTCCAAAAAGTATTGCCGGTCGGAGAGCTAGAAGATGGCCTTGAAGTATTTTCCCGGGAAGCTAGGACGTAGTATCATGTTCGTACAGTGTACTCCCCATCTCTTGTTTCGTTCCAAGCTTGTCTATCTTCTGGCCACGTGGGACACAAAGGTATTGCAGTGATGGCTTCGATGTCGCCCGGAAGGAAGTATTGCTTAAGGATGTTGGTGTTCCAGGTTCCTTGCTCTGCGTCGATGAGGTCCTTGACCATGGTTGGCGCATTGTTGCTCGAAGTTGAGGATATCACTTTGAAAGAAGGGATTCGGTTCAGCCATCTATCTTCCCAGACGTGGATTTTGTGTCCATTGCCCACAAACCAACGTAATCTTTCTTGGACTAGGTCCTTGGCTTCGAAGATGCTTCGCCAAGTGTAGGACGGCCGAGGACCTAATCTGGCATCAAAAATATCCGTCGTTGGGTAATATTTGGCTTTGAGAAGCTTAGCAGCAAGCGTATCTGGGTACCGCCAAAGCCTCCATGCTTGTTTTCCCAAGAGGGCTATGTTGAACCGATCTAAATCCATAAAATCCATCCCTCCCATAGACTTGCTGTTGCATAGAACTTCCTTCCCCACCCAGTGCATTTTCCTCTTTCCTTGCTTCGCTCCCCACCAATACCTCCATATGATTTGTTGGATATCCTTACATAAGGAAGCCGGCAACTTGAAAATACTCATAGCGTAAACTGGTAAAGCTTGAGCTACTGCCTTAATAACCACTTCTCGCCCGGCCCAAGATAGAAAACGGTCATCCCAGCTGCTGAGTCGCCTGGACACAATGTCTTTCACCATGACGAGATCCTTGTATTTTGATTTGCCGACATATGTGGGAAGGCCTAAGTATTTATTGTGAGAGAGAACTTCTCGAATCTCCAGTATATTCGTGATGGCCTGACATCTCTCCAAAGGGGCTGATTTGTGGAATACCACATCAGTTTTACCGTAGTTCACTTGTTGTCCCGAGACTTTCTCATAGAGATTCAAGAGTCTCTTCACCTCTCTGGCTTGATCCTCTGTTGCTTTGCAGAATAGGATAGTATCATCTGCAAATAGAAGGTGAGAAATAATAGGAGCATTCCTGCAAATATGTACACCATGCAATGAGCCTGTACTCACAGCTGAGTTGAACAATGCCGACAATCCTTCGGTTACGATGATAAACAAGAAAGGGGAAAGCGGGTCACCTTGGCGCAAACCACGAGATGGTGCAAGGGATCCACACACGTTACCATTAATAATAAAGGAGAATGTCGGAGATTCCACAAACCGCATAGCCATGTTGATCCACTCCTGATTGAAGCCCAGACGGTGTAGGATACCTCTCAGGAACTGCCATTCTACCCTGTCGAACGCCTTCTTCATGTCTAGCTTAATAGACATGGGACCATTCTTCCCTGTGTGACAATGTATGTAGTGAAAAGTTTCGTAGGCTACAAGAATATTGTCACTAATAAGTCGACCTTTGACAAAACCGCTTTGAGCATCCGAAATAATATCCGGCAAAATTGTCTTGAGTCTGTTTGCAAGGACCTTTGTGGCGATTTTGATAAATACATTGGCCAAGCTGATGGTCCTAAAATCAACCACGGAGTTCGGATGCTTTATCTTTGGAATTAAAGCGACCAAAGTATGATTTATGTCTTCCGAAAATGGTCCACCTTCCAGCAGATTAAGGACCGCATTGGAGACATCGGGACCCACAATATGCCAATAGCGTTGATAAAAGCCCGGGTTATAACCATCCGATCCGGGGGATTTCCCAGGATGCATTTGGAATAGCGCTGTTCTGACTTCTTCATGAGTGTAAGGTCTTAGGAGATCGGTGTTCATAGCATCTGTCACTTTTGGTGGCACACAAAGGAGGACCTCGTCCATCCCATTAGTTCCTTCAGAGGAAAACAGGATACTATAATAATCAATGAATAATTTTGCAATATCATTTGTAGAGGCATAAACGTTACCCTCCAAATCGCTTAGCTGGGTGATGGTGTTCGATTTTCTTCGCGCCGATGCTTTCTGATGGAACCACCTGGAGTTCTGGTCACCGTAATTTAGATAATCACGTTTGGCGCGCTGCTACCACGTTATTTCCTCCTTTCTCCTCAGCTCTTTAAGATTTGTCAAGAGAACTCGTCTATCTGCTTTGCTAACCCCGCTGTCAAGCTTGCGCTGAATTTCATTGATAGCTTTGGTTACATGCCTAAATGATGTGCTGGCCCATTTCTGGAGGCCTTGTCTGCATATGTCGAGTTTCTTAATGCATTCGTAGCTTGTAACGCAGTCCCCAGGAGTCCCCCATCCCTCCTTCACCACTTCTTCGCAGGCAGCTTCAGTCATCCACATATTCTCGAAGAAAAAGCGCCTCTTTGCTGATTTATGATTTTGCATATTCAGATTAAAGCACAACTTTATTGGTAAGTGGTCCAAGAGAGTCTCGGTTAAATAGACTACCTCTGCCATGGGGAATGTGCTGGCCCAGTCTGCCGTAGCCATGAAGCGATCTAAGCGCTCCTCCAGTGACTCCACTCCTTCCCTCCAATTCCACCAAGTATATTCATAGTCCTTAAAGCCCAAATCAAACAAACCGCACCTGGAAAAAGTCTCTTGAAATTTGTCAAGCACCTGCTGTTGCTTTAGGGGTCCTCCACATTTTTCATAGTTGTAAAAAATCTCATTGATGTCCCCCCCCCCAATGAGCCAAGGCAAGCCGAATTGCTCATGCAGGTCCTCGATAAGTTTGCAGGTGTTTAACTTGTCTTGAGCTGTTGGCCAGCCATATATGCCAGTGTATCACCATGAAGATGAACCAATACCTTGATCTACCGAGACGTCAATATGGTGCTGCGAGTAGGAAAGCAAAGATACAGTAATTTCTTTGCTCCAGAAAAGAGCTAGGCCGCCAGAACGACCTCTACTGTCTATACAAATACAGTGAAAAATTTTCATCTTTCTTTTCAGCGAAACCAACTCAAAAGAGCTACGTTTAGTTTCACTAAGAAAAATGATGGATGGCTTCGATCTATGAGTGAACCTCACCAGATCGGCAACTGCCCGGGGGTCGCCAAGTCCCCGACAGTTGAGGCAGATGGTATTCATTGGGCTTGGCGGGGTTGCTCAGCAACTCCCGCCTGTCCGCCATCCGAATAGAACAAAGGATCTTCTGTCTCCATAGCATGTTGGTTTACGTCAATAGAGTCTGATGATGATGCTTTCTTCCTTTTTAGTATCTCTCTTCCCACTTCCACTTCCTCCACTTGCATACCCTCAAGCCTTGCTTTTTTGTTTTGGGTTCTATCTTCCTCATTGGTATCCCTTTCTCCCATATTGTTCCACCACGAGGATGCTGAGGTACGGTCCACCAGGCCCTCTCTTCCTCACTCTTGAAGACTGGTTGTGCTTCTGTAAGGATTGAAAGAGCCTCTTCTCCTCTTGTATTTCAATCTCCGCATTCCGCCGTTTCGTTTTGAGCGGGGATGCCCGCAGCCATGCCCCATATTCATAATCTTCAGAAGCAAGGTTGGAGATTCCACTCTCGCATTCTTTCACAACATGCCCTAGTTTCCCACAACCATAACAAAAATCCGGTAATTTAAGGTATTTAAACTGAATCAAGATCGGCTTACCCTCGAGCTTCACCATCAGACCCCTCCTCAAGGGTTTTGTAACGTCCAAGTCAGCTTGAAAACAAATAGATTTGTCGGCGCCATACATAGTATCCTCTTCATGTCCCACAAACGAACCGACTTTGTTCCCCAAAATTTTGGCAAAGGCACCTGTTTGTTTGATGGCTGGCACCCCATAAGCTTTAACCCAAAAGCGCGAAGTATTGAAGACGATTTCTTGAAGTTTCTCCTTCCCCGTCCATTCTTTCAACAAGACAAGCTTATTGTCAAAAGACCATGGACCTTCATTGAACACGTAGGACTTGTCTTTTCCGTCAAAAAACTGAAAGAGAAAGAGGTTGTTATCAAGTTCACGTATAACTACCCCTTTCTTTGGTTGGCCGCCAAACGTTCTTAAGAACCGTTTTCATTACCCTAGTGTTGAAGGTCGCCTTTGTCATCAATGTTCCGATCAAACTCAAAGCAATTTCTTCCAGTTTTTCCACTGGTGCCTCATCATCCAGTTCTAGAATCTCTTCTTCATCTTCCGTTAATTTCAGTTTCCCCCATTCTTGTTCCAATAAGTCTGCCATAACTCTCAATATCGTGTAGTTTACGCTTTCTATTGTTAGTTGGTTCAAGAAGAACACCCGTCTCAGAGCAACCTCTCCAATCTTCTTCCAAGTCTACTAAAGAGACTAGCGCCGGGCAACCACCGCCCCACCTTATGGGGGCAAAAAACTCTCACGGCAGAACTAGGGTTTTGGGAACCCTAGTTGCTGGAGAGAAAAATGACTGAAAATGTTAATAATATCAATTTTGTATGATCAATTATTATATAAATTAAGATATTAATGGTTAAATTTTTAACATAATTCTCTAAACAATAGATAAATAAATACGGAGGGACTAATGTTTATTGATAAATAAAAACTGTCAAATTGGACGACGAATCATTGTACAATTGTCTTTATACTACAGACCAGGGATAGTAAATTAGCAATATTGCATCCCACCCAGTTTTCAAAAAGGAAAAAAAGAATATCATCATACCATATTTGATGATTAATTGAATCCACCAAATCCTAAAGAAGATAATATAATGAGGTTAGTAGGTATGGATTTGATACAAATAGCAGGCCTCATGAATGCAGACAGTAATGTACAATAGGTTAAATCAATTAAATTAATACAAGGTAGAGTTTCAAACTTTTTAGACCTGCAGCATATAGTAGGTAAAATCAGATATCATCCTGTATTTTATTACCCTTTTCATCAAAATTTAGTAAAATTGGAGTAATTACACCTTTCATCTTTTATTTTCAAAACTTTTAGGTGAAAAACTTACTGCCTACATCTCTAAAGAATTGACAAATTATGCAATTTTTTATCACTTCTTTTTTTATCAATTTTATAATTATAATAATTGAAATGCTCACTTTGTTCGTCATTAATGAACATATTTTATTAAATTTTATATTTACCTTTTTTATTGGATAGTGTTAGGGGCATATTTGGTAAAGTCTCATTTTTTTTACTCCTATTCTTATGCACATTGACTTTCAAAAGTAATTAATTAATTATCCTAACTAACCTGTTTAATAGTCGGGCCGGGTCGTGGGTCAAGCCAGTTTAGTCAAAGGTTTCTGACCCGTCGGCCCGAGCCCGACCTTTGGGCCACATACCCTTGACCCAAGTCCTTTATAAGAAAGATTTTTTAATACAAAAACCTTAAAATTTATGTATTTAGTCGGATCGTCAGGTCGGGCCGTGTCGGTCACAAAAAACTAAAACTTCATTGAGATTTTTTATTAAATTTATGTATTTTGTCGGGCTGGGCCAGCTAACAGACCCTTGGCCCAAGCCCAACCCGGCCATACTTCGGGGCCCCAATTTTTACGGTCCAAGCCGGGCCACTTTCTAAAATTGTGACATTGACCCGCATTTTTTCGGGCCGGGCCGGACGGGTTCCCTGCCCATTGATCCTAACTATCGATTTAGGGACGGAGGCAGTATTGACTTTTCATTGTACGTACTTTCCCACTCAAATAGCACCATTGATCCAAAATGATAACGAGAACAGAATGAGAATTTATACATACCTCCGCTCTGGTTTTAGACATTTATAAAACTATCCTAATTTTTTGAGTTACAATTTAATTCCTGGGAAATTTTTATCCAATATAATTTAGCAGATTTTCTAGAGACTTTTCTGGCGAAGTTAATAATAATAATAATATTAACGAGCCGCCTCGAGCTTATTGCGAGCCGAGTTTGTCGAGCTTCCCGCCGAGTTGGCTCGCGAGGGCTCACGAGCCGACTTGGCTCATTGCCAGCCCTAGACGCAATCATCGTTTTTTATTCAACACTATATTATTACAAATTTATATAATTGTCTACTTATTTGAACTATTTTTCTTGCGCTCTAATTAAAACCATATTATTATATTAAAAAGATATTAATTGATAAGCTTGAATTTTACAAATATAAATATCACTATAATTTGCATAAAATTATACTGTTATCTACTATTTTTTATATTTTAAAAAATGTTTAAAATAAGTATAACAGAAGGTGTTGATTCGATAAAAGTATTACTTACTTGTGTTCATTGACGTAATTTACTTATTCCAAACTTCTTATAATTAATAATTAATATCTATTATTTAAAAATTAATGTCAAAAATCATAATAAATACCAATTTAATGAAGAGTAAAACACATAAATAATATTTAGGGGAAGATTGGCATCATGCATCACCCAAAATAAAGAAAAATCGAAACAAAATCAAAGACAACATGCAACAGCTATATATATCTAAGCAGAAAAACAGAGGCCCGATTCTTTTCTGCGGTTGCCAAACTGCGGTGCCACAACCTACCGCAGTTTGCCACAATCCGCCACATTTTATCACAAATCATTATTTTTCTCTCTCCTCACTTTTCTCTCTCCTCACTTCTCTCCTCTACTTTTTACATCCTCTCTCTTCACCTACCCCACATCCCAATAACCCACCATAATTCCACCATATCCGCCACAATTTCACCACACCTCACCACACCATTCCGCAAAATACCGTATAAAAGAACAGGCCAGAAAACAACATAGCAAAACAAAGCATAGACAAAAACACCAAATACACTGCAGAAGCCCTAAGAGTTGTCAGTCACCTAGGTTAACAGCAGACAACAGTAGCCAGTAGCAGTGGTAGAACATCAATTTAGCATTTTGTAGCCCCATCAACATCTGCAATAGCCTTCAACTTTGGCACATTCATAATATTGTAAAATTCAAAATATTCACTCCGTATTAATTGTCATAATTTTGAGATTTACCGTCTTCAATATCACTCTTTAATTGATAATATTTTTTACAAAATATATTATTAATAATTCGATATTATACTTTTATGATAATATTTTTGTTATAAATCTAATTGTGGCAATTTTATGTAGCAATTCATTGTACATATTGAGAAATTTATGTTCAAAATTTTTTAAAATTTGACTGTGCGATTTTAAAAAACGGTAATTAATATGAAACAGAGGGACTATCCTTTAGAATGTTGAAGAAATTTAATACAAATAGCCACGTACAGAGATAGGGTGGGAACTTTTAACCCTATTCCCTGGGCCACTGATCCATTATAAAAGAACACTAGTTAGCTTATACTCCTTCCATCTCTAAGATAACTTACTACTACATTTTCAAAGATTCACGGTCAGTTAATAATTTTATATATAATATTTTATTAAGAATTGTAATTATATATTTTTCTAATGATATTTTTTCCAATAAATCTACATATCAACAAATTACCGATTAAATTAAATTTTCGTCACAAAAACAGAAAAATTAATACAGGAGGAAGTATTACAAATGATCAATATTGTTAGCAATATTTTTAATTGATTCAGTACTTGTTGATAAAGTGTTTGCAAAGGTGTACTTTAATACAAATGAAGAGAATGTAAATGGGAAGTTATTGGCCATAGGTAATAAATACAAATGAAGAGATAAATGCTAAGACAATAATGTAAATGAGAATGTAACTGGGGATAGGTGGACAATATGTCTGGATCAGGAACAAACATTCAGCCTCAGGGATACAGACAGTAACATGGATAAATCAACTTTGGTAAATTCAATTAAATATACTACTATGTATCAAAATGTTTGTCATTTGATTAGACGGTTAATTATTCACAAATTAAAATAAATTAAAATATGAAATTACCGTCATTAGAAAGATAACTTATTAAGAATTGGGATTTTTGCTTTTTGGACCCTGTATTTTGGGGGTATTTACATTATGGACCCCCATGTTTCAAAGTTTGCAATTTGAACCCTAAACTTTATTTCCGACAACATTTTGGACATAATTAGGGGGTTCCGGCCAAAAGAGGCACTTATTGTAGTTTGACTCATTTTTTCTTCCAATATTGCCCCTTAATAATTTATGAACTTCCTAATTTACCCTTATTTTATTTATACATTAATTTACTTATTTATTTATCACTATTATAGATCTCACGTTTGTTTTATTTGACAATCTCCCTCATCTCTTTCTTTCCTCTCCTCGTTGCTCGACTCCCCAGTGACACCATCTCCATTATCAAATCAAACCTCACCATCTCAGTTTGCCATCTCCATCTCGTTTCCTCCCGTCACTCTCCCCCCTTGAAACATCAACTTGGAACCCAACGTTGACCCTCGAACTCTCTTCTAACTTCAAATCTGCAACCACCTGTTGGAATCTCCATTGCCAGATTAAGGGGAAGCTTTGCATACCATAAAGGGGAACGACTAGATCGAATACCACCAGAAGAATTTGGTAAGTATAGTTGCATATTTATATTATTTATAAAACCTAAAATTGATTTCGTTTTGATTTGGTGAAGAAATTGGTGAATCTGTACAAGCTAATGAATTGAGATTTCGTTTTGATTTGGTGAAGAAGCTAATGAAACTATATTTCTGTTTGAACAAGCTAATACACTAAAAATATGTACTCAAAATCTGAACAAGCTAATGAATTGAAATATAAATGTATAAATTATTTTTTGGTTTGAATTAGGGTTCGTAAACCCCAATTTGGAAGCGTGACAATTTTGTGGTTATGGTGAATGAGAGATGAATAATTGTGTTTAGGTGAATGTATTAATTTTTTTCGTTGGAATTAGGGTTCATAATTTGCTTAATTTTTGGTTGGAATTAGGGTTCATAATTTTCTTAATTTTTGGTTGGAATTTGGGTTCATAAACCCCAAATTGGAAGTGTGACAATTTTGTGGTTATGGTGAATGAGTGAAATTTTTATTTTGGTTGGAATTAGGGTTCATAATTTTCTTAATTTTTGGTTGGAATTAGGGTTCATAAACCCCAAATTGGAAGTGTGACAGTTTTGTGGTTATGGTGAATGAGTGAAATTTTTATTTTGGTTGGAATTAGGGTTAATATTGTTTGGTTGTGGTAAATCATAATTGTCAGGGAAAACTTGAAATTTTGATAGATGAATGACAGAGAACAGAGGAAAGAGTAGTTAATTTGAAATTTATATAACATAATAGTCACGAGAAACATAATAGTTAATATAACAAAAAAAATGTTAAAAAATTGCAAGTTCCATATTTATATTTCCTTAACTATTAAAACCATATTTATCTTTAGATGGAATGCAGCTCGAGTTCAATGGATTCCAGGGGCATATATTATTGTCGAAAATGCAAAAGTGGAACAGATTTGCAACGACGAATTTCCAAGACAAATTTGAATTACTTAAGGCCTTATTGGTGCTGTAAAAGGTGTGGTGAGTTCTTGTGTTGGGTAGAAGGTGAACGCAGTCGACAAGAAATGGGTCTGGTTGGAGGGCCAACTGACAAACGCAACAGTGGAAGGGATAAGACTGTTGGAGGGCCAAATGAAGAAATGACAAACGAACAAGGACGCAATTCAGTTGACTGTAGTCGAGTTGTTGAAGAATTAAGTGCATTTAGGGCTGAAGTTAGGCAATGGTTGATGAAAATATATGATGTAGCTAAAGTTATGTCTTTAGTGTGTTGTGGTATTTTTTTGGTTGTCTTGGTTGCTTTACTCAAGTAAGCTAGATGTGGTTTGGGTGTCCTTGTTTTATATTGTTAATGTAAGACTATTTGATGGGTAATATTATGTGCAAGTTATATTATGATGGGTACTATTATGTATAAGTTATATTATGTTAATGTTTTTAATGTAAGTTATATTATTTGGGTGTGCTTGTTGAGTTCACCACTATTTAGTTAATTCTAATATGTGCAAGTAACGTAATTTGGGTGTCCTTGTTGAGTTCAATGGGTTAGTTTATGTGTATGGATGGTAATATGTTTTGATATTAATTGATACTAACATGTGCAACTATTATTATGTTTGGATATTAATTGGTATTAATATGTGCAACTATTAATGAGTAATGGTTTGGATAGTCCCAAAAAAATCTCAAAAGATGAACAAAATGGAAAGGGAACATATTAACAATTGATCTTAACATCCCAAAATATATAGCATGAAATTGAACATTGCCCGAATAAAGTCATAAAGGCAAACATTGTATCTGATAGTGGGGCGAGGGTTATACAATTACTAGAGCCCCCAACAAAATACGTACGTATCACCTGTCCATATCTAGCTGACAGATGTCCAAAAGAGTGTTCCATGACTAATGGACACGTATAAAAACATGTCAATATCTACGACAGTGTTCCACCACTAATGGACACGTACAAAACCTGTCAATATTTACGACAGTGTTCCACGACTAATGGACACGTACAAAAACCTGTCAATATCTACGACAGTGTTCCACAACTAACGGACACATACAAAATATGTCAATAGATAACAAAGTGTTCCCAAATAGATGGACACACAAAATATGAATCACCAACAAACACTAGTTATATTTGTCAAATTTGTTGTCCAACATCTCTATCCTCTTTCTTACTTTTGCCGCAATGGATTGAAGCTTGTCGCGCTTTGCTTTCTTGGACGTAATGGAAATCTGGCAATGGAGAATCCAAAAGGTTACTAAGCAAATAGAAGTCACCAAAGCTGTACACAACAATCGAATTCTATTAAGCAAATTGAAGTGACATCCAATTCACCTTGATACAAAACTCAACTCAAACCATCCAATTCAAATCACAATCAAACCATTCAATTCAAATGACAGCCCAATATTCCATTTCAGCAAGTTATATTTAGCAATGTTAACTTGGTAGAAAACTTCATTTTTGGACTTTTTTAAGCCAACAAGTTACCTGAGATGTGCTTCCGGAACCATGAGCCTCATAACTCCTCTTGTTGGACTGTTTTACGATAGTAGTAGCCCTTCTTGGTGCTTGCTTTGTAACCTTTGAAAGCATACATCATTCAACTTAGTCATGGATAATAAATATGGTGAGTTGTCCTAGTGTGACACGGATAATATTACCTGACTTGTTATTCCAGACGGGAGGCTAGAACTGAATTGAACGCCAGTCCTCAAGGTGGATTGCTTCCTAGGACTTCTTCTAGGATTCTATAAAACCAATAAAAAAACTCTATTATTCATTTTAATTTCATTATAGATGTCTGTTGTTGTCCATTTCATTGGTGATGAAATGTTGAATAGTTTAATTGGTTTGTGTTTAATTGTGTTGAAATACAATTCTATAATAAAATTGTGTTGAATAATTTCATTAACAGTCTGCTAGGTTTTTTACTTCATTCTCCCAGAGGTGGTTGTTGCTCCACTCTATTTTTTTTCCTAAAGTTAACAAGGCCACATCCCAATATTATTCATCCAAAATAGGAGAACAAATGGCAACATCCAGGCTGCACTCAACAATCCATCAAAAGCATCCAAGATAGAACCAAAGAAAAAAAAAGTCCATCATTCCCCAATTCAATCCTGACTTTCAATATAACAAGTTGAGCACTATTTTTCTAATCCTAGGTCATATTTCAACTAACAAGTCCACAAGAGCTAATTATATATACAACAGTAAAGACACAATGAATTATATATACTACAAGTCCAAAAACAAGTGTGTAACTCAGTTGGGGTTGGTTTAAAACTTTTGCAAAATAAAACTAGTGTATAACAAGCCAAACCTGATTAGTTTCCTGAGAAGAAGCTATGCCACTGCCATTCGTGCTTCCAGAGGGGAGACTACAACTGATTTGAGCAACATTCCTCAAGTTGGATTGCTTCCTAGGACTCCTTCTAGGTATCTTACAAAACCAAAAACAAGTGTGTAACTCAGTTGGGGTTGGTTTAAAACTTTTGCAAAATAAAACTAGTGTATAACAAGCCAAACCTGATTAGTTTCCTGAGAAGAAGCTATGCCACTGCCATGTTTTCTGGGGCTTCTTCTGATGGGAGTACTTTGTTGACCAGAAGATGCAGCCTTGTTCAATTATAACCCTCATTCTTGATGTGCCTAATCCAAATCCCCTGTTGAACCATGTAATCCCTAAGCACCTCAAGAAACTTGGATTTATCTATGAACATGTCCCCCGGCCTAAGTACAATTGAGCCATCCTGTTCTGGTTCCCACAGTCTATCATCATCTCCCACATAACCATCTGAGTCACTATCTGAATTAAAAATCTCATCCTCTGGAACCAATGATGCCTCGGACCCATCACTGTCACTGCGAGACTCTCCCACATTAGCCTCAAACTCAGCATCATCCTCATCCTCATCAGCATCACCCTCACTGTCATGACCATCACTGTAGTCAGGGTCACTCTCATCAGCATCTGTCTCAACACCCTCACTCTCATCACCCTCGTTCACATGAACATTCTCAATCAATATATCCTTCCCATGAGGTGTTATGTTGGGTTGTGTGTTTGGAGTGTTCAATTGGGAGAAAGTAATTTCACTCAAAGAAGGTTGTTGGGACAAACTAATGTCACCAGGGTTCCCTGAGGTGAAATTGTCTTGACACGGTTCAGAAACAGGATTACCATTAGGTATGTCAACTGACAAATTAGCACCAATGCTCCCTTGTAGGTTGTCCCAAAACTCAGGACTTATTGTACTCACCTCCATTGTACCTCCATCTCCTAAATTTTTAATCTGGTCATTAGGTACAGGATCCTTCCCTAAACTACCCTCCAAATCCATAATCATCTTGTCAACAAAAAGAGAATTGCTCCTGAATCATGAACTCTATTTTGTTCCTATTTTTCCACCTCTCAAACACACTAAGCAAGTCAGTCTCATTGCTCACAGGCCACTTAATGTGATGCTTTCCAGGTGTGTCGGATAATATAGCAAGAAATTTTGGCTTGTGTGGTTTAAGAGGTTCTGAATGCAGAAAGTTGTATGCATCCTCAGTTAAATCAGCTATGCCATACTTATCTTTATCTCTCATATACTCTGTTGACCACTTCTTATACTTAAACACTATCACCACCTCTGTGTTGTATTGATCTATACAAACCAAACAGATACATTAAACAAAGTTTAAAACATTTAAACAAATGTTATAATATACACACTAATAATATACACATTTATAATATGCACATTAAAACTTTGACAGTAGAGTCTTCTACCCTCTGTTTCACAAACATGAACACTATAAAACCGTAAACATATAATGAACAACCAGAAATATATGAACTTTTTGTGTCTCTGTAGAAGACTTCACAGTGCCACATTAGCAAACAACCAACTTTGACTAACTTAACTGACATAACCAAACAACCAACCTTCAATAGTATATATTTTAACCCTGCTTTTAATCCCTGTTGGTATCATTATGATTTGGGTCCCATGAAATCCATTTGAAAACAACAAACATTCCACTTTAAATCTGAAACAGACAGAAGCCGTGAACATGGAAAAGAATAAACACAACAAAGACGTCAAAATCCCTATGAGTAATTAAAACCAATTTCACTTTGGGTACCCTCTGTTTTGGTAAACCCCATGAAAAACGATCAGGCAGACAAGCAACATGACTAATCACAACAAATACATCAAAACCCTAAACAGAAAGGGCCGATTTAAACAGATTTACTTCAAAGTAGGAGGAATCACATATGAAACCAAAAATTACAACAAAGTACTGCTGAAAACCCCTAGAAATAACAACTTTCGAAACACGAATTCCAAATTGCACAAAACTTACAACTAAACCCTAAAAATTCATAATCAACAAAGACTTCAACTTTAAATTCTTACCTGCCATTCTTCACTGTAGCATGCAAAAAATCTATCTTTTCCCTTATGAAAATTTTCCCGCCTCGACGTCTCCTTCCTCTTCTTGCACAACTTCAAAGTGTCTGATCTATGGTTGAACTCGAGTTACTTGTTGTAGGCTCCTAACCAAACGCCATTGATATGGTCATGATGAGGAAGAGAATGACGATTCTGAGAAGGGCTTCGAAGGGTGGGGTTTTTCTGAGAATTTGGAATTGAAAGGTCACAGTTGATGGGATATGCGTTTAATGGGTTGTCAAATAGAAGTCTGCAGTAGTCAATTTCAAAAGGAAACAAAAATAAATGAATAAATGGTATAAGGGAAAATCGGTCAGTTCATGTAATGTTTTGGTCTTCACCGGAGCCCAACTTAAGTTTGGGCTAAATTTTTTTGGCCCATATTATACAGGGTTCAAATTGCAAACTTTGAAACATGGGGGTCCATAATGTAAATACCCCCAAAATACAGGGTCCAAAAAGCAAAAATCCCTTAAGAATTACAATGACGATAATTTTATATTTTAATTCATTATAATTTGAGAGTAATCGATGGTCAAAATTTAATCAAATGACAAACATTTTGGGACGGAGATGGTAAATATAAGTATCACTTTATCAAAGTTACATAGTACTTACCCATTATCATCTGTGTAAAAAGACAACTATATACATGAATTAAAATATATACATGTGAACTTTTGTTGATAAATGTCTACAAATTAATGTACATGTGCTATCGTGCTTAAAATACCATATATAGTTCTAAACTCTAAAAGGAAGAAGGCAAGCTGTTGGCATATATTGTAATGATTATAAGGAGATAAATGCTCAGGTTTTACCAGTACAAAACTAGGGTTTGTCCATCCATTCCTAATGAAGAGAATGTACTAAATGTGGTTAGGTGGACAATTTACTTATTTATTACTAGAATTTGTGATCAACAAAATAAATAAATAAATAAATAAATAAATAAATAAATATTCTAGAATTTGTGACCACAATACTTTGAGTAGCATTGAATTTCTCATCTCAATTGTTATTAGACTCACGTGACAATATTAGTGTGTTGACAAGGATGATTAGGGAGAGGCAATGGACCGGGTCTGGGTTAAATCCAGCTGGACTCAAACCCAGATCCACAACTTTTTCCGATTCATACTCAACGGCGCATCTAGGCTTTCGAATTAGAGGTGTTCAATACATTAGTACACACATTTGAGCAATTTTTATTGCCCAAAATTTTATTTGATTTGGCAATTTGTTTGAGAATCAAGGGTGACCATGGCCACCATCACCCCATATGGGAATCCGCTAGTGCCCATACCCGACCCATTGTAATATATCATGTAAAATTACAAATATGAATTATCATGAGCTCATCTCATGTTAAATTATCGAGAGACTCACTCATTTCGATCAGGCAGATATTTTTGATATTTTAAATTGACTAATAAATCATATTAAATTGGTTTTTTAATATAGATGTGACTAATAGTTTATTAATGAATAACTTTTATCAGAGTTGCTACAAATAAATTAAATTATTAGTCATACTTTGATTGATGTTTATAAAACGTCACCATAAAGTTATTAGTTTATTTACTTTTTAATTGAAAGTTCTATGAATTACCCATCAATCAAAGTATGACTAATAATTTAATTTAATTCATATGACATTTCCTAACTCTTTAATTGATGTTTAATTATTATTATTAAGAGTTGCTACATATGACATTTTTACTCTTAATAATAATCCATATGACATTTCCTAACTCTTTCTTAGTCAACCCATAAACTTTTTTACCCTGATATTAATTTATATAACTTTCAATTAAATATGAATTGACATTTTTACCCTTAATAATAATTCATATGACATTTAAACCCCAAACTTTTTTCTACTTTATTTCTTTGAAAAACTCAATCCCTCCCCATATTCTGAAAATGAAAACCCAATTATAAAATATCAAGGGTAAAAAATCAATTATAATGGAAGAAATATCTTATAATGAAAATGAAAAATGAAAATGAATTAATATCAATGGTAAAAATGTCAATTCATATTTATCATTTTAATGTTTGCTGGAAAAATCAAACAAAAATCAAATATAAAATATATTAGGAGGTTTAAATATATGAACACTTAAATGCCAGGTAAGGTAAAAATTATTTCATAATATCGGGTGCGTAAAAATTATTACCACAAATGTCAGGTGGGGTAAATATAATTTACGTTAAGAGATAATTATATTTACCCTACCTGACATATGTGGTAATAATTTTTGCACACCCGACATTTGAGAAATAATTTTCACCCTACCTGACATTTAAGTGATCGTAAATTTAAACCACCTAGGATATATTATAATGGTTTTTTGTGGGATTTTCTGGCAAGTATTAAAAAAATGAATAGGAAGTGACATGTTTACCATTGCTATTAATTCATAGTATTTTAAATTAAAAATGAAATTACGTATTTACCCTTATAGAAGACGACAGTGAGAAGAGTGGAGTGATATATTTCTTTTTTAGATCGACAGTCTTTTCCCATTTTCCCACACAAAACAATTGAAGGCAATATTGTCATTTCAATCGCAATCTTAAGGGCAATTTGGTATTCACATAATTATATAGGGGTATCATTGTATTTTTATATCTCCGATGACAAGTTACCGGAATTTGACACAAAAAAACACTTTCACTAAATGTCAGGTAGGATGAAAATTATTTCTCAAATGTCGGGTGTACAAAAATTATTACGACACGTAACTCAACCTTCCCCATATCAACAACTTCTGTTATAAAACCCTACTCAAGTAGTAAACCTTCCCCATCTCTCTCTCTCTCTCTCTCTCTCTCTCATCTTCTCTCTGGTCTCCCTCAAATACAAAAATGGTGTTAATTTGTTCTGCCATAGCAATATTAATATTGTACGCCATTGTTCTCGATCTCCTACTCTTGTATATTGATTCAGATCTGGAAGCTGACTCATATGTGGAAGCTACGAACACAACATTGCTGATTTTCTTCTTACCTCTACTTTATCTGCTGATTCTAATGCTGGGGGGAGAGCTAACTTGGAAGGCAATCAGATTCGTTTACTTCACTCGACCATTTCAAGTTGGCGACCGCTGTCTCATTGATGGATATGCCGTTATTTTTTTAAACCAACCTTCTTATTAATTCCACTAATTTTCAATTACTACCTCAGCTCCGTCCCATATTGTTTGTCCATCCAACCATATTTAAAACTCCAATGGTCATGGGAAATTGGGTGAAAAATGTGTAATGTACCAGAATTGCCCTTACTTTTCTCATGTGAAAAAAAATAAAAAAGAAACAAAAGAGTATTTATTAGAGGTATAATAGGAATAACAATCATTGGAATGATTAGAGATACACATCTACTCTACAGTCTTCAAAAGGGAAGCTGATCATCTGACAGCGGTCTACTGGAATCCGGCTTTGGCCAGTAAAACCATCACCAACTACAGCCGAAGATAAGCTGATCCCTAACATGTAATTCGGAGTGTACGATCTAGTGCTTTATTTCAAGTTAGGGATCGAATTAATCAAGGAGTTGACAGTAGCAATTAAGTAAGAGTAGCCTCAAGAATAGCAGAAATGGACATCGTACGTGTTTATTGTTGAATGTTAATTAAAACTTTCATATTGATATTAAGTAAGCAAAAACTTTCTGTTTAGTACTACTACGGAGTAATATTTAGCATTTGTATGTTCACATTTCGCTTGTGATTTCTTCAAGCTTTAGGGTATCGTTCTAGGGTTTTTTGCTTTTTGGACCCTATATTTTGGGGTATTTACAATCTGAACCCTCATGTTTCAAAATTTACAATTTGGACACTATACTTTGTTTCCGGCAACAATTTGGACATAATTAGAGGGGTCCGGCCAAAAGAGACCCTTATTGTAGTTTGACTGATTTTTTCTTCCAAAGTTGCCCCTTAATTATTTCTGTACTTCCAAATTTACCCTTCATTTATTTGGTTTTCTGGGAGTTTGGAGTTGAATAGTCACTAAGGATGGGATATGCGTATGGGCTATGAAATTGAAGTCTTCAGTCTAGTCAATTTCAAACGGAAATTCAAAATAAATGAATAAATGAAATAAGGGTAAATCGGTCAGTTTATGCAAGATTTTGGTCTTCACCGGAGTTAAACTTAACTTTGGACTAAATTTTTTAGGTCTATATTGTATAGGGTCTAAATTATAAACTTTGAAACGTGGGGGTCCTGATTGTAAATACCCCCAAAATATAAGGTCCAAAAAGCAAAAAACCCATCGTTCTACGATGGATTATGTTTTGTTTTTCCGCATTAACTGCATGCCCACTGAACTATACAGTACTATGTTGGTTGTGCAAACAATAAGATAGAGGATATTCGTTGGAAATGATAAATGTCTTGCGCAATATACATATTAAGTGTCTTGTCATGGTATAAAACCTATATATTTTTAAATTAAATTGAAAAAAAAACATTACATAATCGGTTTATATAACTATAATAATATATAAATGGTAAAAAATCACACTTATATATATATATATTAAAATTTACAAAAAGACGTTTAAAATATGTCCAACGGATGGGGTTCAATTTTAATTGTTGGCGTAGCCAACATGTTACAAGCTTCTTATAATTGATAATTAATAGTATCTAACAAAAAATTTGGGATTAAAAATGAAAATACGTATTAGTTTTATAAAAAGGAAGACATTTAAATAGTGTATTGGGGCAAGACACATTACATCACCCTTCATCTTGGCAACAAATTGGAAAGGAGTGTCATATTCACTGGCTTAGAACTCAAAGGAAGAGTTCAGGGCTCAGGCCATGTTCTTTTCTGCGGTTGACAAATCATGCGATCTGTTCACCATGATTTCCACAACTCACCATGATTTGCAAATCATTACTTTTCTCTCTCCTCACTCTTCTCTCTCTTCATTTTTCTCCTCTACTTTTTACATTCTCTCTCCTCACCTATCCCACATACCAATAACCTATCACAATTCCACCACACCCCACCACAATTCCACCACACTCCACCACACCACACCGCAAAATACTGCAGAAAATAACAGGGTCAATGGAATGAAAAAAAAAGTAGGAGAGGGAAGATAGGAGTTTCATTAGTAAAGTTCCAAATTGTACATGTCCTCAGCAATGCATATGGAAAGCGAGAGTTTTTGGTACAATTTACCATTATACTTTTACAAATATGAAGAAATGTCTTTTTACCTTTCCCCCCTCACATTATGTTCTTAAATTTAGATTGTTTGTCAAATGTGTACTAATTAAATTGATACATTACCAGGTGGCAGGTACTATAGGTAAAATGTATATTAACTTGTTTTTTTTAAAAAAAATGAATAAAAGAAAAAGAAAATACAAAAAATCAAATAAGAATTAGGGTTTTCTTTTTTTGTGAAGGACGATAATTTAATGATGCGCTTGTAAGGCTGATAATTTATTTACTTAGTTGTTAAGTACGTATTATCATCGGTTTGTGGTGTTTAATTATGGGCTTAATATATATGTTCGAATGAATGTAGCAATTCCATCATGATAATTCAGAGCAACTTCAAAACAGCAGGCTTCTAATTGTTAGCATTAGCCTTTAATGATTTACTCACTCTATTCTTTTTTATTTACCATTTTCACTGTCAATCTTTAATCAATAATTTTTAATATAAATTTTTTATAAAAATACAATATTATACTTTTTTTAATAGTGTTTTTCATTACAAATATGCTAATGACATCAATTTTGTATGATAAATCATTATACAAATTAAGATATTAACGGTCAAAATTTTAAAACAATTCTCTATACTATAGATAAATAAAAACCGAGGGAATAATATTAGTTGATAAATAAAAACTCTATATGATGAATCATTGTATAATTGTCTTTATACTACAGACAAGGGATAGCAAATTAGCAATATTACATCCCACCCAGTTTTCAAAAAGAAAAAAAAGAATATCATCCCACCCATATTTGATGATTAATTGAATCCACCAAATACTAAAGAAGAGAATATAATGAGGTTAGGTGCACAATAAATAGGTAAGGATTTGGTACAAATATCAGGTCTCTTGGATGCACAGTAATGTACAATAGGTAAAATCAAATAAATACAAGGTAGAGTTTCAACCTTTTTAGACCTGCAGTGTTTGTATAATAGTTTAAATCAAATAAATACAAGGTAGAATTTCAACCATTTTACACCTGCAACCTGAATTTTTCGGTATCTCTCTGCAGATATCATATTTCATTTACCCTTTCCATGAAAATATACTCCCTCCTTTTTATATTACTCATAGTCTTTGGAAACTGTATAGTCAATTTCAAATATTTTGACCATAAATTTTTCAATATATACAATGACTTACTAAATAAAATAAAATTATCATTATCAGATTCGTAACCAAAAATACTATCGTAAAAACATAATATTACAATTGTTAATGAAATATTGTGTAAAAAAATTATCAATCAAATAATGACATTGGAGACCGTGAAAATTAAAATTATGACAATTAATATGGGAACGAAGTGAGTAGTAAAATTGGAGTAATTACCCCTTTCATCTTTAATATTTTTCAAAACTTCTAGGTGTTAGAGGCATATTTGGTAAAGTCTCTTCTTTTCTTTTTTTTTTACTCTTTTTCTTAAACACATTGGCTTTCAAAAGTAGTTATCCTAACTAGACATGTTCAGCAGTCGAGTCGGGTCGGGTCGGGCCGCGGCCAAGTCATGGGTCAGGCCAGTCCAGTCAGAAGCTTTTGACCCGTCAGCCCGAGCCTTGCCCGACCCGACCTTGGGCCAGGTACCCTCGACCTGAGCTCTTACCCTGCGGGCCACGGTCCGACAACTTTATATGAAGGTTTTTTTTTAATACAAAAAACCTAAAATTTATGCATTTAGTCAGGTCGTCGGACCGGGCCGGTTCAGGTCGTCGGACCACTTTCTAAAATTATGGCCTTGACCCGCATGTTTTTGGATCGTGGCAGAACGGGTCCCCACCTATTGAACAGGTCTAATCCTAACTATCAATTTAGGGACAAAGGTAGTATCGACTCAAGTAGCACTTTCTAAAATCATCGATCGCACGTACTTTTCTACTCATATAGCACCATACATTGATCCAAAATGATAAGGAGAACAGAATGAGAATTTGTACATACCTCCGCTGAAGTTTTAGACATTAATAAAATCATCCTAATCTTTCGAGTTACAATTTACTTCCTGTGAAATTTTTATCCAATATAATTTAGCACATTTTCTAGTGACTTTCTGGCGAAGTTAATAATAATAATAAGAAGAAGAAGAAGAAAGATTTTTGGATGATAATATACTAAACTTTTGAGAATGGTTTTATAGTCTAACACGATCCCTCACGCGAATGCCCTTTAGGCTTGAAGCGTGGATGCTGCAAAAGCCTCCTCCACCTTGCGCAAATGAATATGGGGGCTGCTGAGATTTAAACCTGAGACCTTTTGCTAAGGTCTAGCTTTGCTACCATGTAGAACCATCTCAACCAAAAGGTTAAGCCAATGGTTGAAGCCTAAGAATGGTTTTATAGTTTAACAAATTTAATGATCACAAGCCTTCCAGCCTTGGGCAAACAGTGACCTTTCCAATTGGCCAGCTTGGACTGAATATTGTTCAAGATGGGAGTCCAAGAGCTTCTTCTTTTCATGTTTGCACCAAGGGGGATGCCAAGATACATTATAGGCAGGCATGACAGTGCACAACCCAATTTTTTTGCCATCTTTTTGCCCCATTGCTTATCCTTGCCACAATACATTCAATGATGATTTGGAGTAATTAATTGCAAGCCCAGCAAATTCCTCAAAAGCTTGGAGGATGACTTTCAAATTCAGCAACTCAATTTCACATGCTCTAGAGAAGATGATAGTGTCGTCAGCAAATTGGAGATGCGTAATTTCTACCTTCTTAAGGCCCACCGCAAGGCCACAGAACTCTCCCATCCTAACTCCCATTAGAACTAGACAATTAAGAACCTCAGCTAGTAATTCAAATAATAGTGGAGATCGGGGGTCCCCTTGTCTAAGACCACGGCCAATTTAGAATGACTTTGTGGGAGAGCCATTGATGATAATCGAGAGTCGTGCAGATGTAACACATTTTATGATCCATGAGATCCATTTTTTGCCAAAACTAATGTGTATAAGCACCTTTTTCAGTGCATCCCAATCAACAGAATCGTAAGCCTTTTGAAAATCAAGTTTTAGCAGAACGTACACCTTCTTTTTTCTTCATTTTCAACCAGCCGACCACATCTACAACTACCAAGACACCATCAAGGATTTGTCTTCCAAGGATGTAGGCAGACTAAGCTTCACTGACTAGCTTGCAGATTACTTGTTTCACTCGGCAACTAAGAATTTTTGCAATCACCTTGTAAATGCTGCTAATCATGCTGATTGGCCTGTAATCCTTAATGTCTTGGGCTCCACTTTTCTTGGGGATTAAGGTTACCCAAGTGTTGTTTATCACTTCAGCAGAATTCCATTCTCAAAAAACTCAAAGACGCATTTGGTGAAGTCCTCCTCTATGTCCGACGAGACTGTTTTAATGCCCTTGAAGTTGGAGGCTTCATTACATCAAGGGGTGAGCAATGTTGGCATGGGTACCT
The DNA here is from genome assembly GCA_029582165.1 of Portulaca oleracea. Taxonomy (NCBI): domain Eukaryota; kingdom Viridiplantae; phylum Streptophyta; class Magnoliopsida; order Caryophyllales; family Portulacaceae; genus Portulaca; species Portulaca oleracea. Next base: position 6,098,933 of record CM055883.1, on the reverse strand, counting down.
TATTGTTAAAATTCTTGGATATAGTCCCCACTCCAGTTTCAATTGGATCCTAAAAATTTGAACTGCATCCTGAAGTTAGGATCCAGTTTGGGATCCAATGGATACTCGCTTCTCACTTGAGTATCCGCTACCTAGTTGGAAAACCTCACATAATTTCATTTTATTCAAAAAAAAAGTTAAACTCACAGAATGTCTTGGTTTTTCAAAGAAAATGTTAAACTTACAATAATGAAATATACTATTTGAAAAGTCATAAATCATATTTATACTTCCTTCCTCCAAATCTTTTTGAAAACTCAGAAATTATAATATCAAGACTCAAGAGCAGATTTTAGAATGATGAGTACTACAATCCTCAATTGTCTGTCAAACACAATAAAATAAGGTGTGGGCACTCAGCAATTAGGATTTTTCGACAAAGAGATAGATATACTCTCATGAGATGGGATTGAATTCTTAGAATTGGATCCATATTCCTGATTTAAAATGACATTTGGCCTGAAACTTCCAAGGTAAGTGGTGGGAGGCAAGTATTTATCAAAAGTTACAGAAATTTACCAAAAGTTGCCGAAACTTATCATGCCTACCAAAACTAACATTATATTAGCATACAGACTAAAAATTATTGAAAGTTATTGAAACTTATCAAAACTGATATATTTACCATACCTACCATTTACCACTGAACTTTACAGACCCCTTAGGTTTTTAAAACATAATATTAGGATATTTTATTGGGTTCCTAGATCTTGGATCATGGATCCTTGAAGTCCAGATCCACTACCGAATCCAGTCTTAATTGAATCCTAACGTACTTTTATATCCAATTCTGGATCTGGCTAACCAAGATTCGGTTCCAAAATCACTAGATCCTACTGATTCAGGATTCAGATCCAGGTACCTGTTTTTCTACTCATCACACTCATTTATATCTGCTAACAAGCTATCGACTAAACTATGTCAGAGGAGAAATTAAGTAAACATTTGATCCTATCTTTTCTCGTAGCTTAGCCAGGCTATCGTTTTAATTAACACAAGTTTTGATTCGCACGCAGTGCGTGCATCGATTGTTATATTTATTTTATTTTTGTGTGTGTATATATACACGCAAAAAATAAATTAATTTAAAAATTGATGCACGCAATGTGTGCGAATCAAAACTTGTCTTTAAATAAAAGGATATAAATTGTATCATGTACTTCCTTTTTAAATAATTTTGATCTAAAGTATATTCGAATACTAAATAAAATTTTGTCATCTCTGCCTTTCTGTGAGTATCTCTATGACACGCACACATACTTGATATAATTTATGTCTTTCTCTTATATGCATTATTTAACTTAACACAATCAACATATTAGGTAGATTTTGATTTTTTTTCTCATTTTTTGTAAATGATAGAAAAAATTATATATGCATGATTTAATTTATTTAACATCAACCAACATATTAGATAGATTTTATGATTTTTCTTATTTTCATAAAATAATAGAAAAAATTATATATCCATGATTTAACTTAACCTTAAGTTAATATATTAGATATTTTATAATTTTGATTATTTTAGTAAACAATAGGAAAATAATCAGTTAAGGAATGAGAATGAGAATAAACATAAAAATGGAGGAGGAGAGGTGTGAGGGAGGTTAATTGAGAAATAAGATTATTGACTAATTTTCTTGTTTATAATTAATTTATAAAGAAAAATAAATAGACAAATAAAAAAAAATCATACAACAATTAGTATGTTGACTTAATTATGACATAAAATATTATGTTTATACTATAGGTATAATGAAGAGAAAATTAGGTATATGTTGATACTCTAGGTATAATGTAGTACTAGTAATGATTTTTTTTAAATGAAATTGAATCTTTTCTATAAAAACAGAGATGATTAAAGTTAATATTATACTCTGTACAAAACATAAAAATAAAATAAAATAATGTAAGATAACAACATAGAAACCTAAAAGAATTTTAAAAATAATAATATAATGTAAATTAGGGAAAATAGAAACCCAAAAAAAATATGAATAAAATGACAGTTCCAATGTGAAAGAGGGAAATAGAGAATATATATATAAAAACGTACTAACTAAAAATATTGTGGTCTAGTGGCATAGAAATTGAAAGGTTTTCCCTTACATTAGAGGTTTAAATCTTAGTGGTAGTATAATAATTTCATTGATAACTATTTTTGTGCAAATAAAAAAATTATAATTACGATTCTATCCTTATAATTTATCAATGGTAAGGGGTAAAATGGGCAAAGTGATTTGCGCACCATAAACCCCTTTGGCTTTATATATTACATTACATAGATAGATTTGTACTACTTGAGTATTCTAAATTATATAATTTTACCTCTTAATTTTAATTTACTACACTCTAGTTTGAAATGTTTATATTTTCCCCTTTTTATTGTTTAAAAACTTTATGTTTGATCCTAAGCAAATAAAAATTTAGGACCATAAAAGTAAAATTCTTACATGTGTTAATTAATACTCCCTCCGTTCCATATTAATTGTTATAATTTTGACTTTGACGGTCTTCAATATTACTCTTTGATTGATAATTTCTTGCATAATATAATATTAACAATTGCAATATTATACTTGTATGATAGTATTTTTCGTTACGAATCTAATGGTGGTAATTTTATATAGAAAAATTGTATATATTGAGAAATTTATGGTCAAAATTTTTGGAGTTTGACTGCACAATTTCCAAAGACGACAGTAAATATGGAACTGAGGGAGTGCTTTTAGTAGCATTAAATTTCTCATTTCAATTGTTACCAGGCTCACGTGACAGTATTAGTGTGTTGACAAGGATTAATTATGAAGTGTTCTTAAAATTATATAATTGTTGATGTTCAAAGCCAAGGTTATTCATAGCAGACTATACTATTAGAGCCTCTTTAGATTAGTTATCATTTCTCAAGATACACGTACTAATCACCAATATTGAATGTCAATAATGAGCAATTTGGCTATTCACAGGGAGTTGATGAAAAAGAAGAGGTTATGGTTGGGTCATATTCACTTAGAGTGCATTTGATTGGTCAAAAATCCTGGGGGAAATAGTCTATTTTACTAAGTTGACTTATTTTTCCATCTTTGGTTGTACATTGACTTTGGAAAATTTTTTACAAGGAAAATTTTTCTCCAGGAAAATCTTTCCCACGGAAAACTTTTTGTGAAAAAATTTCCTCAGGATCTTACCAAACGCTCCCATAATCTATTCAAGGATTTATATCGACAATCGATCGAGATTGCTACCAATTAATTTCTTATAGTTCATATATATGTATCTTTCTAGTCAAAAGTCCAATTTCTTTAGAGCCTCATGGCATCAAAAATTGGTTCTTTAGCTAGCTATGTGCATGATACTAGCTCGAACGTTAGGATTGACTTATCAAGTACATACTTTTATATATTGAGCATTAATAGCCATTTATCAGTTCACTTCTAAGCCTTAATGATGTTGGTTACATTCAAGATTCCGGCAAAGAAAAAGAAAAAAGAGTAGCTAAACTCTAAACTTAAATGATTCTTAACAAATTTGTCAAAGCTTAACCAAATGGCACAAGTCTCACTGCCTTGCACTCCTCTTTTCCCTCCTCCATTTTGTTCATTTTTTCAGTAATGCATTGGTCTAATTTATACTGGATGTCAGTCGATCCAATTCACAACCTTGCCATTTCACAAAAACTGGTGATTGAGATCTCCAGAAGTGATAAATTCCAAAATGTTGATCTTCAAGGGAGATGATTCAAACTACATCATTACTACAATGTCTATGCCAGCACCTCAATGGAGGTTTTTTTTTTAATTTATTTATTTAAGAAGAACACCTCAATGGAGTTGTCTCTGAAACCATTGACAGCAAAATTGTGATCAGTGTCTCAAAACTATATGATCAGGGACCAGTCATGATGAATTGCAAAACAGAGCCACAAACAAGCTAGACAAATGATAGCAGGAGATGACAGTTTACATGACAAGCATAACTTACATCCCATGGGTAAAAATTTGACTCTCAGCTAACCACAACTATATCCAGTGGCGGATCCAGGATTTAGAGTAAGTGGAGTCAATAACAATTTGTTAAAAAAAATTAAAATTTAACACCTAAAGTAAGTTGACAAATTAGTCATTCGTAATTCAATTAACTAGCAAGTAGATATTCAAAATTTTAATAATTGACGATCTCCGAAGTCAAATAGAAACATAGTAAATTATGCATCTAATTAGTAAATTCTATTTTCACAACATTTACACAAATTCAATTCATGAATAGGTACTCCTAATTTGTTATTACTCATTTAACAAATAAATAAATACAAACCCTAATTTAGCCGCAAGAGAATTGAGAAAATACTAGAGTGTCACAAGAGTTGAGAATGGATTATAGAAAAATCGTGAATGATAATAGAAACTTAGAACTTAGAGAGTAATTTAAAATAATAAATCACAAGAGGTTGAGTTAAGATAGTGGATATAAAGAGATGGACCGAAAGGTAGCAGCGAGACCAACATGATCGTGATTGGTGGCTACAAAGGACGCACAGAGGCGGTTGCCGTTGGGCGTCGATGGCGGCGAGTTCTCTGACTTTTTAGTTGGTGAGCTCGACGATCAATCGTGATATGGTCTACCATGATATACCTACCTAGATATACCACTCATACCAAATTGTTTTTAAAAATTAATCAATATTGATTATAAAATTCACTATAAATTTTTTAATATTATTAAAAGTTCATCGATATTTTGCAAAATTTTCAAATTTTCACAAAAATTTACTACATAAAAAATTGATATATTTCAATACTAAAATTATACTTACCATGGTATACCACATAACTTGTGGGGAGGGAAGTTTGTAAATAGATTAAATAAGGCAAGTAGGCAACCATAGAGTTAGATGCTACTAGGACTCGAACTCGCATCTTGGTTATTGGAGGGAAGCATTCGATGTTAAAAAAATCTACCATCTGCACATAGCAAGATTCGAACTTGAGCCTCATTGTTAGAAGAGAAGTACGCATGCCACTCAGCTAGTCTTCAACAAACAACTATTTATGCCCAAAATCTCTATATATACATATATACTATTTTTTTTCTTCTAAAATTAGATTTTTTTTTTCAAAATTCCAGTGGAGTCGCTTGACTCCACTGGAAACATGCCAGATCCGCCCCTGACTATATCCCCATTATAGAAATGTTAAAAATACATGCAAATATTCAAATGTGACTTATTTGCTAATTGGTTGTGAACATGCTACTTCAACTTGTGGTGTGAATTTGAGTACTTGATAATGATAGGGACCTTCTAGTATCCATGCGTACCACAAGCATGGAATATTATGTCTCTTACATCGGCTTATCAAGTTCATGGGTAAAAAATAGTTGGATAAAAGTTAAATTCTGATAACCTTTGATAAATTCTGGTAACTTTTGGTAAATTTACACCAATATATCAAAATTAAATTTTTTTATTTTTTTAAATTTGGTAAATTTTGATAAAAACTGGTAAATCTTGGTAAATTAGATTTACCCATAAATTTGAGAGGGTAGATCTAGAAGATAATTCAATCAGTGTGGTAAACAGCACAAGGATGAAGCTGCAAATTTAGTTTGTGTCAGGCTGTGTTTCAACCAGCTAGAGTTACACAAATTGTGTAGCACCTTGTAAGATGTTGTAAAGCGCATATACCAGTAAATATCATGTCAGGCCCAGAACCCAAATCTCTCTCGGCCCACATTCACCCTTTTTGGGCTGAGAAAAAGAAGGGAAAAGGGGTTGGGAGATATTAGATTAGGGAGGTGGGCTTGGGGTAGATGGGTCGATGGGCTGGGAATGTGGGGGTTTAGTTTTAGGTTTTATTTTCAATTTTCATATTTTTCTTTCATTTTCATAATAATAAATAATAATAATTAAAATAATAAAATGACATAAAATATAAAATCAATAAAACCATAATAACAAATCTAATTTTTGTTGAAAACCAAAAAAGGCTCATATTATTACTCTTTCAATGAAATTACACATATCTAAACTTGCCAGATCATAGACAAAATCTGGGTCATTTTCCTCCCCCACTCTCTCTTGAGTATCCATGGAAGTTAAATGGGCTAGCTCATGTGCAATGTGCAATTTTGTTGCTATCCCTACGAACATACTGCCATGATATATTCTCAAAATTGGACCCACATTCAATTACTTCATCAACCACATAACTAGTGAAGGAGTCTCCCCCATCTTTCTTTTTCAACTTTGATATGCCATACAATCTCCTTCAACCTGTACTCTTGTGTATCCCATTTGCAAAACCTTTTTGAGAGCAAATGAGCAAGCCTTGGCTTCTGCCACTTCTGGGTAGGAGAACGTCTCATTTCTCTGAGCTCCGCACATCAACACATCTCCAAGGTTGTCCCGAAGTACAAATCCCCATCCACTTCCACCGTCTTTTCTCCTCCCGACGTCGAAATTTAATTTCACAAGGCCCAGTTCTGGTGGTGTCCAGATCTGGTCCTCTACCTTATTCTGTGGTTTCCCTAATTCTTTTGACTTTCGGTACTCTTCCACCAGATTTATTGCACGATTTTCCGCGTTCGACAACCGACCCATTTTCTTACTATGTATAAAATGATTTCTGGTGTTCCAAACTTCCCACATCACCGCCATGAATTCCCCCAACTCTTCCTTGTTCAGCTTGTCGGCAACCCATTTTATGTAATCAATTATTTCCATCTCCTGAATCTCCCCTGCTTCATCTCCAAAAGGGCTCGAGACCCAAATTTCTTCAAGTAAAGGGCATTTCACCAGGGAATGGAAATTTGTTTCTTCTATCGCACCACATATCTCACAGCTCATCCCAAATTCGTAATCCACCGAGCTAGGTTTCGTTTGGTGGGCAAAGCCCCTTGGGTTGCTCTCCATGTGAAAACCTTCATCCTTGGAGGAACCTTCAAATTCCATATTGTGCGCCAAAACTCCCTCATGATAGTCATACTCGTAGCTGCTTGGTCCCTATTCTTCAAGTTCCGGATCAAATGGTATGTTGTCTTTACCGAGAATATGCCCTCATTGTCAAAGTGCCAAACCAATTTATCTTTTGGCCAAGAGGTACATAAGGGAATCCCAACTATTATATGAGCTTCACAAGGTAAGAAAAGCTCTCTAATGATCCCTTCCTTCCAGCACCCCGGTTTTTTGTCAATAAGCTCCTCCACCTTCATGTTCTCAGGCCATGAAGGGATCGATCTAGATCCAACTGGCTTAAATGAGTAAGGTCTTGGTATCAATCCGTCCTTCCTGATATCCACCGTTTTTCCATCTCCAATTAGCCATCTTGAACCCTTTTTTATCACCTCCTGAACACCCCACAAACTTCTCCATATATAACTCGGATTCCTCCCCAACTCTGCATCGAGGATGTTCCCATTAGGATAGTAGCGAGCTTTTAGTATCTTAGCCGCGAGAGTTGATTCATCCTGTATCAACCTCCCCATTTTCTTTGCCAGTAAAGCCTCGCTAAATGCTTCCAAATCACGGAATCCCATCCCTCCATCTGATTTGCTTTGGACGAGCTTGGCATTGTTGACCCAGTGAATTTTCCTTTTATTTCCCTTTGTCCCCACCAGAACCGATTAATCAGAGATTGAATGGACTTGCAAAAATCGGCTGGGAACTTGAAAATACTCATGGTGTATGTGGAAATAGCTTGGGCCACTGCCTTTATGAGCACCTCCCGACCAGCCCACGAGATCAATCTATCGATCCAACCTGTTAACCTTTTCGCGATTCTGTCTTTAATCGATTGAAAATCTTTCTTTTTAGATTTTCCTACGTGCATTGGTACTCCCAGGTATTTCTCCTGGGCAAGTACTTCCTTTACATCCATTTCTATGGAGATGTCTTCTCTTCGATCTTCAAGAACACCTTTGCTAAAGACCAACGTCGATTTGGGAAGGCTCATCCTCTGTCCCGAAGCCTTTTCATACACCCTCAACAACTTTTTGAGCTCCCTAGCCTGCTCTATGATAGCCTTGCAGAAAAAAATTGAGTCGTCGGCGAAAAGTAAGTGCGAAATACTTGGAGCCTCTCTACATACCTTGTGACCCTTTATCGATCCGCTTTCTTTCGCTTTCCTCAAAAGGCCTATTAGACCTTCCGTAACAAATAAAAAGAGGTATAGAGATATAGGATCTCCCTGTTGGAGACCCCTACTCAGAATGAAAAAGCCCTTAGGATTGCCATGGATCGTAAAAGATAAAGTCGCCGTCTCCATACATTTCATTACGGTATTCACCCATCCCTCTCTGAACCCCATCTTGATCATAATCTTCCGCAAGAACACCCATTCTACTCTATCGTAGGCTTTCATTAGGTCCAGCTTGAGCACCATAGTTGCACTCTTGCTCGTGTTAGCTTGCATTGAATGAAAAACCTCGTATGCTACGAGGATATTATCTATTATAAGGACTTTGGGGAGGATCTTTTTGAGTTTGTTGGTGATAACTTTGGTAACCAACTTATATACAACATTACATAGACTGATAGGATGGAAATTTGCCAGAGATGTAGGTTTGTTTACCTTAGGAATAAGGACTACATTTGTGTGATTCAAGTTTCGAGGAATATCACCTCCTCCCAGAATATGAAGAACCAGCTTGGTCACATCAAGGCCCACCACATCCCAGAATTGTTTGTAGAATAGCGGGTTAAGACCATCTGGTCCCAGGGCCTTACAAGGGTGCATTGCTTTCAGCGCCTTGTAAACTTCTTCCGCCGTATAAGGGCGATTAAGCTCATTGTTCATTTTCTCTGGCACTTTGGACTCCATACAATCCAATACTTCTTACATATCTTTGTTCCCTCCGTTGTGAAAAGGTGCGGGAAGAACTTGACCACTTCGTTTTCAATATCCACCATGTCTTCTGCCCTTGTTCCTTCCTCCCATTCTAGCCATTCAATTGAATTTACCGCTCGACGCATGCTTGCACGAGCATGGAACCATCTAGTATTGGAGTCCCCATGTTTTAGGAAATCTACCCTTGACATTTGGGCCCATTCTAGCCATTCACTGATTTCTTTCAGAAGATTCCCTCTCCTTTGTCTATCTCTTTCCCCTTTTACTTTTATTTCCAAATCCTTCAGTTTCATATGAATGTTCCCAAATTTTGTCTCACTCCTCTTTGTCAGTTTCTCAGCACATACTCTCACTTTCATTTCTACAATGGTCCACGGTCCTCCGTCTCTATCTCTCTCCATGCTTGTTTGATGATCTCCTTGCATTCCCCATCTTGAGTCCACATGCTCTCAAACCGGAACCTACGTATTCCCTTTCTCTTTTGGTCTTTGAGCTTCCTCAAAGTCAGCATAATAGGTAGGTGGTCAGAAACTTCCTCATCTAGGTGCACAACATCAGCATCGGGAAAGAGAGCCAACCAATCACCATTGGCACAGTATCTATCCAGCCTGTCTTCTAGTAGCTCCGTCCCCTCTTTTTTATTAGTCCATGTGAAATCATACCCCGAAAGACCCATATCGAATAGCCCACATTCTTCTAAAGTATCACAGAACTGCTGAAGGATAGTTTGATTCTTCATTGGACCCCCCCTTTTTTCACAATTGTAGAAGATTTCATTTAGGTCTCCCCCAATTAGCTACGGGAGGTTAGAATGAGTATTCAGGTCTTGGATGAGCATATATGTTTATTCCTTTAATGTTGCTTCTGCCCAACCATAGGAGAGAGATAAAACTGTCACCTGCATCTCCTTTTTCCCGAACAACGCTAGACCCCCTGCCCGACCTCTTGCATCTACAAACACTCCCTCAAAACCCCTTAGCCTTCCTTTTATCTCCAATATTTACGTGCTACTCTTCTTGGTTTCCGATAGGAATACCAAGGCTGGTGATCTTCTCCGAATTAGACCTCGAAGATTTTTAACTGCCAAGGGATCACCCAAACCTCGGCCGTTGAGGCATATGATACTCATTGATCTAGGCGGGGTTGCACAGCAACCTCCGCCTCTAGTCTTGAAAATTTCCCCGAGATTGATTTGTGTTCTACTACTATAATTTTTTTTCCTCCCCCCAAAACATCCTTACCCTCCGCTTTCCTCTTAAAGCTTCATTTCCAACTTTCACCGTTTCCTCTTCATCAATAATCATCCTCGAGTGTTGATTTTTTTCCTTCTCTCTCTTCTTTCTCCCCGGACCCCATATTATCCATCGGAGATGAAAATGCCAGTCTTTTCCTAGCTCTTGATTGGGGTTGTTTGTTTTTTAGGCTTTTGCATAAACGTTTTTCCTCGTGAATATCTACCTCTGCGTTCTGCCTTCTCGACTTCAGAGGTGAAGCTTTCAGCCATGGCCAATATTGTAGCTCATCTCCAGGTGTTTCTAGATCCACTGTATCACAGGCTTTCAGAAGGTGCCCTAGCTTCCCACACCCATAATAGTAATCGGGAAGTTTGAGATATTTAAAATGAACCCATATTGATTTGCCCCCTATCTTGACCATTAGCCCTCTTCCCAACGGCCTCGTCAAGTCCACATCTGCTTGGAAGGCCAAAGACTTGTCTGCTCCACACATTGATTCTTCCTCGCATCCTACAAATGTCCCCACTTTGTCTCCTAGAATTTTTGCAAAGTTTACTGTCTGCCTCACCGCCGGAACATCATAAGCTTTAACCTAGAATCTTGCCGTTCGGAATTCAATCTCTCCATATTGCTTCGTCCCTGACCATTCTTTAACCAACAGAAGTTTATTATCGAAGGACCAAGGTCCCTCGTTGATAACATGCAATTTGTCCTCCATGGCAAAGAATTGGAAAAAGAACAAGTTATCGGCCAATTCTCTAATCACGACTCCTTTTGAGGGATTGCATACATTCTTCAAGACGTTCTTTATCACTCTTGCATTAAACGAATTCTTTATCAACAGGTGTCCCACCAAACTCAGCTCTATCTCCTCCTTCTTCTCTTCCAGTATCTCTTTATCAACCTCCACTACTTCTTCTTCCACTTCCGTTAAGTGGAGATTGCTTAACTCCAATTCTTCGACGTTCTTCATGACCATTCCCAGATTTCTTGAGTTTCAAGAAAAAATTGATATTGGCTCTATCTTCTTGCTTCAAGATTCCAGTTCATCGCGCTAGGGGACTATCTCCCATCACACAAACGCCTACTTCTAGACACCACCACCGCCTCCCAGTTAGACCGAAGACACAGAGCTCTCACTTCTCCGTTTCTCGGCTGTCGTCTCAAGGTTCGACGACTAGGGATAGGAGGGAGAGAAAAAGAAGATGTAGTTTTCAGTTATATTATCGGGTTCCCCACTAACGTATGTTAACACAGACAAAAGACATATTCCTAAGATCTTTAAAAAAAACCTAAATTAATTATTAAAAACAAGCAAAAGACCATAAAATAAAACGGGTAAAAATTATGTAAAATACAGAATAATCATTACTCTTCTACGTAACTTTATCAGTTTCAATCTTGTGTGTGTAACATTAAATATATATATAAAAAAAAACACTAAAATTACTCATTAAAATTGTTCTACCGTGTCATCCTATAGTTGAAAATTTATAAGAACCGCCAAACCCTTCAGTCGGCTCTTAAGAAGAGTAGCAACGATTTAGGAAAACTGAGGATACCGGCATTCATATTGTTGGCATGTCCCCTTAGTGCCATCATCTGGTTCCTCGTGATGGGAAAGACCGAACTGAAGATGGTGTGATGTTTGCTTCACAATGTGTCGTATTGGTGCTCCTTCATGGAACTGCGTACAGGAACAGTTTTGAAGCAATCGTCTACATCTTCGTCCAGCACACATTTGATATTGGGGACTCCTACATCATTAATTACATTGAGGTACGTTTTAACACCTTTAGTAATTAAAGTTAGGATGTTTAATCTTCTTCTAATTTTCGTTTTTCAATTCATTTGGTACATTAGTTGGTGGTAGAGGAGATACACATACTGAAAACGTTTCTCCGAAGAGTGGATTGTGGAGAGTTGGTAGAAATTCCCAACATAGTTTTGGCCATGAAACAAATCAATAACTTGCAACTCCATTAGCAACTAAATTTGAGAAAATAACTAAATTTAACGTATGACAGTGAAAAACATATTTTCTTTTAAGCAACAAAAATGTTTTTGTAAAAAAAACACAAAACTTGCAACTCCATTAGGAACTAATTTTGAGAAAATAACCACTAAGAGAAATATAGACACCCTCCACAATGTTATATAGTAGAAAGTGTAATTCTTAAACTTAGATATAATGACAAAAATTAGAGATAAAACAAAAATGATTTGGAAATATACAAAAAATAAAGTTCTTTTTGATACTTTTTTGATTTTTTATCTAGCTCTCTTGTTGGCCATATAATCTTCAACCTCAAAAGTCATATTACAAATCATGGGCGAATTCAGAAACTAAATTTAGTGGGTTCAAATTTGAAGTCATGAGTACTTAAAAGTTTGCATCTAATTAGTAATATTCAACAACTAATATTAAAACTTAAATACGAACAATTCATACCTCTTACACTAAAATGTATACTATATATAATATACTGTATGATATAAAATATATTGCAGAAAATTTCTCTTAATGACAGTCATTTTCACATTCTAATCAGAAAATGTCTCTTAATGACAACGATATGATAAAGCAGCCAAGGATGATGATGAAGTTCGAGCTTGAGGATCGATTCCATTTTGCTATTTTTGCTCACCTGATGAACCCGTTCCATAATAAACACGATGCTTAATTTCTAAACTTTCGCAAATGGCGGCCAGTTGAGAGATAAGCTCGCCCCTCTTCTCCTTCCGCTCTTGGAATCCATCAAAGCTTGTGCGATGATTATAAATGACCTCTATAACAATCTTCATCTTGTCTAACGCGTCTTCTTGTTTGATGTAGATTTCATGTTGGGGTTGCCACATGTGTGTGTTTGTTCACAATACCTACAAGTAGGGAAAATATGAGTAACATTAATAATCATCCTAAGAAAACATAATCTTGTCTAGGGTTAAATCATATGAATACAACAAACACTACAACATGAAACGTCTACGGCGACCGACCCAAAGCGACCGATATATATCGGTCGCTCTAATCGACACGGGCGACCGATACTGTATCGGTCGCTAATCAGCGACCGATATGGTATCGGTCGCAAATTTCTCCATATCGGTCGCAAGTCCAGCGACCGATATAATATCGGTCGCTGGATATCGGTCGCGCCGTTCAATTAATTCTTCAACGGTAACATTAACTTCGTGTGACTTTCTATTGGTCGCTGAGCCAGCGACCGATACGCTATCGGTCGCTGCATATCGGTCGCTGGCCCCTTTAATGCGACAACGGGCAGAATCCCAAACATTCGATACGCTGCTCTCTCTCTCTATCTCGTCGTTCCTCTCACACCCCGACCCCAGTCACCGCCCCAACCACCTTCACTCCGGCCACCACCGTCAACGCCGGCCGACGCTGCTACCACCGACGACCGTCGTGCGCACAGTTCCGGCAACCACCGACGCCAACATCTCCGGCAACCACCAATGTGAGTCCCCTAATTAATTTTTGTAGTTAAATTGTTGATTTTAAAATTGTAAAATTCATATATATCGTTGTATATGAGTAATTTAGTTGAGTAATTTTAGTGTGGTTATTGTTTGAAATTTAAATTTATGGTAGTGTTTAGTGTTAGTCAAGTTTAGGGTTTGAAATTCAATTTAGAATTGTGTTTTGAATGTAAATTTTTAGGGTGAATTATGAATGTTTGGAGTTTATTATAGTGTTAGGATGTTAGAGTTTGAAATTAAAGTTAGATTATTGTTGGTTAGTAAAGTGAGAGTATATGATGTTAAATTGTTGATGTTTAATTTTAAAATTCATATATATTGTTGTATTAGAGTAATTTATTTGAGTAATTTTAGTGTGGTTATGGTTAGATTTTCAAATTTAGGGTAGTGTTTAGTGTTAATCAAGATTAGGGTTTGAAATTGGATTTAGAATTGTGTTTTGAATGTAAATTTTTAGAATGAATTTGAGTAATTTCCTTGAGTAATTTTAGTTTGGTTATGGTTTCAAATTCAAATTTAGAATAATGTATGTTTTGAATGTAAATTTTTAGGGTTTATTATGAATACTTATAATTTATTATTGTATTATGTTGTTAGGACTTGAAATTAATGTTAGAATATTGTTGTTTGTTAGGGCTTGAAAGGGTTTATTATGAATGCTTATAGTTTATTATGTTGTTATGGCTTGAAATTAAAGTTAGAATATTGATGTTTAGGGTTTACAAGGTTATGAATAATTAGTTTAATTAATTATAGGATGTTTAATTGATTGTATATGTTTGGTTAATTAAATTAAAGTAATTTAGTTATAAATTTGAGTTAAGTTTAATTTAATATTTAGTTAAATGAAGTGGGTTAGTTTTATAGGTTATAAGTTAAGGTTTAGTATGAATGGTTTTGGTAGTTATTAATAAGTGAGTTAGTTATTATGGTTGGTTTGGAACAAATTTACACTCATCGCCAACCGTTGTTAACTTAATTAAGTTAGCCTATTAAGTTGGTAGCGTAAATTTTTGCTAACCCAACCTAATTGCTAACTTAATTACTTATAACTCCAAATGAAGACATAAATTGTAAATAATTATGGCACGTCCATTTACGTAATCAACAACAAGTTGCTACGTAAGTACTCAACAACTATTTAAGTAGCTTAGTTTTAGTTGTGGATGATTTTGGTAGTTATTAGTAAGTGAGTTAGTTATTATGTTTGATTAGGAATGAATTTCTGCATCGCCAACTTAATTGGTTAACTTAATCAAATGCAAATCTCTAAATGCCAATTCAACCTTGTTGTGATGAACAAGTTGTCGGAGTTATATGTATGGGTGATCAACCGCTTGTGATGTAGCAAATGTCGATTGTTATTTTTAGCATCCCAACCAGTTTTAAAATGAACACCAAAGAACTCAATCTTCATTTATTTAGTGTTATTTAGAAAGTTGGTTGGGATGCTAAATGTAAAACGATCGACATTTGCTACGTCACAACCAGTTAATTACCCGTACATATAGCTCCGACAACTTGTTCATCACACCAAGGTTGAATTGGCATTTAGAGACTTGCCTTTGATTAAGTTATCCAACGAAGTTGGTAGCGTAAACTTGTTGCTGATCTAACCTAATTTCTAACTTAATTACTCATAACTCCAAATGCAGACATTAATTATTATTAATTATGTCACATACATTTAGTAATTTAGTTTGTAGTATCTTAGTTATAGATGTCATGAAAACAGGTTGAGTTTGGATCCTGTTAGTGTACAAGTAGAGTGTGTTTGCGACCTGAAAATCTATGTTTGAAAAAGACTATCACGTGTCGTATCGACTCTCCTTTATTTGTCTTGTTCACCAAAAGGTATCGCAATCTCAGCAGTGAAATTGCGCGAGGTCTATAGTGCTTTGGGAGTTAGAAGCGTATCAGATTCAATACAATGCATTGTTTATTATGCAGCTGGTGGGCATCAAGACAAGGTGGGAATGAGAGAAAAGCTTATAGTAAGGGGTCTAATAAAAATCGTCTTAGGCTTTCTTGCATGTAAGATTCGTAGGTCCATCAAAGTAAGACACGATGCTTTGAAGGATATATGAATCTTACATGCAAGAAAGCCCAACACGATTTCTATTAAACCCCTTACTATAAGCTTCTCTCTCATTCCCACCTTGTCTTGATGCCCACCAGGCTGCACAATAGAAACACTGCATTGTATTGAATCTGATACGCTTCTAACTCCCAAAGCACTATAGACCTCGCGCAATTTCACTGCTGAGATTGCGCTACTTTTTGGTGAACCAGACAAATAAAGGAGAGTGGATACGACTCATGAAAGTCATTTTCAATCATATATTAACAGGAACAAACACACTCTACTTGTATAATAGCAGGATCCTCTTGACTGGTGACATAACTTAGTTGTAGATGTCAAAAAGACTATATTCATGGAAATTATGTATTTGCTTTAATTAATTGTAACTTAATCCCTTACAATAATGTATACATTGTATGCAGCTAAATACATAATGGAGAGTAGTAGAAAATGGATGTATGAAAGACATGATGGTGAATATCTTAGTGTGGAATTCGTACGTAGGGTGAATGAAGAATTTATACCTGTTGCAAAACAATGGAGTAGTTTGGGTAAACTTAGGTGTCCTTGTAGCAAATGTAAAAACGTGAAGTACATTGACGAGGATATTGTGAAGCTACATTTGTACAAACATGGCTTTCGGCCAAATTATCATGTTTGGATAAGTCACGGGGAGAGTTTTGCCACTCTCGAGGGTAGTGGTCAAACTCTTAACACTGTGGTTGATGGGTCTTCTAGTACTGGAGGTGTCAACACTATGCAAGAAATGATCACCGATGCCATGGGCCATATGCCTTTGAGTTGCGGGGATGATACGAGGGAAGATGAGCCAGAGGAAGGGACTAAGAAGTTCTTAGAAATGCTCGATGCCTCCAAAAAGCCTCAGTATGAAGGTAGCGACACGTCTTTGTTGTCGGTTGTCGCACGGATGATTAACATAAAATGTGAGTACAATCTCCCAAATAAAGCCGTGGACAGTCTGTTAGCGTTGATGAAAGACGTATGTCCCCTTGGTAATGAGATGACAGACACCTACTATCAAGCGAAGAAATTGCTTGGTGCTTTAGAACTTCCAGATGAGATAATCGACGCGTGTCCCAATGGGTGCGTGTTGTTTTGGAAGGAGAAAGCCGACTTAGATAAGTGTGACCAATGCGGAGCCGATAGGTATGCTAAAACGACGTTGCGTGGGAAACGCATTGCACACAAGCAATTGATTTACTTCCCAATCGGGCCGAGGTTGCAAAGATTATATGCAACTAAGACATCTGCGGAGCACATGAGTTGGCACTCAACGAATGCACGTGAAGATGGAACTATGGTTCATCCGTGTGACAGTGAAGCGTGGAAGCATTTTGATGCCCTTCATAAGGAATTTGCGTCCGAACCCCGAACGCGTCGGTTGGGGCTATGCACAGATGGTTTTGCACCTTTCGGCAGTTTCGGTCAGACGTATTCATGTTGGCCGGTGATTGCAACTCCATATAATTTGCCGCCTTGGTTGTGCATGAAGAAACAGTACTTGTTTCTGACTCTGTTAATTCCTGGGCCGAAAAGTCCAAAGGGCAATCTTGATGTCTACTTGCAACCGTTAATCGATGAGTTGAAACATTTATGGGAGGTTGGGATTGACACATATGATGTCTCCAAGAAGCAAAATTTTAAAATGAAGGCATCCGTGTTGTGGACCATAAGCGATTTTCCAGCATATGGAATGCTCTCTGGTTGGACCACATCAGGGAAAAGGTCTTGTCCCTACTGTATGGAGAACACAAAGGCTAGATGGCTACAACATGGTAGGAAACATTCTTGGTTCGATTGTCATAGACAATTTCTCCCAGAGAACCATCCATTTCGAAAAAATAAGAGCGCTTTCTCAAAGAATAAGGAAGAAAATTCACCTCCACCCCCTCGATTGAGTGGGGAACAAATTTGGGATCGTGTATGTAATTTCCCGAGCTCCACGGAACAACATAACCGTGTTGATGGTTATTTAGAGTCTCACAATTGGAACAAGAGAAGCATATTTTGGGAGTTGCCGTATTGGAAAGATCTTAAAATCCGACACAACTTGGATGTCATGCATGTTGAGAAGAATGTATTTGATCAAGTGTTGAATACCATCATGAGTGTCAAAGGCAAGACCAAGGATGATAAGAACTCGCGTAGGGACCAAGCCACCCATTGCAAGCGTCGTCGGCTAAACATTCAAAAAACTCATCATCAAGATGGGACTAGCACCGAAACTATGCCGAACGCTCCCTATCAAATGGGTAAAGAAGAGGTTAAGGCCTTGTGTGAGTGGTTGAAAGGCCTCAAACTCCCAGATGGCTATGCGAGCAATCTGAGTAGATGTGTCGATCCCAAAAATTCAAAGTTGCAGGGGTTGAAGAGCCATGATTGTCATGTTTTCATGGAGAGGTTGTTACCAATTGCAACCAAGGAGCTACTTCCTCAAAAAGTTTGGAAGCCATTGACTGAACTCAGCCAGTTCTTTAGAGATTTATGTGCTACTTTAGAATCGTCTATCTGCAATGCATACCTAACAGAGGAGATAGCAAACTTCTGTGATGCATATTTTGCACCCGAAGTTCATACTAAGTCTAGGGAACTTAAAAGAAACGCATGCCCTGATGTAAAACATGTTAACAATGTTAACGAACCCCTCCCTGATGTGTTTTCCTCAAACATTGGATATGCGCCTAGTGAGGGTAAAAAGAGGTATCTCAACCAACAAGAGTTTGTTGCGGCGCATGCATATGTTCTGTCAAATAGCGACTTGTTGGAAAAGTATGAAAGGTATGTACAATTGCACGCCGCTATGTGTATGTACATGCTCCCATGTAATTAATTACCTAGTTAACATGTTAAATTATTTGTTGAAAGGCAATTTGAAGAAGACATGTGCGTATCACATCCACGCACACAAATAGGGGATTTATGGAGCAAATTTGGGAAACAATTTCCCGAATGGTTTAAACGAAAGGTGAACGATCAAGTTTGATTGAATTAGTAATATTCGAGTTCAATTATCATAATGTTGTCCACTTCAAGTTGACGACTTTGCTAAAATTATATTATGTAGGCTATCAATTCAAATGAAGCGAATGACTTTATTCGAGCGTTAGCATACGGTCCCAACAAAAATGTGCGTTGGTGGAACCATTACTACATTAACAACTACAATTTCCAAGTCCAACGACAAGGAAAGTCGAACGCCAACTCTGGGATATATGTCAAAGGAATGCACGGCGTAGACTTCTATGGGACGCTCCAAGAAGTGATTCAGTTGGAATACTTAGGAAGATTTGGAAATTACAAAGTTGTTTTGTTCAAAGTTGATTGGTTTGACTCCGTCCATGGTTTGAACAAACATGAGCATTACAATCTCGTGGATGTGAACCACACAAAACGATATCGAGTATATGAACCATTCGTGCTGGCATCCCAAGCAATGCAAGTGTTTTATACTCATTATCCTAGTACAAGGCGAGATAGAAACCAGTGGTGGGCAACACTCATCATAAAGCCGAGGTCAACGATTGACGGCATTGATGATGCCGCATATCAAGAGGATAGCACTGAAAATCCTCCAACACTATCTAGCATTGATGAGGACCAAAGCGATGATCGAGATGACATAAGTGATGAGGAAGCCATGCACGATGATGCTAATGAATCCATTATGGGGGAAGAGGGAGTGGGAATAGAGGAGGATAATATGTTAGACCCTATTTGTACCGAGATTATTAGTAGTGAGGATGAAGAGGAGTATGAGTAGTTAATTCTATTATCATGTCAATATTCATTACTAGTCATTGAACTTTTATTATATTCACAACTTGGTTCATATTTTTTAGGTACTCAGTTGAAGCCAATGCAATCTACTCGTATCGCATGCAATTTTAGTCATATATATATATAAAAGTTTGGAACTAACTTGTGTTTTGATTTTACCTTATATTAATTATTATATTAGGGGGAGACAACCACATAGTGTTTGGCAAAATGCAGCTCCAATCGACCCTGCTCTATACCCCAACCGTATACGACTTGAACGGGGGGAGGATTGGTAAGATGATCACATAAAATCATATGTACAGTGATTTATCATTGGTCTTAATAACTTTAGCTGTGTTTTTTCGTAACGATTGCATAGGTTCGCCGATCCCCGTTTAGCACGGTTTGTTGGAGGGCAACTTCGTGGCCACCCAAATCCAAAGCCTGCTTCCCAGTGGTCCAAACAAGAGAAAACAGATTTGTGGTTGGATTTCTGTGTAAGTAATTATGCAAATTGGGTCTATTGATTTTCTTTTATGTAATAATCGTTTAACTAATCACTAATAAATTACTTTATACAGCGACATTATGTTTCGGAAGAAGAATTAACAAGAGATGTGTTCAGTGGGTGGCACACGAAATTGTGCGACCGGGCTTCTGATACGAGGTACAAGGTCAGGACAAAGAAGAGGACGGACCCTGTACCTCACATGAGCGATGAGCAACGGGATGCAATAGATGAGGAATCCCAGACTGAGGAGTTCATTCGGCGGTCCAATGCCGCCAATGCAAACAGGAACAATGAAAACTCCGCCAATTGCAAAACGCGGGTGGGCTCGGTTTCAGCGGCAAGTTATATGAAAAAGCAGGTGAATCGTAAATTGGCACAATTAATAAATTAAAGTTATATGTATGCATTAACAATTACGAACTTTCTAAACAATTGTTTGCATTTACTATGTTAATTTGTAGATGGCCGGGGGGACAATCATGACCCTGTCTGAAGTCCACGCTCACATTCATTGTGGGCGAGATGCTGAGGGGAATCCGTAGTGGAGTTCTGAACATGATGCCACACTTTCTGTAAGTTTCATTTAAACATATTCATAAACTAATTGTATTTGAACTCTGGCGTGTGGCCGTGAATGGTTTAAGTTGTGTTTATATTGTATTTGAACTCCGGCGTGTGGCCGTGAATGGTTTATGTGTGTTTGCATTGTATTTGAACTCCGGCGTGTGGCCGTGCATGTTTTATATGTGTTTGGATTGTATTTGAACTCCGGCGTGTGGCCGTGCATGTTTTATGTGTGTTTGGATTGTATTTGAACTCCGGCGTGTGGCCGTGCATGTTTTATATGTGTTTGGATTGTATTTGAACTCCGGCGTGTGGCCGTGCATGTTTTATGTGTGTTTGGATTGTATTTGAACTCCGTGTGGCCGTGCATGTTTTATGTGTGTTTGGATTGTATTTGAACTCCGCGTGTGGCGTGAATGGTTTAAGTTGTGTTTATATTGTATTTGAACTCCGCATGTGCCGTGCATGTTTTATGTGTGTTTGGATTGTATTTGAACTCCGGCGTGTGGCCGTGCATGTTTTATGTGTGTTTGGATTGTATTTGAACTCCGGCGTGTGGCCGTGAATGGTTTAAGTTGTGTTTATATTGTATTTGAACTCCGGCGTGTGGCCGTGCATGTTTTATGTGTGTTTGGATTGTATTTGAACTCCGCGTGGTCGTGCATGTTTTATGTGTTTGGATTTTATTTGAACTCCGGCGTGGGGCCGGGCATGGTTTAAGTTGTGTTTATATTGTATTTGAACTCCGGCGTGTGGCCGTGCATGTTTTATGTGTGTTTGGATTGTATTTAAACTCCGGCGTGTGGCCATGCATGTTTTATGTGTGTTTGGATTGTATTTGAACTCCGGCGTGTGGCCGTGAATGGTTTAAGTTGTGTTTATATTGTATTTGAACTCCGGCGTGTGGCCGTGCATGTTTTATGTGTGTTTGGATTGTATTTGAACTACGGCGTGTGGCCGTGAATGGTTTAGGTTGTGTTTGGATTGTATTTGAACTCCGGCGTGTGGCCGTGCATGTTTTATGTGTGTTTGCATTGTATTTGAACTCCGGCGTGTGGCCGTGAATGGTTTAAGTTGTGTTTATATTGTATTTGAACTCCGGCGTGTGGCCGTGCATGTTTTATGTGTGTTTGGATTGTATTTGAACTCCGGCGTGTGGCCGTGCATGTTTTATGTGTGTTTGGATTGTATTTGAACTCCGGCGTGTGGCCGTGCATGTTTTATGTGTGTTTGCATTGTATTTGAACTCCGGCGTGTGGCCGTGAATGGTTTAAGTTGTGTTTATATTGTATTTGAACTCCGGCGTGTGGCCGTGCATGTTTTATGTGTGTTTGGATTGTATTTGAACTCCGGCGTGTGGCCGTGCATGTTTTATGTGTGTTTGGATTTTATTTGAACTCCGGCGTGTGGCCGTGAATGGTTTAAGTTGTGTTTATATTGTATTTGAACTCCGGCGTGTGGCCGTGCATGTTTTATGTGTGTTTGGATTGTATTTGAACTCCGGCGTGTGGCCGTGCATGTTTTATGTGTGTTTGGAATTTATTTGAACTCCGGCGTGTGGCCGTGAATGGTTTAAGTTGTGTTTATATTGTATTTGAACTCCGGCGTGTGGCCGTGCATGTTTTATGTGTGTTTGGATTGTATTTGAACTCCGGCGTGTGGCCGTGCATGTTTTATGTGTGTTTGGATTGTATTTGAACTCCAGCGTGTGATCGTGAATGGTTTAGGTTGTGTTTGGATTGTATGAATGATTGCAGGCAACTTTTCGCTACTTATGTATGAATGATTGCAGGCAACTTTTCGCCAAATGTGTGAGGAGCGTGGCATAATTGAGAACTCTCCGGAAGCTAGGGAGTTGTACTTGCAACTGGCAGGGGGGTACAAACCCAAAGACCATGCTGTCTATGGTCTTGGGAGTGCGACCTCGTACTTCTATGATACTCCACCCCGTACCCAGGGCAGTTCTTCTTTTTCGAGGCATCCCTGCGCAACTTATTCCACTGATACTATTATGCGGGATCAACTTGCTGCTCACACATCCGCCATCTCACAGATTCAAAGTCAATTGACACAAGTTGTCCAATCTCAACAACAAGGCGGTAGTTCTTCGTCCCCATCTCAATATCTAAACTTATCAGGATCCCCGCAATTCCCTCCCCAACCTTGAACTTATGCACTTTTAAGTTGTGTTTTAGTTATAAACTTAGATTGAATTTTAGTTATGAACTTTTAGCTATTATATATATATATGAACTTTTAGTTATGCATTAATGGTTTAATATTATATATGTTTAGTATGTTATTGGTTTAATATTATATATGTTTAGTATGTTATGTATGAAATAGACAGGTGAAAAACTAAGCGGTTGATATATATATATATATATATATATATATATATATATATATATATATATATATATATATATATATGGATAATATAATAATAGCAACGACCGATATGTCGAAAAATACAGTATGGTTATAACCTATTCGATTTAATCCAGAATATTTTAAAAAAAAATTAAATTGTAATTTGCGACCGATACATATCAGTCGCTGGTTATTAGTCGCTATTTTGCGATTGATAAATAACGACCGATACTGTATCAGTCGCTAAATTTGCGATGGATAAGTAGCGACTGATACAGTATCGGCCGCTAAGCGGGCGACCGATAATCAGCGACCGATACCGTATCGGTCGCTAATTAGCGACTGATACGTATCGGTCGCCGATTCAAGTATCGGTCGCAAGTTTGGCGACCGATACGTATCGGTCGCTCGGTTCGCTAAATGACGGATATGCAGCGACCGATACGTATCGGTCGCTGATATCGGTCGCCCGCGCTCTGCAGCGACCGATAAAGCCATTTTGCGACCGATAGTAACGGTCGCCTCAGGCCTGTTCTGTTGTAGTGAAAAGCCCTAGACAATAAAGGCTAAAATCAGAATCAATATCCCAATCTCAACACACGCAAGTAAACAAATTTTTTTTTTTGAGGGAGTAAACAAAAAATTAAAAAGTCAACAAATTAAGTTTTGATATTTTTCAAACACTTTTGAAAGTAGACTTACTCTTTTATTTTCTTTAGCAAAACCTCAATCTTCGTCCGGTCGGTGGGCTAGTTGACTGAAAGCTCCAGCATGTCTTTATGTGTTGGATTTCGGCTCAAGTTATTGATTTGTTTCGTGGCCAAAACTATGTTAGGAATTTCTACCAACTCTCCACGATCCACTCTCCGGAGATATGTTTTCAGTATGTCTATCTCCTCTACCACCAACTATCAATACACCAAATTAATTGAAAAACGATAATTAGAAGAATATTAAAACATCCTAACTTTAATTACTAAAGGTGTTAAAAACATACATCAATGTCATCAATGATGCAGGAGTCCCAATATCAAATGTGTGCTGGACGAAGATGTAGATGATTGCTTCAAAACTGTTTCTATATGCAGTTTCGTAAAGGAACACTAGTACGACATATTGTGAAGCAAACATCACCACCGTCTTCAGTTCGATCTTTCCCATCACGAGGAACAAAATGATTGCACTAAGGGGACATGCCAACAATATGAATGCCGATATCCTCAGTTTTCCTAAATTCTTGCTACTCTTCTTAAGAGCCGACCAAAGGGTTTGGCGGTTCTTATAATTTGTCAGCTGTAGAATGACACAGTAGAACAATTTTAATGAGTAGGTACGTAGCTTTAATGGGTAGGGTGAAATAAAAATTTAAAAATGGATAGGGGCATTTGAAAAATAAATATTAGTGACATCTATTTCCTTACCTCCTTTTATAGAGATGGTAGCATAAAGGTATAAAAGGTTGATTAAAAGTGAAAACCCAAAAATCCCTTCTAGTTTCATACGTGCATAGATAGATTTAGCAAATGAAAGGCTTATTTAGTAACAACTTTTATTTATTGGGTAATTACATGGTAGAAGCTTAAAGCCAATAAAATAAAACCTATGATTTGTATAGACTCCAAAAAAATAATCACAATTAGTTGATGGCCTTTAGTAATTAGTATATGTGGTATGCAAAAGGTAGAAAGAGTAGTATATTTAAGATATTTAATATTTTAATAAGTGTGGAATTTGAAATGCTCACAAAAGGAGGATAATATGTGTACCTAAATACTATAAATTAATAACTAGTTTTTATTCCCATGTGATGCATGTGCAATATAATTTTGTTTTACTCCTCCACGAGGGGATTTGTACATCCTATGAGTATCTTGGTGTGGATTGGACTTATAGGATTCGAGTGATACACTTCTTCCCTTCTGTCTCTCGGCACTGGTATTCGTGGTAGTGAATTGGAATCCTTTCAAGTCGATAGCTGATGGGATGTACTTTGTTTTCATCAAACATCCATATGATGTTGGAGACAAGTGCCTTATTGATGGAGTTGTGGTAAATATTTCTATTCACAATAGTTTATTTTTTTTAATTGTATGAATAGAATTTGATAAGATGAATGTATAGTTACTGATAATGTATTGTGTTTTACATCAACAGATGGTAGTTGAAAAAATTGAAATATCTACTACTACCTTTCAAAACGAGTATGGACAAGAGGTAATTCACACAAATTCAACTTTACTTACCAAAACGATCGTGAGTTATCACTATACTCCATATCAAGGAGATGTTGTGGAATTTTTGATTGAGGAACCGAATATGGATGAAAAATTGGAGGCATTGGAAAGCAAGCTACGAGAGTAAGTTGAATTTGACTTATTGTGTCCTTTGATATAAGTTCTCTAGTTACTGCCAATGCTCAACATAAAGCAATAGTTTTTAATGATGAGTTTTTTTTTATCTTGTTTCTTTTCTCTTTCTCAAATTTGGCAGATACTTACATCAAAACATTCACTTTTGGCTCCCGGATCATGAGTTGATAGTTGATGGTGCTGACAACAACAACAAGCTTAAATTGAAGCTCTTCGTCACTTATAGGATGATGTTGCAAGTTCGGCAAGAGAAAGCCAAGAAAAGGAAGAAGCTCACCTTAAATTTACAATAGATTTTGAATGGTTTGCATCTCAAAAGTTATGATGTCTCTGGAGACATTAGGAAGAAAAGTACATGAAGCTAGAGCTTAGCTTGACTATGAAACTAGTGTAATTAGGTTTAGAATTGAGTTCTTAACAGTTATTGTATTTGCTAAGAGCCAAAGCCTCCATTAGCCTAATAACCCTTCGTCTGGGGATGACTGTGAGTCTTGGATCCGATTTAGACCCGGTTGGACCAATTCATTAAGACGGGTCTGATCCAAAAATTTTGGACCTATTTGGTCTGAGATAGGTCTAGGTTTAAAAAAAATTTTGGCAGGTTTGGATCCGAGTCTGAGCATGGACCCATCAAAATTAAAACTTATAAAGAGCTATTGTAATCTGTAATTGTGGAATAATGAATTTTGTTTTGTATTTTAGGTTTAGTTGTATTCTTAGAGACTTTTATAATGTTTTTATGTCGACATCTTGATGACTTTTGTAATATTTTTATGTTGGACTTCGCTCGTAGTCTTATATTTTGAATTAACTATTTTTATTGGGTTAAAAACAGGTGTATTTAAACAAAAAAGTTGTTATTATACAGGTGTGCATGTATAATATATATTAACCCGAAAATTGATAAGCTCGGTAAAAAAAGTATAAAAGAGAGTTGGACCCATTAAGGACCTGCTAAAAACTCATGAACCCGTAGACCCACTGGCTCTGGGTCTGGGTCTAGGTTTTAAAGACCCATTGTGTCCTGGGTAGGGTCTGAGTCCAAAAAATTTTGACAGGTCGAGGTCTGGTCCAGTTGGATCCGACTCAGACCCGACCCATTGTCATTCCTACCTTCGTCCGTGTATACAATGTTGGTGGTTGGTAATTGTAACGACTTGAGAACCAATTCTCAATGTAATAATGCTTTTTTATGGACATAATTTAGTCAAAGTTTTAACCTAATTTTAGGATATTAACGTCCTAAGAAGATAATACGGTATATTATTATCTAATACCCCTAAAATACAACATACACGGTCCAAAAATCTTAATAAAAAAACTCAAACAAAAACTTTTAGGTAGTAATAACTTAACTCAAAAAAGAATCTTTTAGGCAATGATAACTTAAAGAATTGAATAGGTGTTAAAAAATAAAATTTACTACTCCATATTAATTTTTTGATAGAAACTTCTGAATCCGTATTAACTAAGTGAAGGTTTGTTTTTGGGTAGCATCAAGTGTACGTTCAAGCAATTAATTACAATTTAATTAACAAGTTTTCCAAAGAGAAAAATAAACTTATTAAACGTAAATACCAATTAAGTTTGACTTCTTAAATTTGACTTTAAATGACATGGGCAGCATGTAAAATTGTGATGTCTATATAAAATGACTCCTAAGCCAATCAAGTAAGTGAGAACTAAGAAATTAATCTACATTTTGGAAATAGAAATGACCATCTTCTCTTTTTGTAGCGGCTATTCACATATAATAATAGCAGTAGTGTTATTGTTGACACTAAGCGTTGAAGCAGACGATGATATTCCAAAAGTTCGTATATATAATACAATGCAACCTCAAATTCAGTTACGCTGTCAATCGAAAGACACAGATCTTGGGCTAAAAGATCTCCCTGGTGGTGGGCTCTACAACATGTTTTTCGACGACAATATTTCAAGGAGTACTCTATTTTTCTGTCACTTTTACTGGAAAAATTTACAAAATGTCTTTAATGTTTATCTCTCGGGTGATCTTGAACATTACTGTTTGTATGGGGTAGGATTTGAAAAGTTATATTATCGCTCCATACAATGGGAAATAAGGGAGGATGGTTTCTATAGAAGCTGTGGAGATCCAATTGGCACTCCCCCACCTCCCGCGCAACGATTTGCAGAGTGGATCAAAATATATTCTTGGAAGTGACACTTTCTATGTCCACCAAATAAATTATGTATGGTAGTTTTCTGAGAAAGACTTTCTTCATGGTGCATGCTCTTGGGAAAATGTTTACTGAGCTTTAGAGTGAAATAATGGGTCTCTCGCCAAAACTTTCCTATCTATTTGTCACAGCCAAACATGAGAAATGTTGTCCACTTGGAAAATTTCACTAACTTTCCCGTGAAAGTTTGAGAACCAAACACTCCCTTAGGAAGCTAGATCATTTAGGATATGCTTGAGTTTGGTATGATCTTGGCTGAACTTGAACAAGAATGATCGAATGCTTGCAAATAACACAAGGATATGAACTTGGTCTATAAGAAATTACGCTGACCAATAACTATCAAAACCATCAAGATTAGATAAAGTAAAGCACCACTTATCTATTTAAGGATTCGGTTTACGGACCACCTTGAAAAAACTAGGATAAAGTAATAAGACTTTAAGAGAGAAGAGAGCAAGAAACTTTCATGTTATTGCCTTTGGTAAGCAAAATGAGGCGTTTAATTACTTCAGAAGATGCAAACTAAAATACAGTACAACTAGCTAGTTGAGCATATCATGTATCTAGGGCCCAAGGTGAATCTGCATTTGCCCCATAAATATCCTTCAATTCTCATGTAGCCTTTGGTCCATTGTTGTGCGATTAATTCAACCGTTGAAAAAAAAAATCACAGCATCTACTAAAAAATCTCTGGGATAATGGCATTAAGTTATCCCTCAAGTTCCCCTTCTATTATTGAACTCGGTTGTGACATGGTGAAAGTTTAAGGAGATCAAGGATCTTGGAGCTAGGTTGTATTATGCGGAAGAACATATAGGTTTTCGTAGATGATTATGTAGAGAAATCGGAACTACTCAGTCAAGGAATTACAAAGAATTGACGCAATTCTAAGTTATGATATTTTTCTCAACAGTCTTTATTTATCAGAAAATGAAAAAAACCCAATATATACTAGAAAATTACAACATTATTATGAGCTATTGGAAAATATATTGTGTGTCTCAAGGCTCACCTCGTCAAGGCCCTAGACTCTCAATGAAGAGGCCTTTTAATTAGTCCAAATTTCAAGGCTTAGAAACTAGTTTGTGTGTGTATTTCCCCCTCTTAGAAGTTGGCGTGTTATGTTGAACGATTTTGCTTATAAATTCATGATGACAATATGATAGACTTGGATACAGGTACATTCCTTCAATTAATAGAAAGTAATTCATAAAATCCTCTAGCTCGTCAATCTTTTTTTTGTCAATTACACCAAAATGATATTTCAAGATAAGAACATAACCTGCATACGTATAAACTTGAAAATAGCAAAGACCCACAACACAACAATTCGCATTGGATAATGCACTAATTTGAAAGAATCTAAAAGCAGAGATTTACCATTCAAGGCAGCATTAGTGACATATATTTTTGTGTAGGCGCAACTACTTCTGCAAACATTTATATCTATCCATCAATCCTTAATGAATGTAGAAAGCATAAACAACCTACGGCGGTGTTCCCAATTCTCTTGAAGGTGAATTGTATAAGAATTATTCGTCATCAATTTCACCAAGTAGCATCAAGTTGTCTTCAAAAGTATCCATGTAAATACCCCAATAATCCGGAACATCTTTCTCAAGATCCTCAATCTCCCCACTCTCAAGGTCGTATGCTTTCACCCCTTTTTTATTGGCGAATATCACCCCGTTCCTACTGAAATACAAAACCCCCCAAGGACATTCAAAATCATACTTGTATCGCCTAACCCAAGATTTGGCCACACCGTATTCCTCCATCACCCACACGATGGAACGTAGCAGCAAAGCCAGCGATTCACCAAGAACTCCTAGTATCGAATAAGAACCAGGAAGGTGTGCAAGGCCACGAGGCATTGGAAAGTAACTAAACACTTCGTTTCGCACATTAAGTGCAAGGATTCCAATAAATTCCTTAGGATAACCAAGATAATCAACCGTTGCCCAATGTACTGCTCCACATAGAGGAATCGAACGACCACTGTAATAATGGCGCTGAGTAACTTGATGGTCAACAGTAGAGTTCCTCCAGGACCGATTTTTGACAGAGTAAATATAAGCTGCAACGGAGATTGCCTTTCCATAATTTGAGTATGTGTACGTAGGAGAATGCTTTAGAAAAATGAGTTTAACATTATTGTCGACAGAATCATACCCCAACCCAATCCCGTTGGGTGTTGAATTTAAGCATCGGGGAAAAGGAGGGGGTATTAGTTGGTATTTTCTAACAGAGGGATTCCACAATATGAAGAATAATACATCCCGCTCGGATCCTCTTCCTGGTCTCTCTTCCCGCTGCTTCCATAGAAGTAAACCCTTCACATAACAATTGGCATAGAAGGAATTCAATTCCGGGTACCTGAAATCCGTTGCCGGGTCCCCCGGGACTTTGACCCGGGAAGTGCTCCATGTTTTGGCAGTGGTATTACGGAGCGACAAAAACAAGTGATCCCTATGATTTTCTTTTGACTCGACGATCATTAAGGGACAGTTTTCACGATTGTTTTTGTAGAGATTAAGATGTAAATAAGTGAAATTAGGGTTCTAGATTAGAGAGTTCCATTCCTTACAAATGCACCTGAACTTGAGTAGAGTTTTTGCTGGCAACCTCGCGAGGATTTCTGTTGACAATTCCAATGGCAAATGGAAGCATGAACGTCCTGATTCCTTTGAATTTTCTCGCATATTTCGTGAGTTTCTTCAGATATGATTCAATGGGAAGGTGTAGTTTTAATTAAAATTTTGGATTCAAAGAGGAGAATTGTGGGCGGAGGGGAGTTAATTAGGGTTTATGGGGAAGGGTATATGAGTGATGCAATAATATTGAATCATTGATTGAAGTTTGGTTGCAAATTATATAATCTTGTCTGCTTCAAAAAATATATTTACAATCTTCTCCAATTGGGCCACTTTGGGTTTGTATAGCTCAACGTGTTTTTACCATTAATTCTTTTCCTTTCTTTAGTAGAAAATTAGGTGGATGAAGTTTTAACAATACATTCCCTCCACCTAGATTTACATTCAGCCAAAATTCTAAAACTTTACCATTAATTTTTCGACATATGTATTGTTATAAGTAGATTGTCAATTCATGCGGTTGGGCAGGTTACAGGTCAATTGTATATTAGGTTCGAGTAAATACGGGTCTGGTGTATTTCTAATTTGGGTAAATACGAGTGGTGTATTTCGGTTTTGGGTCAACACAACGGGTTACGACTGTGACCTTTATCCACTTTTTTTAAAAAAAAAAATCTTGAAATACTAGTTTTTTTATAATATACATAATAAAATACGTTTATCTTCTAGCTAGTAATGATGGATTACAGTAAATGTATGAACTTAAATTAGAGAAACAACAGATAAATGAGTTGCGGCTATAGTTTAATATTCACAAATTCCAGCGAAAGTCACAAATTCTAATAAATCAGAGATTAAAAAATCAACTTTTCGGGTCAATCGACGGGTTGGTTTCGACCCACTCATTTGCAGATTTCGGAAGATATATGCGTGACGAATTGTATGACTAGATCAATAAGAATCAATTATGATAAATTATATATTCATTGCCGTATAATTTAGAAATAGATGTATATGTGACGAACAAAAAGTTGAGAATTGAACTAAATCAATCCATATTTGTCGAAAGATTTGAAGGATCCTACTATATGAAACCAACAAATACAGTACCACAGTGAAAGGACAATAAAAGAATATATGAAGAGTATGATCATGATGATATATATGATTCAAGATTATGCATGCATGCATGCACCTATGTAATTAATGATTAACTAAAGTGATGAACTAACTAATTAAGTTTGAGAAGAGCTAAATAAAGTTGACCATGAGGATGCTCCTCCTCGTTGGTTGTATTACGTCTGAAGGATCAAACTTGAATGTGATCATTTTGTTTCAACTCATTATCTTCCACCAACTTATTCCAACAATCAGTCAAGACATAACACTCAACACAACTTTCCCAATATTTGTCAAGGTTGAGTTTCCATTTGTTGAGTCCAATGTCAATGACTGTAACATCTTCCAAACCATAATATCCTTCATCCTCTGTCACCTCCAACACGCATTCACTCACTGGCATCACTAGGCATCCATGGACGTGGTTTTTCACATCTTCTGTTGTAAGCTTCTTCTCGAACACCATCTTCACGTCTCGACCGCCTAGTTTGAGTATCCTGTGTCGCAATTCTGTAGGAAATTCCGCCATGGAATAATTGTCAGCAACTAAAGTACCGAAAATCGTCGGTTATTGAGTTGGGGTTATAATTGTGGTTTTCTGCTTATTGCTAGGGCTTTCTTCTTCCTCCTCCGTCATCGGTAGGGTTCGTTTCGGTTTTGGAGTGAAGGGAGCTGCATCATCTGAGACGTAAAGATCAGGAACAACAGAGAGTCGTAGCTGCATAATGTCCTCCTCCTTCATCATAATCTTAAACTTCATCTTTTATTTTTATTTTGATTCAAAAAGGTTTTCAACAACTCATGCAAATAATCAACAAGCTAAGAAGCAAAAGCAGATATTTGAAAGAAAGAGGTAGGGGAAATATATATATATATTTATATTACAGAGATTTTGATTAATGTGGGGAATAATTGTGAATCCTAATTGGAGAAGGAAAATAAAAGAGGGAAAATATATTATATATGTTTCAAAAAAAAAATTTAAACTTGGGTAACAAGTATAAACTGGGCTGGAGGGAGGAATTTTTGTATCCTTCAGGTTTTCGGTATTAAAAATTTGGCTCTTCTTTTTCAAAGTTTTGATTTACCTGTTTTGATGGGTTCATTTTTGTAGATATAATATATTCGTAGTTAGACTTTTTGTTCAAACATCAGTCCTTGTAGTATTCCACTTTTCTATTTATCTATATAATATTATAAAATAATTTATTTCCTAATAGTGCACCTGTGACAATGCACTATTGGTTGTTCAAAATTGGATTTTAGTAATGCCTACCTTCATCGATATATGTATACCAATAATCACTACCTTCATCTTGGATTTTTGTAGTCCAAAAACAATAAAATTAAATTCTTGTGGGACATCACCGAGAGTAGTATACTTTAAATATCATAAATTTTGAGTTGCATTTGATTCAAAACTTAGTATAAGATTTTACCACGATTTTAATGAATTTACGGCGTCTCTCCAATTTTTTTTCATTTTATTTACGATTTTTAAAGATTTTTTTTCCACTTTTATTCATTTTCAAAAAATTATAATAATTGCTTGAATTCTTAAAAAAATAATTTAAAAATTCTTTTAATAACTATACTTCATTACCCTTATAGGGCATCAATAAATTTGATACTACTACCATCAAATTTTATTTTATAATATTATATTTAAGTAAAATATTTCTCATCACAAATTTAATAACGATACTCTTAAAAAATAACCCAACATATAATTAACGATTGAAACTTGTAAATATTTGACCTTATTAGTCAAAGGGAGACAAAATTTGATGGGAGGCCGGATTATTAGTTGGTGGCCAACTTTGCCCAAAAACAAAGGATTTACCCTAAATTATATAGAGCATATTAGCATAAAGCATAAATCCTTCCCCTGATAAACCCTAATTAGACTCCCGAAACACCAAAACCCTAATTCTTTCAACCCAATCATGAAGAAACCATCGAAGAAGAGATTGAATTCAAAGTCCAACTCCACCCCATCTCCGATCTCCGACTTCATTTTTCCGATCAAATTCGATTTGCCGTCAGAATTATTGACCGAAATCCTTGCGAGGCTCCCAGCAAAAACCCTTGTCAAATTCACCTGCGTCTGCAAGGAATGGCGATCTCTAATTGAAAACCCTAATTTCGCATCTCTACATATGAATCTCAGCAAGATCAATCGAGAAAACGACACCCTTTTTCTCGTCGAATTCAGCCGTAGTTTTCTCAAGACACTGTTATTCTCAGCAGTATCATTAACACCCGATTCTAGCTTGTTCGGGAGGACTTCTCGGGTCAAACCGCCCGATTGTTTTCGCAATGGATGGGTCGGGGCATATACAAACGGGTTGCTCTTGGGTCGTAGCGACGATCCAACACCAAACGGGTCAGTGATTTCATACTTCGTGGTATGGAATCCATCCATCAGAAAATCAATAAAGATAACCCCTCCCACACCAAAGCCACTCTCTACAAATTTTATATGGGTCGAGTTGGGATCCGATCCCAAAACCAACGATACCAAGGTTGTTGTCATTGACTCACCCCGGAAGCCATGGAAACTCGGGCTCGCCGTTCCAAATTTCAGCCCATATTTACTCCATTAACGCGGGCAATTGGAAGTGCTCAACGTTTGACACTCGTTTTCTGAAGCGTCCCTTGTTGATTCGTGATCCTGCCGTGTTTCTCAACGGAGCTGTACATTGGATGGGATGCGACATCAACCCTCCGTATAACGACTATGTCATTGCCTTTGACGTGCAAAACGAGGCGTTCAACTACTTTAGATTGCCTGATATGACACGAGAGGGTGGCCGTCGTTCTGCTGTGGACTGTTTGTGTGTTGTTGGCGAATCGCTTGTGTTTTTGGATCGTTGTTACTTCCCGCAGTGTATTGTAGTGTGGGTAATGAGGCAGTATGGTGTGGCTGAATCTTGGGTTAAAGAAAGGGTGATTGTTGGTGATTCGGAGTTCGAAGGACAGCATTTGAGGAGGAATGGTGAAATAGTGTTTGCCAGGGGAAAAAACAAGGTGAAAAGTTATAACTATGAAACTAAGGAGATGAAGGATCTCGGAGGTTGTATTTTGAGGCGCAACTTAGTTTACGTAGATGATTATATGGAGAGTTTGGTACTACTCAATCGCAATCACCAAGAATTGAAGGTGTGATCTGATCGAGTTATGTATTCTTTATATATTTTACTTAGATTGTATGCAACTATATATGCATTAAGGACAATTTGTATGTTTTGGTATGATCATGGGACACATTTTTGGTATGCCTGCTTATTGTTCTGCTTCTCATGTTTTGCTCCGAAATGAATTGTAGGAGCAAGTGGAAACTTGTGTTAAGAATTTGTTTTTTCTTCGTTAAACACTGCTTGGTATAATGAAGTTGGTTTGTGCAACCTTGTGATCTTTGGTTGCATTCCGGTTTATTTTTAATTTGGATAAATACGAGTTGTGTATTCCGGTTTTGGGTTAACCCGACGAGTTATGACTGCGACCTTTATTCGCTTTTTTTAAAAAAATTTATCTTGAAATACTATTTTTGTCAATGTTTATCTTCTAATAACGATATATTATTGTCAATGTTTGAACTTAAATTAGAGAAATAACATATAAATGAGTTGCGGTTATAGTTTGATAGTCATGAATTTAAATGAAAAATCAAATTCTAATAGGTTTGAACTTAAAAAATAAAGTTTTTGAGTAAAACGGCAAGTTGGGTATACATAATAGAATATATGAAGAATATGATCATCAACTAATTAAGTTTGAGAAGAGCTAAACAGAGTTGACCATGAGGATGCTCCTCCTTGTTGGTTGAATTACGTCTGAATGACCAAACTTGAATGTAATCATCTTGTTTCAACTCATTATCTTCCACCAACTCATTCCAACCATCAGTCAAGACGTAACACTCAACAGTACTACTTTCCCAATATTTGTCAAGGTTGAGTTTCCATTTGTTGAGTCCAATGTCAATGACTGTAACATCTTCCAAACCATAATATCCTTCATCCTCTGTCACCTCCAACATGCATTCACTCACTGGCATCATTAGGCATCCATGGACGTGGTTTTTCATATCTGCTGCTGTCAGCTTCTTCTGGAACACCATCTTCACGTCTCGACCGCCTAGTTTCAGTATCCTCTGTCGCAGTTCTGCAGGAAGTTTCGCCATGAAAGTATCGTCAGTAACTAAAGTACCGGAAATTGGAAGCAGTTCTTGAGTTGGGGTTGTTGTGGTTTTCTGCTTTTTGCTAGGGCTTTCTTCTTCCTTCGTCGCCATCAGTAGGGTTCGTTTGGGTTTTGGAGTGAAGGGAGCATCATCATCTGAGAGATACAGATGATCAGGAACAACAGAGAGTCGTAGCTGCATGCATAATGTCATCCTCCTTCATCATAATCTTAAACTTCATCTTTTATTTTGATTTTGATTCAAAAAGGTTTTAAACAAGTCAAATAATCAACAAGGAAACAAAAGCAGATATTTCAAAGAGGTCGGGGTAGGGGATATATATAGAGATTTCGAAATGTCGGTAGTATTTTGTGAATCCTAATTGGAGAAGGAGAAGAATTAAAGGAGGGAAAATATATATTATATAGGTTGATTTTAAAATTGGGTAACAAGTTTAAACTGGGCAGCTCTTGATTTTTTCTATAGAGTTTCGTTGGTTTTTTTTTTTTTTAATCCTTTTAAAACCTTTCAAATTTATGGGTAACTTTAATTATCAAGATTTATGAGTTTTTGATTAAGTTTATCAAAATTTACCAAAATCTATAAAAAAATAATCGAAGTTAAAAAAAATAAAAAATAATACTTTTTAATATATTAACATATATTTGACAAAAATTATCAAAAATTATCAAAAATTAATAAAATTTAACTTTTATCCAACCTCTTTTTACCCATGACTTTGACATACCTACGAGAGAGGGAGGGAATTTCTGTATCATATCCTTGTTCAGTTTTGTGGAGATAATATCTTCGTAATTAAATTTTATTTTCCAACACTAGTCCTTGTAGTAAACCACTTTTCTATTTATCTATATAATATTACAAAAATAATTTATTTCCAAATAGTGCACAAATGACGATACACTATTAGTTGTCCAATATATAATTGAATCCTCCTATAAATTGAATAACATTAAGATTAAACATTTTCCATATAGGAAAAAAGTAAAAATTATTAAGAAATATTAATCAAATACTAACTAAATATAATTATTGATGTTGAGTTATAACTATACCAATTATCATCTTTAAATTGTAAAAATAGTAAAAATATACTTGTATCTTATTTAAAATAGTTAATATCCATAATATATCAAAAAATTAATCGGAGGTACCTTATTGAGGGAAACTATTTTTCGGTACCCCAATTTTTCAAAACTTATTTTGAGGTACCCTTAATTTTTGGATTAGTAATTATTTGGTGTTTTTCCGACTATCAATTTTATTAAGTGACCGAAATACCCTTATTCTTCTTCTTTAAAGGTATTTCTTAAAAAATGGAAGAATAAGGGTATTTCGGCCACTTAACCAAATTGATGACCGGAAAAGCATCAAATAATTACTAACCCAAAAATTAAGGGTACCCCAAATTGAGTTTTGAAAAATTGAGGTACCTGAAAAACATTTCACCAAAAGGTAGGGTACCTCCGATTAATTTTTTGATATTATATGCTTGAATATAATTTTATTAGCTATCTTGATGAATGTTCATATTTAACTACAAGACATAATTTAATGTATGGTTAATATAATTATGCTTCAAATTTTCATCCACTTTTAACAAGATTATTTCAAATTAAACTTTTGCAACACATAGCGGTGCGTAGGAAACACGACTCTC
This sequence comes from Portulaca oleracea, assembly GCA_029582165.1. Classification (NCBI taxonomy): domain Eukaryota; kingdom Viridiplantae; phylum Streptophyta; class Magnoliopsida; order Caryophyllales; family Portulacaceae; genus Portulaca; species Portulaca oleracea. The sequence goes on along the minus strand of CM055883.1, from coordinate 6,061,854 downwards.
CTTTGTTTGTGTGTATATCTGTATTATATGCAGTTGGAGCACATGCTCTAAATCTTACGTGGCATTTCATTTTTCCAACTGGCTTAGAGTTTTATATTTTTCAACAAAAATAATTTAAAGAAAAAAACTGTCACACCTACGTCTCAGCCCCAACTGCATAAATTGGACCTTCCATCCTCAATGTCTTCTTTCTACTCCTCCTGACCACCTACTGGTGTCATGACCACTGGCAACACTACTGCCATTGCCTCCCCTCTCTTGTTCCCCCGACACCCATCGTCGCTTTTTTGTCGCTTTCTTTCCTCTTTCCTTCCACAACCCCATACAACAGTGCTTTCTTCAGGCAGATAGGAAGCCTCCACCATGGAAGAATTTTGTGACCCACGTCGTGCCTCATTGATCGGGACTCTACCCATAATTGGGTCTTTGGGATATTGATGTTGTGGAGATTGTTGGCCTTCTTTAATTTGAATCATCTTCTTGATAAAGAAAAAGTAGAGACACAGGAGCCCAGATCATCATCATCATCGCCATCGTGATCATCATCGTCATCATGATACAAAGAAGATCAAATAGACTGAATTCGGGTTTGATGGGAGCTTTTTCCAAGTGGGATGTCATTGTTCTGTTCACTAATAGGTTTAGACTGTTCACTAGATGTATTTTGATTGTTCATCGAACAATCAATGGTTGTTCACTAGAAATTCTTCATTGTAATTGAAGGCACTCATCTATTTCCTCATACTTGAGTTGAAACTGCCATATATATATATATATATATATATATATAGGATAATTGGATTCTAATAATCCCTACTTTCACCAATTGCACAATGGTGGACCGTACTTTCACTTTGTATTCTGGTGGTCCAAAAAAAAAATAAAAAATGGATTGTAGTGGTACCAAATCCACCTCCATATTCTTCTTATTTTTTTCATTCCTACACTATATTGTTTTTGTTTTTTTCATTTCTACCCCTAGAAAGTTAATGAATTGTAGTTTCTAAAACAATTTTTTAAATTATTTTTTTGAGACTCCGAATAATTATTATGATTTTTTAAAAATAATAAAAGTGAAAAAATCGTAAAAAATAGTAAAAAATGAAAAACAATTTGGGAGAAACTCTGTAAATTCATTAAAAATCATTGTAAAGTGTTATACTAAGTTTTGAATCAAATGCAACACAAAATCTATGATTCCCTCGAAAATATCCCACTTGCAAAATCTATGATTCCCTCGAAAATATCCCACTACAATCCAATTTTTTTTTTGACCACCAGAATACAAAGTGAAAGTACGGTCCACCATTGTCCAATTGGTGAAAGTAGGGATTATTATAATCCAATTATCATATATATATATATATATATATATATATATATATATATATATATATATATATATATATATATATATATATATATATATACTAGCAAATATCCAGGCGTTGCCCCGAACAAAAAATATATACCCGAGCGTTCATATATAAATACATTAAAAAAATATTGGAGCGTCTCCTATATTATATTAGTATGTTAAAATCAAGAAATCTATGGTATATTAATTAGTATGCCATTCTTTTTTGCCCAATCATTGTAGCGATATGAATAAACATATCGCTCCATTTTTATTGTACGAAATTTATTTGACCAATCAGAAGTGTCTCCTATGTTATATTAGTATGTTGAAATCAAGAACTTGAAAGCTTCAACTTCAAGCCTCCTTTTTCATTATTTGTCTGCATCTACTATGTTGAAGCCCAATCTTGTGTGCCATGCTCAACAAGCGTTGAAGAACACCACTCTAATTTAGTTTCGATGTAAGTTTATCATTGTTTATCATGAATGTTGAAGCATTTTTTAAAAAGGGTCCGATCTACAAAATGATATACTATGTTGCCTGTGCTCCAAATATATCATGATCAAGCCTGATTTCAGGATAGTAGGTTAGTTTTGAACTTTGTATTTTTCTAGAAGCCTTGTTCGCTTTGAATAATAAAAAAAAAAAAGAACAACCGGAAAATAATTGATAAAATCCAAAGGGGTCAAGTTGCCAAACTTGATTTGTGATTATAATGACTATATATGAAAAACATTCGAGGACCAAGGGTAAAACCACATGCTCATGTTCCATACGTAATTAAGAAGATTTGACTCAGTTAAACATAATGTAAAATGAGTTATGATGAAATCCAAATGATAGTTGGTTAGAAAAAGCAGTTTGTAGGGCTACCAGGAAGAAAAAACAAGCAGAAATTCGCAGTCAAATAGACGGATCAAAGAAGTCCGTGGAACGTTCGTTTGATAGAATGGTTGATGAAGCTAGCTTGTAGGGCGGGTTGTGACATTGATATCATTTGCGAAGATCAAGAGACTACAACGAGGTTGTTCATAGAGCAGTGGCAAGAAGATAGGAGAACAATTTGATGAATAAACCTTAGTTGCTGTTTAGTTTACTGCTGTTTGTGTTTTGTTTTGGTGAACCTTGTTATTTTGATGTCTTGTTATTCATATGTAACTTTTGTTGCTGGACCTTTAGTCCTTCTAAACTTTAAATAATTGGGAAAAAAGGAGATTCAATCCAGATGTTTAATAAACAAGGAAACAACTTTAATTAATCACCCAAATTACGAGAAACGTGTACAAATACATAAAGACTACTATTACAAATGAAAGCACTCAAATTAAGATGAGGGGAAATAAAACAAATAAAACACAACGTTCCCTAATTAATTAAATTAATTAATTAATTAAGGGAGCACATTATTTTATTGAAAGCAAGAACTCAAATGTAAAAGCTGAGGTTGACATCGCAATCATGGTTGCGATTTAGTAGACTGGTCCAATGGCGTCCGTACATAAAGTCACCGATCATGCTGTTGGACATGTAGAGAGAATTGAACTATTAATAAATAGGAATATCAGTATGTACATATAGTGAAACATGTGAATATAAAACTTATATCCTACTTCAATGCACACACATTAGTATGAAATTTTTTGTCATTTTTATTAAATATACACACATTAATATACATACATTAATATTAATTTTTTTAATTAAATATAATCAATTATAGGTTTCTCAAAATGCCCTAGTTGAAACTCATATATTTCGATCATCCCCTTTGTACCCTAAAATATATATATGTATGATATATGATATATGATACAATATATATGATATCAAGATAAACTGAAATTTAAAAATGCACATACATTATATGTTGTATGAGTTTCAGATAGTTATTGAGAAATTGTTGGTTCTTACCGGTTTTTGTATATACTCCAATGGATTCTAGGTATTCGCCAACTCTTCCGAAAAATCCAACAATAGTATCACGTGAATTGCATGTACTAGTTGAAAAAGTGCGAATATTGGCAACATCCCTCTGTTCCCCATATGGCCCGTATCCACTGGGATTAAAGTTTGTGTGGATCTTAATGCTTGCAATTTGTTCTCCACCGTGGTATGTACCGTATGTTCCGGTTACACGTATGATATACTCCCATGGTTTGAGCGTAATCTGATAGTCGATCAGTCCATAATTGTACATGTTTCATAATTGATACATGTACGTACATTATGCATGGAAAGAATTTATAGGTACATGCTTAGATATAGAGAGAGTGTGTTAAATACTAGTATATATTATTTGTTACAAGAGTACGTAGCAATTTTACAACCAAAAAATATGTGTAGCAAGTAATTAAATCAATACCTCTTGGGGTCCGCCGCCTGGGCCTCCAAAGTATGTACTAGTAGTTTGCCCAGAATCGTCAGCAAAGACGAAGCCAATACCATCAACGACGTATCCAGATCGAATGATAACTTGTCTAATGGTTTTTCGTGGACCTAACTCCAAGTTCCAATTTGTTGAGCGCTCACTTCCCCACGGGCCACTTTTCTTAAGATTATCTTGGGTCAGATTTTCCTGAAGTTGAAACCCTCATTAATATTCTATTTCTATGAACATTTTTTTTACAATGATAAAAGTCGGGCCACCCACTAGGCCTCCCTATCTCAGGGAAAGTCTAATGAGTCCACCAGCCCATGGAGAAACTAGGATACACGCTACTGTGCCGCCCGTGAATCGAGCACTGACTTCATGGGATACCACAACAGAGCTCATTGGTTATTTCTATGAACATATATATCCTGAATAATGGTTGAATTTATAGTAACACAAGTGTTTTTCTTCCCATACTTTTCTCCGTTTCTTTTATAGTGAAAAAAGTATCTCAATCATTAAGATTTTAGAGTTTGTGTTTACATTATTGATCTATATATAGCGAAAAGTGAACCAAATAAATAAAATAAATGACCGATCTTGCCTGTTTTATAAATGCTCCAATCGAGTCCAAAAACATTCCAGCTCTTCCGAAAAATCCAGCATTAACACCTGATTCGCTTTCAGTTGAAAAGTTGAAGACATTGGTGACACCCTCCCCTTTCCCATAGGGTCCATATCCGTTGCGAAGGAAATTTGTGTGGATCCTAATGGTTGCTATTTGATATTGACTTATATCTGTGTATATACCGGATGTCCCGCTTATATGCGTTATATATTCCCATGGCTGCAGCGTAATCTGTATAGAAAGTGAAACACACAAGCAACAAGTAAATTCAAATATTAAGAAACCAAAAACTATTTTATAAATAATGAAAAACATATACACAGAACAATCCTCTAAACTAAAATTAAACGGCGGTTTAAAGTTATATATATGGTAGTTAATATGAGATCGAGGAAATTCAAAAAGAGTAATAGCTACGTAGGAAGTCGATAAGTTGAATGTATAGATACCTTGTGGAGATCACCGCCTGGGCCACCAAAGTATGTATCGGTGGTTACCCCACGCTCATCAACAATGACAAAGCCAATTCCATCGACAATGGATCCAGCTCGAATGATAACTTCTTTGATGTTCTTGTGAGGATCCAACTCCAAGCTCCAATTCACTGGAAGGTTATTTCCCCATGGACCAACTTTATTAAGTGCCATTTTAATTAGATGTATGTAGGTATGACTTAGCACTTACCACACACAATTTTGATTCACAATGCAATGAGTTTCAAGCCAATGACACCCATTTAAATACATGAGCTAGGCATTCCAATCTTAATCATTTTATTTTTAAGCCACATGTTGTGCTCCAAAAGTTTATTGTTTTCTTTTGGGAATCTAATCTCTATCCCAAAGCTGACAAAAGAATGGAACGTACACACGTTATACACGAGTTGCATTATACACGAGTTGTACACGGTTTTTTTTTTTTTTTCATTTTGGACCCCGAACTTTAGGGTATTTATTTTCTGAATCTTTAGTTTTTAACTTTAATTTTTTGGACCCTAAAAGTTTGTAAACTGAAAAAAATGACTCTAAAATTTGTGAGTTGAAAAAAGCTTGTTTCCCGTTTTCCTTTTTCTTTCCATGTTTGAATTTCTTTCACGATTGACATCAAACTCCACGATAAAGGTTAAAGCTGATATTAAAGTAATAATAAACTTCTCTTATCATGTTGGAGTTATTTAAAACCCTTGTGCTTAGGGGTATAAGTAGTCCCAACATGAATAAGAGATGTGTATTATAGTTTCAATATCAGTTTTAACATAGTCCAGAAGTTTGACGTCAATCGGGAAATAAATTCAAATATAAGAGGAAAACAAAGAATGAGACAAGGGTCTTTTTCTTCAACCCACAAACTTTAAGATCCTTTTTATTCAGCTTACAAACTTTAGGGCCTAAAAATTAATGTTGAAAACTAAGAGTTCAGAAAATAAATACCATGAAATTCGAGGTCCAAATTGCAAAAAGCCCAATTGTACACACGTTAATCATGTCAATAAACAAAAAAACAAATAATGTAAAGAAATTAGATACCAAATATGGATCTAAGGCCCCATTCTTTTATACGGTGCCGCATGGTGCGATACCGCAAGTTACCACAATTCACCACAATCTACCACAACTTACCATTTACTTTTTTAATAAATTTCAAAAAATATTACATAAATTTATTATTTCTACCATAACTTACCGCATGGTGCGATACCGCAAGTTACCACAATCCACCACAATTCACCACAATCTACCACAACTTACCATTTACTTTTTTAATAAATTTCAAAAAATATTACATAAATTTATTATTTCTACTATAACTTACCACAACTAACCGCAACTTACCGCACTGCAGTGGTACTGTATAAAAGAATGAGGGCTAAATACTGTAATAATATTTCGCTAATATAAGAATGATACATAAAAAAAGTATATCATATTTTGATACTTGAGGCAAACAAAATGTTAAAGAAATGAGTGATTATCAAACTTTGGACATTTGACAAGTGGATCAATGATAAAATTAGAAATACTTTAATTGTGAACGACAAAAATATCAAAGATCACAATGTAAATAAATACTCCCTCTGTTTGTTTTTATCAGTCACCTTGGAAATTGTGTCAAAAACTTTGACCGTTAATATTTTAATTTGTATAATGATTCATCATACGAAATTGATGGCATTAGATTCGTAATAAAAAATACTAGTAAAAAAGTATAATATTATATTTTTTTGGAAAACATTTATATTAGAAATTATTGATTAAAAATTGGCACTGAAACCCGTAAACGTTGATTAAAAGAACCGGAAGGAGTATCATGTATGAATCCACACATGACAGCAATCGCCAATCCATGTTTTGGTAGAAATTAAGTAATACTCCCTCTATTGTTTAACTACCTCTAGGTTTCTTTGTAAAAACCTTGATCAAGTCAAATTCAAAAAATAAAGTAGCAGCAGCTAAATTACTAATGTAGTTCTTTATAAGGTAATTTAAATATGAGTATTATTGAGTATTATAGGAGGATATTAGTGGGAACTTTTTCTTTTCCCCTTTTTCTCTAAAAATGTTATGGTTTTATTTATAATGAAAACATGTTAAGTAAATATTGCTATTTGATAAATATATACATATATATATATATATATATATATATATATATATATATATATATATATATATATATATATATAGGATAATTGATTCTAATAATCCCTACTTTCACCAATTTAATTAGATGATGGTGGGCCGTCTTTAACTTTGTATTCCTGGTCCAAAAAATAAAATTGGATTGTAGTGGTACCAAATCCACCTCCACATTCTTCTTATTTTTTTTATTCCTACACTATATTGTTTTTGTTTTTTCGCTCCTTTCTAGAAAGTTAATGAATTGTAGTTTCTAAAACATTTTTTAAATTATTTTTTTGAGACTCCGAATAATTATTATGATTTTTTAAAAATATAAAAGTGAAAAAATCGTAAAAAATAGTAAAAAAAATGAAAACAAATTGGGAGAAACGCTGTAAATTCATTAAAAATCATTGTAAAGTGTTATACTAAGTTTTGAATCAAATGCAACACAAAATCTATGATTTCCTTGAAAATATCCCACTACATTCAAATTTTATTTTTTTTTGGACCACCATAATACAAAATGAAAGTACGGTCCACCATTGTCCGATTGGTGAAAGTAGGGATTATTAGAATCCAATTATCCTATATATATATATATATATATATATATATATATATTATACTGCAAACTAAACAAAATTAAAATAATGTAATGACGGAAAAAGGGGAAATTATGTGAGCCCAAGCCCATGCCAAGTCTCATTGCTAAACAATTTGTAATTGGTATCAACATATTATAAAACTAATAAAAAATCTAATCTGTGTTATGCATGGAGTCTATGTAGAATCGTAGGTAAGTCATAGTAAAAAGGAAAATAACGGAGAAGTAAACTTTTAAATTACTAAGAGTAATGAGAAGTTAAATATGAATTTGATTTTGAACTAATTTGTAGTATAGAAAAAGGTAAAAAAAAAAAATACAGTATAAAGCCAAAAAAAAAATCCAATGAATGGAAACTTATATTCCTTACTATGAGAAGAATATAAGAATGAAGATGTATTTGTCGCTAATGAGTCGGATAACATAAATTATTTGATCTTCTAGGAATGTAAAATTATTTTTGCAATTAATCCCAAATTGTGACCACTGTGTTGTTTCCAATTAGCAACCAGTTTAGAAATCACCCGTAAAAGAAGAAGATATGGATAAAATTGATAGAATAGCTTTTTTACTTAAATGCATCAATATTTATCAAAATTTATTAAAAATTCATAAAACTAAGAATAAAAAAAAATTAATTTTGATATATTCGGGTTAAATTTGACAAAAACTATCAAAAATCACCAAAAACTACCGAAACTTACTAAAAATTACAAAAGATCACTTATACCCAATTATTTTTACCCATAAATTTGTTAAACTTGAAGAGGCATAATGGTGAATTTATATAACTTCCTCCTCCCTTTCAATTTTAATTTGATCTCCTCCCTATCCCACTACAACGTGATTTAAGGCCCCGTTCTTTTATACGACTGGTTGCGGTGTAGTGGAAATATGGTGGATTATGGTAGATTGAAAAAAGTTGTGGTGGATTGAGAAAAATTGTGGTGGGTTGTCGTGGAATATGAAAAGTTTTACTTTTAATAAAAAAATAAATTAAATTAGAAAAGGTAAATTGTGGTGGATCATGGTAGATTGTGGTGGGTTATAGTGGAATTAGACCTGGCAATTCTCGACCCGACCCGGAAACCCGACCCAAACCGACCCACAAAAAGTGAGTTTTGAAAACGAAATTCCGACCCGGGACCCGAAAATGACCCAACCCAAAGAACCTGGTAAAAAACGGGTTAGGTTTGGGTCAACCCGTTGGGTCAAACACTTTAATTTTAAGTGTTTTGTCTACTTTGGCATTGTGCAAAAAAATGGGCTCATTTCATGAAAAAAATGCTCAAAAATAAAATATTAGGTGACTTTGGAAAGCTATGCGTAGAGAGAGACATACTAATGAAATAATCAAATAACAAATGATCAAAACAAAACCCTAACACTGTCACTCACTCACACACTCACTCTTTCAGTGAACCCTCAAACTCCTGCAGTCCCGTCTCTTTCCTCTCTTTCAGTAAAATAGTGTATTATTGTCAAAGGTCAAAGTTCAGTGCATTATTGTCCAATACACCAAAAGTTTAGTATATTAGCATCCAAAACCCTATATATTTCATAAGTATTGTTATTCGTGATTGTTGACGTAAACCCCATAGTACTTGTAGACTTGAAGATTGCCAAATTTTGTCCCTTAAGTGTATATTAATATGTCTATACAACTATGACACATCGTGGTAGTTGAACTTGGAATGGAATGATACATTACACAGATGTCTTTGACTAATTATAATCAATTTTATTAGTTGTAAGTCACTGAGAAAAAGGGCGGTCATGACCCGTAAACCCGACCCAAACCGCTTGAAACTGGAATACACCCGACCTGTATTTACCCGAACCCGAAATATACCCGACCCGTATTTACCCGAACCCGATATACGACTGACCTGTAACCCGCCCGCCCGCCCGTATTGACAGGTCTAAGTGGAATATAGATAGTTACGGTGTGGTATGACACCACAGTCTACCAACCGCATAAAATATGACTAACGTCCAAATCTTCCATCTTCTTACTGTTGTTGTCCTTCCTCCATAATTCTCACTCCCTCTGTTGGATAAGAACGGAACGTACGTACACACGTTATACACGAGTTGTATTGTTGTTTTAACTTATGATTCCTTGTGCACTTGTCAATTTCGGCAGACAATCGGGTTACGGGTCGGTCGTATATCGGGTTCGAATAAATATGGATCGAATATATTTTGGATTCGGGTAATACGGGTGATGTATTTCGGTTTTGATTTAACCCAACAGTTTATGATTGGAACCTTTTTCCATTTTTCCTTTGAAAAAATTGTCTCTTTTTTTTTTTTGGTTCTCTGGAAAAATTGTCTCTAAATACTATGTTTTGTACAATAACATAATAAAATTCGATTATCTTCTAACAATGATATATTATTGTAAATGTTTCAACTTAAATTAGAGAAATAACAAATGAATGAGTTGCGCATATAGTTTAATAGTCATAAATTTCAATGAAAATCACAAATTCTAATAGTGTTGAACTTAAAAATAAAGTTTTCAGATCAAACGAGCAAGTCTGATTTGACCCACTAATTTACGAGTTTTTCGGGTTCAGTCTATTTCGGATTTAGATCGGGAAAAAATTGTGTTCAAAACCCATAATTTCCGTGCAGATTCGGATCGAATTACCAAGATCGAGCAACTCCCCTACATTCATTCCATTGGGGTATTCAACGAGTCCCGCTATCCCTTGATCACATTACTGCAATCCGTAGCGAGAACGACCTCCGTCGTACCCCTTTCATGAGCTTTTTTCAGCGCTCCAGCCACCGCAAGGAATTCCACCTGTAGCGCATACACAGCCCAGGACACCTCAGTTCCCCATCAAAGCTTAGTCCCATTCTTGAGCATGACCCACGCCGTTACCGCTCTCCCAGATTCCTTCTTCCAAGCTCCATCCACGACCATCATTCCCTGATCCTGTGCATCTGCGGCCATGCCCCATTTGATAACTTCCTCGTCATTCACCCCTTGCGGGTTCCCAAGGATTCTCCCAGCAGCATGAATCCGTTGTCCCTTTGCTGCACACCAACGAGACTCTTCCTCCACAGCCCGAACCAGCATTGTCTCCATGAGCTTAGTACTTAATAACTCCCCACCCAAACATATCGAATTTCGAGTAAGCCACACAGCCCACAGACAAGAGACAAAGCTTCTAACCCCATTGAAGTCATCGGTCCTGTTCTTGTGCAAATACATAATCCAAGCTTGTAGCCAATCAAACCAAGGAACATTCCCATTAGCCATAGAATCTATGCCTAAGCTAGATCCTCGCCAGAGTTTTTTCGCCACATCACAGAATCTGAACAAATGGTCGATTGTTTCCACCCCTTGTCCACAGTGGCACCCCCCATTTCCAGGGCATTTCCTTTTTAACCTATTTTGCCCTGTGGATAGTGCATCTTGTGCACACTTCCACAGGAACATTTTCCATTTAGGCGGCATATCAGAATGCCAGATCAATCTCCAGAATCTGGTATGATCTGAAGCAGGAATTACACTCCCTACTTCCTTACGGAGAAAAAAGTAATATCTATCCTTGACTGTGTATCTAGAGGAATTCCTTACGGAGAATTCCTTCACTTATTACTCCCTCTATTCATCCTTTTTGGTAGTTGGTACATTTATACATCCAAGAACTAAGAACTTATATCAGCTTGTCAATTACCATATCATTTGAATATTATCAATTAGCATATCATTATAAGTGTTAGGTGATGAAATTTTCTGCTTTTAAGGTTTGAAGGCTACTAGTTGGACTGCATGATCTTCGAGGATAAACTGATCGACCTGATTCTTGTAAACATACCGTAAATAATTACCATTAATATTACTCACAAATAACAATGTGTCGTGCAGACATTACATTAACTTTTACAGCATGAGAACTTGTATCTTTCCAAGGTACAACTACAAGTAGTGTGCCATGCCCATAAGGCCATAATTCACCACATTTACACACCCTTGTCAAAGTAAAGCCCAAGGTTTCTAAGCTTCTAGCCTGCAAGCAAACAGAGTTCTCCGAACATTCGAAAAAACGCAGTACACCTGTTCACCACAGCGCAAAACACCGAGTTGGCAGTCACACTTGTACAGATTCTTCCTGTTGAACACTGACATCTGATGATGCAGGAAGCATGAGACCTCATTCTTCACATAATCCAACTCATTTTGGATGTGATCACTGCCAAACAAAGAAAATGAATTAGGGCATGAAGCTTCAAGTACTTTATTATTCATCCACACAACTTGTCTTATGGAGGGGGGGGGGGGGGGAGTATACAACATTCTAGCACTAAGCACCACATGGGATGCCCTGAAGGACTTAGTTTTAGAATTCTATTGTGTTCTTTTAGAAGGTAAGGATAGATTGGGTAAATTTGGGTCAAGTTTGGTTGGGAAAGTTTGAGGAGAAAATGGAAAATTTTGGAAAGGATTGGATAATTTGGGCATTTGGGTAATGTGTAATATGAGTATTTGTTATATGTTTTGTAAAATTTTCAAAAAAATTTCCATGTTTTCCTGAAACTTTCCCACCAAACCTTATCCAACCGTTGCCTTCTAAAAGAACAGAGATCAGTTCTAATTTGCTGAATTATACAAGCAGAAGAAAGGATCGCAGTTTTATCCTGTTTATAAAATAGATAGACCACAAACATTGACAGATGAAAAATCCACACTTTTATTGACACGTGAATCAATCAATTGAAACAATCCACGATGCATCACTTTGCCCTTGACACCAACATGAGATTAGAAGCAAAGCAATCAGGGTATCAATAATTTGAAGTGTAATCAATGCACGAAGAAAAGCTTGCAAACATAACAAGCATCGGCATGATACCTGATGCACCTGCATGACAGCTGATGACAAAATATAAGCATGAGAATCGCAGCCAGTGGAGATAAAATGGCTCAACTAATACCCTATTGACCATTTTCCTGTTCCAAAATGCTTCCATTACTAGTACATATGCTAAGTTTCTCGCTACCAAAAGCCACCACCAATTCTTCGATCAATGACTGTTGTGGTTCCACGCCAGCAGCTTTCATTTCGTACAACGATTTTATGGCTTCAATTTGCAACCCATGGTTTATGAAACCAGTAACCATGGCATTCCAACATGCCATACTTCTTTCTTCACAAGCGATCAGGTCAAACACTTTTCAAGCATCATTGAGCAGTCCGCGTTTTCCATACATGTCAACTAAACTGCACATCACAGAAACGCGGGTATCGAGTGCAAGCTTTATGGCATTGGCATGAACCTGTTTTCCATATGATTCACCATTACTTGCTCTGCCACAAGCCTTGAGAACATTGGAGAATGTCTGATTATTCTTTCTTACTCCAGCCCTTCCCATCTCCCTAAAAATCCACACAACCTCATCAAAACACAGTTGGCGACAATTATTCACCATAGCAACATTCCAAATCTTACTGTCGCAACGATCTTCCATCCCAATTTGATCAAAGAACACAAGGTTGGCCTCTGGTAAACACCCACACCTTCCATAAAACTCCATCAAGGCAGTGGCAACCAACAATTCTCCAGAGAACCCCATTTTAACCATCAACCCATGAACCACCTGACCTAAATCAATGTCTTTCACCTGCCCACATGCCTCAAGAACACAAACCATTACCAGCTGCAATGGTAACTCACAGTACTTATCGGTACTAATCCTTCCATACATCCGGACAAACAACTCCAAAGCTTGCCCAAACTGCTCATCATTAACGAGACCCGCAATTACAATAGCCAACGAAATGGAATCTCTCTGGGGCATTTTGTCGAACACCTGGAGGGCAACATCCAGACTCCCACAAACCACGAACATCAACAAAATCCGATTAAGTAAAGGCAACCCAGAAGACCCATTGACAAACCCAACCATCCCACGATTCCTTCTCAAGTGGGCAAGAACTTCCTCCGCCTGACCAGCATCCCGATTTCGGGTGCATTCAGCGACAAGAGAAGCGTAAATGTCAGGAGTAACATTGAGTCGTAGACCATCCATCAACCGTAGAACATCAGAGCTTGTGTTGAGATCAGCATCAGCATCAGAATCAACATCAACACCAACAATTCTCTGTTTTCTTGGGGATTTTGCAACAGGCTTGGGAATGAGCAAGGTGTTGTAATCTTGTCGACGATGGAAGCGGGTCTTCAAAGACGACCCGGAAGAAGTAGAAGTAGAGGGAGTTTTGATGCTGAGGATGCTATGACATTGACAAGGGGTGTCGGAGATTGGAGGGTGGAAATGGGTTGTTGCTGGTGAAAAGCGGGAACGTAGGATTTTCATTAATAGAAGCTCTGGCCTCTGAGAGTCAGTTTACAACTTACAAGCATAGGCGTTGAGGAAGGGGAGGAAAAGATATTTTTGAATTTATAATTTTTGAAGGATAAAAGATATTTTGAAATTGATTTGGAGCCCCTTTGAAAAGTAAACTAAAATAAAATAAATTCGGGCTGAAAATATGATGTATGATACTCAGTTTTTTGGAATATCCTTTCTCAACACATTTCTTTATATAAAGACTGTTTTTTTTTTTCTCTTTTCCGATGGTAAATATTTCTCTTAACATGGAAAGTAAATCATACCCATGTTTGAATTGAAATTGAGATATTGATGCAAGTTTTTCCTTTCTGAATCAAATAGATTCATATCTGAATAATAATATTTGTTGTAATGTTCATGAGTGGGCCAGAATATGGCAAACATTTTTATTTTTGGACTGTTGGGGACGGGGCTACTTCGTTGCACAAACCAACGAAATAGCCCCTGTCCCCAACAGTCCAAATATGAATATTTTTGCCATGTTCTAGCCCGCTCATGAACATTACTGCAAATATTATTAAAACATTTATGGCCTCCACATTAGTAAGGAGTTGTGCGGAAGCTACAAAATGAGAGTTTGCTAGAATATAAAAAAAGCGAGTATGGTCATAGAATTTTCGTTCACTTTTTTCCGGGTTGGTCTCGGGTCAGACAAACCGAAGGAGCATGAATTTGAGTCTAAACCGGCTTCGGACAATAGAAAATTGTAATGTGTTCGAAGTTTCGGTCAAGTTGGTCAATTTAAAAATCGAACGGAAATTCTATGACCATACTCGCTTTTTTTTTCTAGGTCGGACTAAACTGAGTTTCCGAGTCAGACAATTTTTTGGCAGCCCCAGTTATCTATACATTTAGAAGACCCACCTATTATAAATTTAGAGATTTATTATAAAGAAATTATTTTTGGTCATTTTCAAATATTGAGATCACGGGTTCGAGTCTTGAATCCAGTCTCTTGCAAAAATGCAAGGAAAATTTGCCTGTATTACACCTTAATAGTGAGACGCTTTTGTGCATTAGACTATACAATATAGATTAAATTAATATATAAATAAATGAGAGTATTTGACGACGACTTTTTCCAAAAAATTGTAACCAAAACAACCTTACCCAATTCAAAAATACCCTGGATTCTTATTATCAAAATTTAATATATATTTGATCTGTACCCTGTTCTTTTATGCTTGATATGATGTAGAAATTGCGGTATAGTAAAATTGTGGAAAGTGCAATAAGGTGTGGAATGATATAATAACGTTTGTAAAAAGTGTGATTGATATGATAGGTGATGAGAGATAACGTGAAAAATAAAAGATAAAAGTGAGAAGAAAATAAAATAATAGATATATTGATATGATTATGATAAAATGTGATCTGATGTGGTAAAATGTAGAAGAATATTGAGTAACATGATGAGTTGTAATACCACAGTACACACAAAAGAAAAAGGTCCAAATTGAGAAGTATACTAATGACAAGAATGGGCAACTACATCAAACAAATAAACAATTCAGGAGTGCATTAGTCAATCCTTAATTTTTTTTCTTTACCCCTTATTGGTGTGTAGCATTTTCATTTATAAAATAACTAAGGCTGATAATTCCTCGTAAAAATAGTTGATTGTCGGACATTTTTATGAGCAGTAAGACACCGTTCTTTTGTACATTAACGCAACTAACCGCAACGTAAATTACCGCAACCTACCATAATATACCGCAAATTACCATTACGTTTGTATTATTTCCACCGCAACTTACGGTGATCTACCACAATTAACCGTAATGCAACGCAACGTAACGCACAAAAGAACGGTGAGGGTAGCTCTACAGGTCTATGGCCTGCTGCTTTTGTAGAAAGTTGTTCTGTGTTGTTTTTTCTAACGTTATTTGTTGTTTATACTAATTACTAGTAGCATTTTCAGCTTTGAATAATCAGGAAAAAATTCATGAATATCTCGCTTTTTAGAGCCAACAATCAAACCCCGTTTCTAACAAAAATGTATACCAAGCACATGATCTAGTCAACTACTACAACCAAAGATCACAAGGATGCACAAACCAACTTCATTTCCCAAGGTATTAGCAGTGCTTAACGAAGAAAAGACAAATTCTTAACACAAGTTTCCACTTGCTCCTACAATTCATTTCAAAGCAAAACAGGAAAAGAAGAACAATAAGCATGCATACCAAAAATGTGTCCCATGATCATACCAAAACATACAAATTGTCCTTAATGCATATATAGTTGCATACAATCTAAGTAATAAAGAAGACATAACTCTGATCACACCTCCAATTCTTGGTGATTGCTATTGAGTAGTACCAAACTCTCCATATAATCATCTACATAAACTAAGTTGTCCCTCAAAATACAACCTTCGAGATCCTTCATCTCCTCAGTTTCAAGGTTATAACTTTTCACATTGTTTTGGGATCGGATCCCAACCCGACCCATATAAACTTTGTAGTGATTGGCTTCGGGGTGGGAGGGATTATCTTTATCGATTTTCTGATGGATGGATTCCATACCACGAAGTATGAAATCAGTGACCCGTTTGGTTTCGGATCGTCCCTACGACCCAAGAGCAACCCATTTGTATATGCCCCGACCCATCCATTGCAAAAACATTCCGGCGGTTTGACCCGGGAAGTCCTCCTGAACAAGCTAGAATGGGGTGTTAATGATACTGTTGAGGATAATAGTGTCTTGAGAAAACTACGGCTGAATTCGACAGAGAAAAAGGGTGTTGTGTTTTCTCGATTGGTCTTGCTGACTCACCCCTTACAAAATAAACAAAGTCATAAACCAGTTGTTAAGACCCGTAAAAATTTGGGTCCAGGTAAATTCATATCAGACAAATTTGGATAATGTCATAATTCAGATGATAAAACCATGCCCGAACCTGGTTTAATTTCAGGTCGAACAATTCGGACGAAGCTAAATTCAAGCCGAAATCAGGTTTGAACAATAAAAAAGGAGAAATTTTATTTTCCGAATATTCGGTGAATTCGGTCAGTATCAAATTCGGAGGAAAATCTATGTCCAGACCCAATTTTTTTGGGTCGGACAAAATTTTGCCTACTATACCGGCTGTAGTGTTGTTTTAGCTTATGATACCTTCACTTATTAGTTATTACTCCCTTTGTTCATCCGGGGGGGGGGTTCATCCTTTTTGGTGTTGAGTGATGTAATTTTCTGATTTTAAGGTTTGAAGGCTACTAATTATTCATCCAAGAACTAAGAACTAATTATATCAGCTATTAGCATATCATTTTAAGTGTTGAGTGATGTAATTTTCTGCTTTTAAGGTTTGAAGGCTACTAGTTGGACCATTTTCACTAAATTCAAATTCAAAGTGGAAATCCTCCACTTCTTTTTCTTACTTTTTGAATATATTTATCAATGTATTTCCATCACCCCCGTCCAGGTTTGACTCATATCATTTCTCAAATAAAATCTTAAAAACCTCCCTGGCAATTTCATAAAGAAAACTCTACCCTTCACTTCTCTCTCCATCTTGTTGGAGGGGCTGTCATCGATCCTTCTAGTCGATGGTAAGCCCCGTTTTTATTTATTTTCTTTGTTAATCGAGAGTTTAGTTTTAGTTTTATTCCAATAAAGTTACTCTCTTCAAAATTTGCAACAATTGTGCTCCCTTTTTCTGCTGAAAACCTTATTAACCAAACCCCAACGGTTCATTTGGCAGATCGTGTGAGCCATATTGCTTCCACCTACATGAAGCCAGATTGCTTCCGATTACATGAAGCGGGTGGTTGCCAGTCAACGGCGTGAGTCTAGACTAGCTGCAGGCCTCTGCAGTCTGGGTCTCAAAGGTTGATTGGTTGGAAGATGAGGAAGGCATGGAAAGTCGAAGGAAACTGCATCAACAATATCCGGAGGTTACGAAGCAACTTCACTGATAGGAACAACGTAGCAATTATCTTTGATAAATTAGAGGGTGGAGGTGTAATTTTCGTTATATTTCTTGGAATCATGTCCGAAGAGGTGGGAATAGTGTTGTTATTTCCCTCGCTCACCTACAACCCTATGATTCTTTTGAAAGAATTTGGTTGGAGGAAAGACTTGAAGTCGTTCTTGCCTCAGTCCAAGATGATATGTACACTATACTGTTATATTAATGGAATGAAGTAGTGCCTTTAGAGCTTTTTCTCAAAAAAAAAAAAAAGATTTGACTCAGTTAAACATAATGTAAAAGGAGCTTCAATCCAGATGTTTAATAAACAAGGAAGTTTCCTTTAATTAATCACCCAAATTACGAGAAACGTGTTCAAATAATTAAAGACTATTACAAGTGAAAGCACTGAAATTAAGATGAGGGGAAATAAAACACAACATTCCCTAATTAATTAATTAATTAAGGAAGCACTTTATTTTATTGAAAGCAAGAACTCAAATATAAAAGCTGAGGTTGACATCGCATGTCATGGATGCGGCTTTTAGTAGACTGGTCCAGTGGCGTCCATAGAGTCACCGATCATACTGTTGGACATGTAAAGAGAATTGAACTATTAATAAATAAGAATATCAATATATACATACAGTGAAACATGAATGAGTTTTAGATAGTTATTAATTGAGAAATTGTTGGTTCTTACCTGGTTTTGTGTATATTCCAATGGATTCTAGGTAAATTCCAACTCTACCAAAAAATCCAACAATAGTATCACCTGAGTTGTCTGTATTAGTCGAAAAAGAGCGAATATTGGAAACATTCCTCTCTGTCCCATATGGCCCATATCCACTGGGAGAAAGGTTTGTGTGGATCTTAATGCTTGCAATGTGGTCTTCTTCGTAGTATGTACCGTATGTTCCGGTTATACGTGTTATATATTCCCATGATTTCAGCGTAATCTGATAGTCACTCCATAATTAATATACGTTTCAAAATTGATACTAGTATATATTATTTGTTACAAGAGTACATAGCAATTTTACAACTAAAAAAAATATGTGTAGCAAGTAATTAAATCAATACCTCTTGGGGTCCGCCGCCTGGGCCTCCAAAGTATGTACTAGTAGTTTGCCCAGAATCGTTAGCAAAGACGAAGCCAATACCATCAACGATGAATCCAGATCGAATGATAACTTGTCTAATGATTTTTCTTGGACCTAACTCCAAGTTCCAATTTGTTGGGCGCCCATTTCCCCACGGGCCACTTTTTTTAATATCTCCTTGGGTCAGATTTTCCTGAAGTTGAAACCCTCATTAATATATTTCTATGAACATATATATCTTGAATAATAGTTGAATTTATAGTACCACAAGTGCTTTTCTTCCACTTTTCTCTGTTTCTTTTATAGTGAAAAAAGTATCTCAATCATTAAGATTTTAGAGTTTGTGTTTACACTATTGATCTATATATAATGAAAAGTGAACCGGCTATAGCAAATAAATAAAATAAATGATCGATCTTGCCTGTTTTATAAAAGCTCCAATCGAGTCCAAAAATCTATCAGCTCTTCCGAAAAATCCAACATTAACACCTGATCCGCTTGCAGTTGAAAAGGAACGGACTTTGGTGACACCCTCTTCTTTCCCATAGGGTCCATATCCACTGGGAAGGAAGTTTGTGTGGATCCTTATGCTTGCTATTTGATATTGACCCCCATCTCCGTATACACCGTATGTCCCGCTTATATATGTTATATATTCCCATGGCTTCAACGTAATCTGTATTGAAGGAGAAACGCACGCATAAGGAGGAAGTAAATTCACATATTAGGAAACAAAAAACTATTTCATAAATAATGAAAAACATGTTCACAGAATAGTCCTCAACATAGAAATAAACGGCGGTTTGAAGTTATATATGTGAGAATTAATATGAGATCGAGGAAATTCAAAAAGATTAGTAGCTAGCGGTAGAGTGGCGCGGCTAAGTTTGGCTGTGATTCTAGCTTCATACGTGGGGACCCAGAGATTGTTGAGAAGCGGCTCAAGGAGAAACGGCGAAGAGAATGAAATTGTTAATTTTAGTGTTTTATTTTTGCTGTTTGCCTTGTTGTTTAGCTGTGTGACTTCTTTGTTGTTTGCTGTCCGTTCGCTGTACTTTCATTTGCGTTTTTTGCAGCGCCGATGCTGTCTTTTTAGCCTCTTTTGACTTTCAATAATAAAAAGAATGTAGAAAGTCGATACGTTGAATATATATACCTTATAGGGATCACCGCCTGAGCCACCAAATGCGTATTCGCCGGTGGTTTCCCCACGCTCATCAACAACGACGAAGCCAATTCCGTCGATAATGAATCCACTTCGAACGATAACTTCTTTGATGTACTTGTCAGGACCCAACTCCAAGCTCCAATTTGTGGGAAGTTGATTTCCCCATGGACCAATTTTATCAACTGCCATTTTAATTAGATGTATGTAGGTATGACTTAACACTTACAACACACAATTTTGATTCACAATGCAATGAGTTTCAAGCCAATGGCACCCATTTAAATACATGAGCTAGGCATTCTAATCTTAACTATTTTATTTTGCAGCCACTTGTTGTGCTCCAAAAGTTTATTTGTTTTCTTTTGGGAATCTAATTGTACCCCAAAGCTGACAAAAGACTGGAAAGTAAACACGTTTATAATGAGTTGTACTGTTGTTTTAACCTATAATTCCTGGTACACCTGTAAATTTGGGCAGAAAACCGGGTTACGAGTCGATCGTATATCGGGTCCGGATAAATATGTATCAATCGAATGCATTTTGGATTCAGGGTAATACGGGTGTTGTATTTCGACGTTCGATTAACCCGACAGGTTATGATATATTGCAACCTTTTTTTCCATTTTTTCTTTGAAAAAATTATCTTTAAATACTATTTTTTTTACAATATACGTAATAAAATACGATTATCTTCTAATACTTATTTACCAGCCCAACGAAGCTTTATACTAAGTCCCTAAAACCAATGAAAGAGAAGTGCTTTTTGGTGATCGATATATTATTGTAAATGTTTCAACTTAAATTAGAGAAAAAACAAATGAATGAGTTGTGCATATAGTTTAACAGCATAAATTTCAATGAAAATCATAAATTCTAATAGTGTTGAACTCAAACATCAAGTTTTCGGATCAAATGGGCATGTCCGATTTGACTTGCTGATTTACGGGTTTTTCGGGTTCAATTTATTTCGGATTGAGTTGGATAATGTACTAATGTATGAAATACCTATGAATAGAGGGATAAATAGAATACATAGTGACCATAGTAAGAGGGTAAGGTGTAGGCCAAGTCGCCTTTTTCAATTCAATGATTTTTGAGTGAATACCCGACAACCCACGGGGTAACTATTTCCTGAAAGACTTCAAAAACTCATGTTATCGTTCACGCTTCCCGGTCAGGGATTAAATACCTAAAAGCAGCTACATGTCTACTATTATTTCATATTATTCATACTTTAGAAATAAAGGACTGTCTTCATCATGAGTTGCTCATACTTACTTAATCCGCTATTTCTCAATCGGACTCGAAGACAATGATCTAACCATTTCAAAGTACGAAAAGTCGTGTTCAAAACCCATAATTTCCGTGCGGATTCGTATCGGTGACCTGGTCGGGTGGCAGGTGTAATTCCTTCACTTATTACTCATTTACTCCCCCTGGTCATCCCCCCGGGGGGGTTGTCATCCTTTTTGGTATATTTAATTTATACATCCAAGAACTAAGAACTAATCTCAGCTTATCAATTAGCATATCATTTTTAGTGTTAGGTGATGTAATTTTCTGCTTTTAAGGTTTGAAGGCTACTAGTTGGACTGCATAATCTTCGAGGACAAACTGATCGAGCTGATTCTTGTAATCTTGTGCGTGTGTAAAACATACTGTAAGTAATACCATTAACAACCATTAATATTACTCACAAATTACAATGTATCGTGCAGACATTACATTAACTTTTACAGCATGAGAGAACTTGTATCTTTCCAAGGTACAACTACAAGTAGTGTGCCATGCCCATAAGGCCATAATTCACCACATTTGCAGACCCTTGTGAAAGGGAAAGCCCAAGGTTTCTAAGCTTCTAGCCTGCAAGCAAACAGATAGAGTTCTCCGAACATTCGAAAAAATGCAGTACTCTTGCTGAACACTGCCCAAAACACCGAGTTGGTAGTCACACTTGTACAGATTCTTCCTGCTAGACATTGACATCCGATGATGCAGGAAGCATGAGACCTCATTCTCCACATAATCTAACTCATTTTGGATATGATCACTGCCAAACAAAGAAAATGAATTAGAGCATGAAGCTTAGGGTTTAGGGTTTTAGGGTTTAGGGTTTAGGGTTTAATATACTAATATTAAAATTGTAATACACCTCTCTTATTTATGTTGGAACTACTAAGACCCTGGGTACTTAAGGGTCTAATTAGTTCTGACATGAATAAGAAATGTGTATTATATCTTCAATATCAGTTTTAACCTTACTCCTGAAGTTTGACACTAATCAGAAGATAAATTCAAATATGGGAAGAAAAAAAAAACAGTACACAGGCTATTTTTCACCATAAACTTTAAAGTCATTTTTTATTTAACTAATAAATTTTAAGGTCCCAAAAATAAACAACGAAAACAAAAGGTCTAAAGGTTCAAAATGCAAAAAAAATCCGGTGGGCATTCCAATCTTCATTATTTTATTTTGTAGCCACTTATTGTGCTCCAAAAATTTATTGTTTTCTTTTGGGAATCTAATCTCTATCCCAAAGCTGACAAAAGAGTGGAACGTACACACGTTATACACGAGTTGTATTGTTGTTTTAACTTATGACTGGTCTTTTACCCGTCCTTTTGAATAGTTGTTTATTTAGGTGAATGAATCAGAAAAAAAAATTAGAGATGTACATCAATAAACAAAAAAAAAATGTAAAGAAATTAGATACCAAATATGGATCTAAATATTGTAATCATATTTCGCTATTATAAGAGTTTGTAAATTTCGATAGTAAAATAAGTTATGGTAAAGTTAATTTTGAGTAATTTATAGTTAATATGGGTAAATTTAGGTTAGTTTGGGTAATAATAGGTAAATATATATAAAATTATATGTTTTTATGGAAAAACATTTTAAAAGCTCTTATGAAGTTTCTAGATAGAGGCCATGTCAGCCAACATCCACATGAGGCCAAAGCTAAAACTAAAATTGTCAGCCAAACATTCATTTATATCATATTTTGGGCCATTTAGATAATTTTGGTAATTTTTGATAATTTTAGTTAAAATTAGGTAAGTGCAACTTACCTATAAATTACCAGTGTATTTTACAGACTCTAAGAATGATACATGTTGGAGTATTTCAAGAGTTAAGAGGCATAAAATACAAGTTATAAGCATAGGATCGACCGGATAGGTCGAAATCAAGCTTAACAAGATAATTGGACCCAACACGGATTGTGCTAGGTGTGACACGACCCGTGTTGGCGTCCAGAGAGAAAAATATTCGTGCACTGGATCAACACGGGTCGTGTTGATCCAGCACGGGTCGTGTTGGCATCAACACGGACCGTGTTGATCTGACACGACCCGTGTTGCACGCTGACGGATTTGATTTTCAAATCCCTTAATTTATGCCTAGTGATGAAATGTTTTTGGTCATGATTTTGGATGATATTGACTGAGAAATCAATCATGATTTCTCATTAATATCATTCAAACATAATCCCTTGGATTATGCCCATTGCTTATGGAATGTTTGACCACCTTATGATTCCAAATTGTGCCTATATAAGGTGGATGAATTCACCATTCATCCACACACTCATCTATCTTCTTCTTCCTTTCTAGAGAGCATTCAACACATTCTTAAGGTGTTGACTGCAGCAACTCTTTGAGTTCTTTGAGAGATCTTGTAACTTTGCTTACAAGCAAGTTAGGTTTTACCCTTGAGTCTTTTCACGGTCTAGTGAATAAGTCTTAAGGGGAGACGGCTTGGCCTCGACTCCTAACCACCCAGTTGATCCCCCATCTTGTGGTTCTTGTTATTCCATCTCATCATTCGTTATTTCCAACAATACATAAAAAAGAGTGTATCATATTTTGATACTTGAGGCAAACAAAATGTCAAAGAAAGGAGTGATTATCTAACTTTGGACATTTGATTTAACAAATGGATCAATGATAAAAGAAATATTTTAATTGTAAACGACAAAAAATATCAAATATCATAATGTAAATAAATATCATGTACGTATGAATCCACACATGACGGCAATGGTGAATCCATGTTTTGGTAGAAAGTAATACTTTAACATATTTTCATTATGCTAAAACCATAATATTTTTAGAGAAAAAGGGGAAAAGAAAAAGTTTCCACCTATATCCTCCTATAATACTCATACTTGAATTACTTATAGAGAATTACATTAGTAATTTAGCTGCTACATCCTTTGGTTTTTGAATTTAACTTGATCAAGGTTTTTACAAAGAAACCTAGAGGTAGTTAAACAATGGAGGGTATGATTTTTCCGGTACCCCAACTTTTAAAAACTAATTTTGGGGTACCCTAACTTTTAGAATTAGAAATAATTAGGTGAATTTCTGGGCAATGATTTGAATTCACCGGTGAGTTTTAGGCGGGAAATTGATTAAGTGTTTTGGTGGACAAAAATGCCGTTTGTTTTTTGGACGAAAATGATTTGAATCAGTCGGAGTTTCGCAAGAAATTCACCTAGTAATTTCTAATCCTAAAAGTAAGGGTACCCCAAAATTAGTTTTGAAAAGTAAGGGAACAAAAAAATTGTTTCTTCAAAAGTTAGGGTACCTCTAAGTAATTTAAAATAGACAAACTAAACAAAATTAAAATAATGTAATGTAATGACAAAAAAGGGGAAATTATGTGAGCCCACGCCCATCCCAAGCCCTATTGCTAAACAATTGATAATTGGTGTTAACATATTATAAAACTAATAAAAAATTTAATCCGTGTTATGCATGGAGTCTATGTAAATAAGTCATTATAAAAAGGGAAATAACAGAGAAGTAAACTTTTAAATTACTGAATGTAATGAGAAGTTAAATATGAATTTGATTTTGAACTAATTTGTAGTATAGAAAAAGGTAAAAAAAAATCATACAATATAAAGCCAAAAAAAATCCAATGAATGAAAACTTATATTCTTTATTATGAGAATCTATATACTTATAATGACAATCTATGACTCTGACACCAATTAAACACTGCAACGAGAGCGTTTCAAGGAGACTCAACCAATCACAATTAAGAAAAAAAAGGACCCAATTTTTAATAATTTTTTATTTTATTTTCAACCGGATTTTATTATAAACCTAAGCTGTTTGGGACTCTGACACCAATTACAGCTGTTCCATAACTGTTTTAAATTTAATTTTATTTTAGAATTAAAAAAAAAAACTATTACAAATCCCATACGACTTTGGACTTTGATAACGTTTCCAACTGTTCCATATCTATATCTATAATAATATAAAAGTAATATATTCGAAATTTGAAATACTAAACCCAGAGTGATTGTAGGGGTTATCGACCAATCAAATTAAAGAAAAAAAATCGATTTGAAAATACAGTAAAAAATTCCTGCCCATGAAATAATAATAAAAAAACATCGATTTATAAAAAATAATAAACAAGAAGTCTAATCAGATTAAAATCCTACCTTATCTAATTAGAAGTCTACTTCCCACCCCAATTAGGACTCTAACTCCCACTCAAATCTAATTAGGACTCTACCTCTCACCCAAATTTAATTAGGACTCTATCTCCCGACCTAATATATAAACGTCGAAACATCTTTCATTCTCTTCCAATCTGTCAACTATTAACATTTGAAGCAACCATTAAATTCTCAGCAAACCTGCAAATATACATGTTAGTTTTCGAAAAGTATTATTTCCTCGAGAACTCCATCATATATTTCGGTTTTTTTTTTCCAAATCAAATACTGCTTCCTATTCTATCTATATCACTTTCTTCTCTCTCTCCCTGAACTCCACCCTAATTTCGTTCTTGCTTCCCTTTCTCTATCTTTTTCTTTCTCTCTCTCAAACCAAGAGCAGTATGCATATCAATTTCTCTCTGATTTTAGCAAATTACTACTCGAGATTTGACACTTTCAGGTTTTTCTGAATGTTGGCGCTTCCGAAACCTATCCACAAACCAATTAAAAGCAGTATGCATATAGAATTGTATACATAACATTGCAACCAAATTTCTGTATACAGCAGGGATATTGCTTGTCTTTGTTTTTATTTTGTTGCTGGAAGAATTTTTACGTCAAGCCTGGAGAATATACCTTAGATATTGATACTACCTAATATAGTTGCTCTTTGTTTCATCAGATTGAACAATTGTCTACCCGTAAAATATTTGTTTGTTGTGATTATTCTTTAGACTGTTTAAAATACACCTACAGCAAGGCTATGCATATCTCTCAAATTAAATTCCATTTAGTCTTTAGGGTTGGGTATGTCATGCAAAGGTATGCAAAGATATGTCTAAGAGTGAAATGTCGTTTTGCCGTCATATCTAAATCCTAATTCTTTTGTCTTAATTTATATTTGGACAAGTTGTAAATAATCTACCTCCTATTAACGATATGTTAATGTGAATCTGAACATGTTCTCTTGGTGTACGAGTGGCACTAAAGGTGAAACATCAAGGCTACATTGCTGGAATTTAGGAAGCTCACAATAGAAGAAAATTTGATGGACGTCAGTTGTGTATAATGGAGATTGTTCATAGAATTAAGAGGAATATTTTTTAATAACACACTACATGCATTAAGGAATTCATTCAAGCATCATATGTGTATAGATAATATTTTGCATGGATCATATATGGTTATGTAGGAGATTTGATATTGGTGTATATAGGGTTCAGTGAATTTTGCCCTTTCATTTACGACATGGTAATAAAGGTTGTTGCCCTTTCATTTTCGACTTATGCGATATTGTTTATGAATAGAGTAATGTCACATGCTTCTTTTCAATGAAATAATAGGTAATGAATGATTTCTAAATTATGGGTAATTAACTGGAATTTGTCTATCTAAATTGCAAGATAAGATTGTTACATTCGACCACTCCATTTCAAGCCCGAGTAAGATTTCGAAGTATTGGTTTTTGTCATTCCAAGTCGCTTCTTTTTTTTTACTTGGATTCAGAATGTTTGGTAATATATTTATTTTTTAAAACAAAAATAACATATTTATTTTATACTATTTAAAATTATAAATATCCCGTGCATCGCACGGGTTAAGGACTAGTATATTATAATATAAATCATTGTGCGTCCCGCAAAATAGAGCAACGGGAGTGACTGTAGGGGAATTGGCCAATTATAACATATAAAAGTATATTTTTTTACTATTTTCAATATTTTTTTTAAATTTCAATCCAGATTTTATTTTAAAATTAAAAAACCAGAAAGTATCACTAATCCTTAACTGTTTTAGACTCTGAGTTAAATAATAATAATAATAATAATAATAATAATAATAATAATAATAATCTATATATTATAATAGAAATCATTGTGGGTCCCACGAAATAGAGCCACGGGAGTATTGTAGGAGAATTGGTCAATCACAACGTAGAATTTTTTTTCTATTTTCAATTTTATTTTATTCTCAATCCTTATTTTATTTTAAAATTAAAAAGACTTTAATATCATTAAACGAGTCCTACAAAATCTCAAACAATAGTATTCAATTTTAATTTAATTATACCACTAAAGCAAAACCGTCAATAACTAATGACCTTAATATCCGAAACACTTCAGAACCATTACCAATTAGATTATTAACATGACCCTTACGGTTAGGTCAATGAGATTTATGAGTTTTTGTAGATATCTATATAAATATAACACATCTGTTAAAGGTTATATTTATTTCTCAGATATGAACTTATTATTATGCATCTACTTTCACAAACAACATACTAAATATCTCAAAATTAAACCTCTCTTCGTCTACAGTCAGGAGCAAGCAAGATCAATCTTATCACACTTCAGAATCTTATAGACATAATCCTTCACCTTCCCCATCAATAAGTTTCACAGTTCGTAAACATTTTCCTAAATATTTATCAGTAAGCTTCACATCCATGACTTTATAAAATTTCAAAAGTAACTAATTGAGTTCACTCCATGCATCGCACGGGTTGAGGCCTAGTAATATAAGAATGAAGATGGATTTGTCGCTAATGAGGCGGATAACATAAATTATTTGATCTTCTAGGAATGAAAAATTATTTATGCAATTAATCCCAAATTGTGACAATTATGTTGTTTCCAATAATTAGCAACTAGTTTAGAAATCACCTGTGAAAGAAGAAGATATGGTTAAAATTGGTAGAATATAGTTTTTTTTACTTAAATGTATGAATATTTATCAAAACTTACTAAAAAATTATAAAATTAAAAATCACAAAATTTTTAATTTTAATTTTGATATATTAGTATAAATTTGACAGAAATTATCAAAAATTACCAAAAATTACTAAAAATTACAAAAGATCACTTATACCCAATTATTTTTTACCCATCAATTTGATAAACTTGAAGAGGCATAATGGTGAATTTAAACTTCCTCATCCCTTTCAATTTTATCTTTGATCTCCTCCCTATCCCACTACAGCGGGATTTAGGCCCCATTCTTTTATACGGCTGGTTGCGGTGTAGTGTGGAGGAAATGTGGTGGATTGTGGTGGGTTGCGAAAAGTTGTGGTGAGTTGTGTGGGTTGTGGTGGAATATGAAAAATTTAACTTTTAATAAAAAGATAAATTAAATTAGAAAAGGTAAACTGTGGTGGATTGTGATAAATTTTGGTGGATTGTGATGGGTTGTGGTAGAATATGGAAAGTTATAGTGCGGTGTGACACCGCAGCCTGCCAGCCGCATAAAATAATGGGGCCTTAATCGTGAATTTATATTTTCTGTATAATTGGGCCTTAATCGTGAATGTATATTTTCTGTCTACAAAGATGCGTAACATCCAAATCTTCCATCTTCTCACTGTTGTGGTCCTTCCTCCATAATTCCCATAATTTCATCTCCCTTTGTTGGACAAGAATCAAACGTACACACGTTATACACGAGTTGTATTGTTGTTTTAACTTATGATTCCTTCTACACCTGTCAATTTGGGCAGACAATCGGGTTACGGGTCGGTCTTATATCGGGTTTGGATAAATATGGATCGAATGTATTTCTTCTGGTACAACGGGTGATGTATTTCGACTTTCGGTCTACCCAACAGGTTATAATTGCAACCTTTTTCCATTTTTTCTTTGAAAAAATTGTCTCTAAATTCTATTTTTGTACAATATATATAGTAAAATACGATTATCTTCTATATCGTAAATGTTTCAACTTAAATTAGAGAAATAACAAATGAATGAGTGGCGCATATAGTTTAATAGTCATAAATTTCAATGAAAAATCACAAATTCTAATAGTGTTGAACTTAAAAATAAAGTTTTCGGATCAAAAGGGCAAGTCCAATTTGACCTGTTAATTTACGGGGTTTTCGGGTTCATTTTACTTCGAATTCAGATCGAAAAAAAATCGTGTCAGAACCCATAATTTCTGTGTGAGTTCGGATCAAGTTATCGGGTCGGGTTAAAGATTGGCAGGTGTAATTCCTTCACTTATTACTCCGTCAGTTCATTCCTCCCCCCCCCCAGTTGGATTAATGGATCGTCCGGTTGGAAATGATAGCAAAATGCATAGGTTGTTAGAAGAAGGAATTTGGATAAATAAAATTCATAGTATCCTCTGTAATGACTATAATTATCATGAATTTGAACATAAAATAGATAGAGTTGATAAAGAATCCTTATCAGCAGAAATAGCTTCTTTTGATTATTTGGACAACTAATTAGTTACGAAATCGTATTGGTAGCCTCTACTGAGGTCA
This sequence comes from Portulaca oleracea, assembly GCA_029582165.1. NCBI lineage: Eukaryota > Viridiplantae > Streptophyta > Magnoliopsida > Caryophyllales > Portulacaceae > Portulaca > Portulaca oleracea. The sequence goes on along the minus strand of CM055883.1, from coordinate 6,031,990 downwards.
GAAAAAAAGAAGATTGGAAAGAATCCCCCAAAATGATTTAAATCAAGTTCCCCGGAGTTTATTTTATGTTCAAACTCATGAAATTTAGCACCCCCGGTTTTGGGAGGGGGGTGTCATCCTTTTTGGGACATTTATACATTCAAGAACTAACTAATCTCAGCTTGTCAATTAGCGTTCCATTATAAGTGTTAGGTGATGCAATTTTTTGCTTTTAAGGTTTGAAGGCTACTAGTTGGATTGCATGATCTTCGAGGATAAACTGATTGACCTGATTCTTGTAAACATACCGTAAATAATTACTATTAATATTACTCACAAATTACAATGTGTCGCGTAGGCATTACATTAACTTTTACAGCATGAGAGAACTTGTATCTTTCCAAGGTACAACTACAAGTAGTGTGCCATGCCCATAAGGCCATAATTCACCACATTTGCACACCCTTGTGAAAGGGAAAGCCCGAGGTTTCTAAGCTTCGAGCCTGCAAGCAAACAGAGTTCTCCGGGAATTCGAAAAAAATGCAATACTCCTGTTCAACACAGCCCAAAACATCGAGTTGGCAGTCAGTCACACTTGTACAGATTCTTCCTGCTAGACATTGACATCTGATGATGCAGGAAGCATGAGATCTCATTCTCCACATAATCCAACTCATTTTTTATACAGTCACTGCCAAACAAAGAAAATGAATTAGAGCATGAAGCTTAGGGTTTAGGGTTTTAGGGTTTAGGGTTTATTCATCCACACAACTAGTCTTAACCCCAAAGCCAAAGGAGGGGGGAAAAAAAGGATACACCATTCCAGCACCTCATGAGATCCCCTGAAGGACTTGGTTTTAGAATTCTATTGTGTTCTTTTAGAAAGTAAGGGTAAGTTGGGTAAATTTGGGACAAGTTTTGTCTGAAAAGTTTTGGAAGAAAATGGAAAATTTTGGAAAGGATTGGATAATTTAGTCATTTGGGTAACGTGCAATATGAGTATTTGTTATATGTTTTGTAAAATTTTCAAATTTTTTTTCCATGTTTTCCTGAAACTTTCCCACCAAACTTTATCCAACCGTTACCTTCTAAAAGAACACAGATCAGTTTCTAATTTGCTGAACTATACAACCAGAAGAAAGGATCACAGTTTTATTCTGTTGGTGAGATAGACAGACCACAAAACATTGACAGATGAAAAGTTTACACTTATTGACACATGAATCAATCCACTGAAACAATGCACGATGTATCAATTTGCACTTGACACCAACAAGAGATTAGAGGCAAAGCAATCGGGGTATCAATAATGTTGTGTAAGTTGTAACACACGGAGCAAACTGAATTTGAAGCGTAATCAATGCACGAAGAAAAGCTTGCAAACTTAACAAGCATCGACATGATACCTGGCGCACCTGCATGACAGCAGATGACACATTATAAGCAAGAGAATCGCAGCCAGGGGAGATCAAATGCCTCCACTAATACCCTATTGACCATTTTCCCGTTCCAAAACGCTTCCATTAATAGTGAGATAATTACATTTACCCTACCTGATATATGTGGTAATAATTTTTGCACACCCGACATTTGAGAAATAATTTTCACCTTACCTGACATTTAAGTGGTCGTAAATTTAAACCACCTAGGATATATTATAATGGTTTTTTGTGGGATTTTCCGGCAAGTATTAAAAAAATGAATAGGAAGTGACATGTTTACCCTTGCTATTAATTCATAATATTTTCAATTAAAACGAAATTACCTATTTATCCTTATAGAAGACGACAGTGAGAAGAGTGGAGTGATATATTTCTTTTTTAGTTCGACAGTCTTTTCCCCCTTTTCCCACACAAAACAATTGAAGGGTCAATATTGTCATTTCAATCACAATCTTAAGGGCAGTTTGGTACTTTCACATAATTATATAGGGTTATAATTGTATTTTCATATCCCCGATGACAAGTTACCGGAATTTGACACAAAAAAACACTTTCACTAAATGTCAGGTAGGGTGAAAATTATTTCTCAAATGTCGGGTGTGCAAAAATTATTACCACATATGTCAGGTAGGGTAAATGTAATTATCTCCATTAATAGTACTCGTGCTAAGTTTCTCGCTACCAAAAGCCACCACCAATTCTTCGATCAATGACTGTTGGGGCTCCAAGCCAGCAGCTTTCATTTCGTACAACAATTTTATGGCTTCAATTTGCAAGCCATAGTTTATGAAACCAGTAACCATGGCATTCCAACATGTCATACTTCTTTCTTCACAAGCAATCCGATCAAACACTTTCCGAGCATCTTTCAGCAGTCCGCGTTTTCCATACATGTCAACCAAACTGCTCATCACAGAAACCCGGGTATCAAGTGCAAGCTTTATGGCATTGGCATGAACCTGTTTTCCATATGATTCACCATTACTTGCTCTGCCACAAGCCTTAAGAACATTGGAGAATGTCTGATTATTCTTTCTTACTCCAGCCCTTCCCATCTCCCTAAAAATCCACACAACTTCATCAAAACACAGTTCGCGACAATTATTCACCATAGCAACGTTCCAAATCTTACTGTCACAACGATCTGCCATCCCAATTTGATCAAAGAACACAAGGTTGGCCTCTGGTAAACACCACATCTTCCATAGAACTCCATCAAAGCAGTGGCAACCAACAATTCTCCAGAGAACCCCATTTTAACCATCAACCCATGAGCAACCCGACCTAAATCAATGTCTTTCACCCACCCAAATGCCTCAAGAACGCAAACCATCACCAGCTGCAATGGCAACTCGCAAAACTTATCGGTACTAATCCCTCCATACATCCGGACAAACAACTCCAGAGCTTGCTCAAACTGCTCATCATTAACGAGACCCGCAATTAAAATAGCCAAAGAAATAGAATCTCTCTGCGGCATTTTGTTGAACACCTGGAGGGCAACATCCAAACTCCCACGAACCACAAACATCATCAAAATCCGATTAAGTAAAGGCAAGCCAGAAGACCCATTGACAAACCCAACCATCCCACGATTCCTTCTCAAGTGGGCAAGAATGATGCATAATGGATCACAAGACAACCAAAATGCCAAGAAAGAACACGGATCAAAAACACAAGTAAGAACTTGCAAGAGATGAATCAAGAAGGACCTTTGAATAGCGATCTGAACAGAGGTAACTTTGATAGTATGAGCAACGAAACTCTTCGGATTGATACAGACACACCACAATCTTCAAGAGCTCCTACTCCTCCTGTCACCACCCAAGAATGCTCAATCTTGGATTAGAAGAGAAGATTTCACACGAAAAAACCAAAGGTAATTCGTTTTCTAGCCAAAACTAGAAAGAAACTAAAGCATCAACTTTAGAGAGATTTGTGTTTATTATCAATATGAATGAATATCTTTACAAGACACCCCTAGGGGTCTATTTATAGGAATAGGAAAAACCCCTCCCTAAAAGCGCCACTCTCAAAGAAGGCCCTTTAGGCGACACTTACAACAAAGGCCCTTTAAGCGACACTTACAACAAAGGCCCTTTAAAGAAAATACAATATCTCCTAAAATACAACTCCAATACTAAAGATTCAAAAACCAAAATGTACATAAGGAATAACCCTTCCACATAGCTAAATGAGAACTTCAAGACTCTTGAGATAAGGAGCTCAAAAGTCCCTTAGTTTTGGAGATATTCGCGACACAACCACTTGAAACAGTTTGCAGCAGGCTGGTAAGGTCCTTTAGGGCTTCCTCTCGATGCATTGAAGTATGATATGCATCATTCTCCCTTTCTTGAAAAGAGTTTGCCCTCAAACTTGGAATTTCTTCATCTTCATTATAATAGGGCTTAAGATCACACACATTGAAAGTAAAACTTCCTTCATACTCATCTTCCATCTTCAAGCGACAAGCGTTATCACCAAGTCTTTCTAAGACCTCATAAGGACCTTCACCTCTCGGTTTCAATTTCCCTTTTCTCTTACTTGGAAATCTCTCTTTCTTCAAGTGTAACCACACTAAATCTCCAGGCTTAAAGATAACCTTCTTCCTCTTTTGATTCACTTTCTCTTCAACCTTTTGAGTATATCTCTTAATCTTCTCACGAACTTCCTCATGCAACTTCTTAATCTCCTCTACTCTTTTACTTGCTTCAAAACTAAACTTCGTAGATGTAGAGATAGGAGATAAATCCATGGGTTTAAGAGGATTTCTTCCATAGACAACTTCAAATGGAGATAACTTTGTAAGATTAGGACTTCTATTATAAGCAAACTCGTGATGCTCAACAAAGTATCCCAACTCTTCTTTTCTTTATTCACCAATGTCCTCAACAAGGCTCCCAAGGTTCGATTGACTACCTCCGTTTGTCCATCCGTTTGTGGATGACAAGCCGTGCTAAACTTGAGCCTTGTTCCGATTTTCTTCCAAAGAGTAACCCAAAAGTGACTTAGAAACTTAGAGTCTCTATCACTCACCATAGTCTTGGGTATGCCATGCAACTTCACAATTTCATCAAAATATAAGGTAGCAACTTTCGTAGCATCATATGTAGTGTTGCAAGGTACAAAATGTGCCATCTTTGAAAATCGATCTACAACCACCATAATAGAATCTTTACCTCTTTGAGTTCTAGGTAGACCCACAATGAAGTCTAAACTCACATCTTCCCAAGGGTAATATGGAATAGGTAGCGGTGTATATAAGCCTTGTGGTAACACATGTGATTTAGCAAGATTGCAAGTACCACATCTCTTAACAATATGCTCAACATCCTTCACCATGCTGGGCCAAAAGTAATAATCTCTCAACATCAAATAAGTCTTCTCTATACCAAAATGACCCGCCAAGGCACCTCCATGAACTTCTTGAATCAACAATCCGCGCAATGAGGTCCTTGGTATACATAATTGATTTCCTTTGAATAAGAAACCATCTTCAATATGAAACATTTCATGAGGATGCTTCTTTGCCAATTCATATACTTCTTTGAAATCTTGATCATCTCGATATAAGCCCTTAATATGCTCAAATCCAGCAATGTTAGAATCAAGAACATATGTAAGTAAGTACCTTCTCGATAGAGCATCAGCGCCCTTGTTCAAATGCCCGGCCTTATGCTTGATCACAAACTGAAAAGCTTGCATAAATTCAACCCATTTTGCATGTCGTGGGTTAAGCTTGTGTTGGCCTTGGATAAACTTGAGAGCTTCATGATCACTATGTAGAATAAACTCTCCACTTAGTAGATAATGCCTCCAATGCTCAAGAGCTCTTATAATGGCATAGAACTCCTTGTCATATGTACTAAACTTCCTTTTGGCATCATTCAACTTCTCGCTAAAGTAGGCTATTGGCCTTCCCTCTTGTGTAAGGACGGCACCAATACCAACTCCACTAGCATCCACTTCTACTTCAAATACTTTGTCAAAACATGGCAAGGCTAGAAGAGGTGCGTTACATAACTTCTCTTTGATACCTTCAAACGCCAATTGAGCGTTTTTATTCCATGTAAACTCCCTTTGCTTCAACAACTCAGTCATAGGAGCCAAAATAGTAGAAAAATTCTTGATAAACCTTCTATAAAATGAAGCTAATCCATGAAATGATCGTACCTCATGTATACTCGTTGGTGTTGGCCATTCTTGAATAGCTTTGACCTTTCCTTCATCTACTTGAATCCCATTTTTGGAGAGCACATATCCAAGGAAGATGACCTTGGTTGAAAAGAACGAGCACTTCTCCAAGTTGGCGTAGAGCTTTTCTTTCTCCAAGATATACAAAACTAGCTCTAAGTGCTTTACATGGTCAATCTCACTTCTACTATATACAAGTATGTCATCAAAATATACAACAACACACTTTCCAATCAAAGGTTTCAATACATGATTCATTAACCTCATGAAAGTAGAAGGAGCATTCGTTAGACCAAAGGGCATTACTAACCATTCATATAAGCCTTCTTTGGTTTTGAAAGCCGTTTTCCATTCATCTCCTTCACATATGCGAATTTGATGATATCCACTCTTCAAATCGATCTTTGAAAACACAATACTTCCATAAAGTTCATCAAGAAGGTCCTCCAGACGTGGAATGGGAAAACGATATTTGATGGTGATTTTGTTGATGGACCTATAATCCATGCACATACGTTGGGTACCATCTTTCTTTGGAACAAGTAACACTGGGACGGCACATGGACTCATGCTTGGACGAATAAGGCCCTTTTGGAGTAGCTCATCAACTTGCCTTTGAACCTCATGGGATTCCTTGGGGTTCATTCGGTAGGCTTGCTTATTTGGTAATGTAGTTCCCGGAATGAGATCAATCTTGTGTTCAATGTCCCTTCTTAGTGGCAATCCTTGGGGCATTTCTTTTGGAAACAAATGACCAAACCTCCTCATCAAGGGTGAGAGCCGAGGATGATCTTTGGTTGGGGAAGCTTGTTCTTCTTGGATATCTGCCAATATCAACTCCTTATGTTCATAGAATTCATGTTGTTCTGCCTTTAGTAAAGATACAATGTTAGTCTCCCTTTCTTTCTCTTTCGTTGGTGGAGGCCGAATAGAAGAAGGGGGCAATGGAGCCAATGTAATCTTCTTCTTGTTGATGACGAATGAGTAGGTATTCAATCTTCCATCATGAGTTACATACCTATCAAAAAGTCACGGTCTACCAAACAAAATATGACAAGCATCCATGGGTATTACATCACACCATACATCATCTTTATAATTCTTCCCAATGGACAATGAGACTAATACACGTTTATCAACTCTAATGCCCTTCCCATGGCTTAACCATTGAATATTATAAGGGGATGGGTGAGAACTTACATCCAAATTCAACTTTTTTATCATTGTAGTAGAGGCGGCATTAGTACAACTACCACCATCAATTATAAGAGAGCATACCTTTCCTTGAACGGTACACCTAGTATGGAATATATTCTCACGTTGCTCCATGTCATTTGGGGTAGAAGCCATACTTAGTGCCCTTCTAAGCACCAACAATTCGCCTTCATCCGCTTGCTCAACCTCCTCATCATTATCCTCCTCATTTTCGGCAAGCTCACAAGGTTCCACTTCATGTTCACTTTCATACAAGCTTGGTTCAACAAACAAAGCACTTTGATATTCAACAAGAGAAACCGTGCGCTTGTTAGGACATTCGGATGCAATATGACCCAATCCTTGGCACCTAAAACATCTTCTTGGTTGTAATGTCCTTGGTTCTTGGACTTGGGTCTTGGATGGGGGATTTTGTGGCTAGTTTAATGTGGGTTTAGCGTAGGGTTTAAGGGAGGATGGGGGCTGATTTTGTGGAGCTTTTGATTGTGTTTGGGGATAAGGACGTTGGGTATAGGGTTTGGATGTGTTTGGGAACGTCCTTTGCGGTTCCTTGGCTCTTTCTTTTCTTTGCCTTTCCACTTTCATAGCCAAGTTGCTTAGCTCATCAAGAGATTCATATGAATGTAATTCAACTATATGACGTATCCAATCATTCAAACCAATCAAGTAACGTACCAGAATTTGTGGTTCCTTTTCCTTGAGATCACAACGCCAAAGGAGATGTTCAAACTCCCTTGTGTATTCTTCTACCGATTTAGAGCCTTGGACAAGCTTTTGCAACTTGTAGTAGTTATCTTCAACGTATGATTGGGGAAGGAACTTGGATTGCAACTTTAACTTCATCTTATCCCAAGAACAGATCTTTTCTTTCCCTTTTGCAACTCTCTTCTTTTGAAGGTTAGTCCACCAAATACTAGCATGTTTTCTCAATTTCAAAGCAACGTACTTCACCTTGAGATCATCACTACATTCTTTCAACTCAAAGACACGTTCAACCGTATGTATCCAATCAAGATAATCTTCTACATTCAAACTACCATCAAATTCAGGAACTTCGACTTTAAAATCCAAACGTTCATGCCTTTTAGACTTTGAACTACCTTCACCTTGTGACGAGACACCATCACGTATGGATCCTTCACGTAGCATTTTGTTTTCTTCCATTTGTTTACCCAATTGCACACGCAAAAATGCTATTTGTTGCTCAAGTTCATAAACCTCATTTGATTTAGATTCATCGTTTGCCATTTGAAATCAACTTGATGTCATATGACTCACGAGGGAAAGGGACGGATTTGGGCTTGGTTTGTGTTTAGGACGAGGGTTCTTTGAGGAGCTATGGGTTCTTTATGAGTTCTTGATGGGTTCTTGATGGGTTCTTGATGAGTTCTTGGAAGAACTATCAAAGGGGCGTGTGTAATATGGGGGGTTTATGCGATTTTGTGACCAAACAAGGTCCAAGATTCATGCAAGAAACAAAGGCGATTCATCTAAACATGGCTCTGATACCAAATTGATGCATAATGGATCACAAGACAACCAAAATGCCAAGAAAGAACACGGATCAAAAACACAAGTAAGAACTTGCAAGAGATGAATCAAGAAGGACCTTTGAATAGCGATCTGAACAGAGGTAACTTTGATAGTATGAGCAACGAAACTCTTCGGATTGATACAGACACACCACAATCTTCAAGAGCTCCTACTCCTCCTGTCACCACCCAAGAATGCTCAATCTTGGATTAGAAGAGAAGATTTCACACGAAAAAACCAAAGGTAATTCGTTTTCTAGCCAAAACTAGAAAGAAACTAAAGCATCAACTTTAGAGAGATTTGTGTTTATTATCAATATGAATGAATATCTTTACAAGACACCCCTAGGGGTCTATTTATAGGAATAGGAAAAACCCCTCCCTAAAAGCGTCACCCCAGCAAGGCCGCGTCACCCCGACAAGGCCCTTTAGGCGACACTTACAACAAAGGCCCTTTAAGCGACACTTACAACAAAGGCCCTTTAAAGAAAATACAATATCTCCTAAAATACAACTCCAATACTAAAGATTCAAAAACCAAAATGTACATAAGGAATAACCCTTCCACATAGCTAAATGAGAACTTCAAGACTCTTGAGATAAGGAGCTCAAAAGTCCCTTAGTTTTGGAGATATTCGCGACACAACCACTTGAAACAGTTTGCAGCAGGCTGGTAAGGTCCTTTAGGGCTTCCTCTCGATGCATTGAAGTATGATATGCATCAAAGAACTTCCGCAGCTTCACCAGCATCCCGATTTCGGGTACATTCAGCAACAAGAGAAGCGTAAATGTCGGGAGTAACATTGAGTCTTAAACCATCCATCAAGCGCAGAACATCAGAGCTTGAGTTGAGATCAGCATCAACACCAAGAATTCTCTGTTTTCTTGGGGATTTTGCAACAGGCTTGGGAATGAGCCAGGTGTTGTAATCTTGTCGACGATTGAAGCGGGTCTTCAGAGACGAACCGGAAGAAGTAGAAGTAGAGGGAGTTTTGATGCTGAGGATGCGATGACATTGACAGGGGGTGTCGGAGATTGGAGGGTGGAAATGGGTTGTTGCTGGTGAAAAGCGGGAACGTAGGATTTTCATTAATAGAAGCTCTGAGAATCAGTTTAAAACTCACAAGCATAGGCGTTGAGGAAGGAGAGGAAAAGGTGTTTTGGATTTATATTTTTGAAGGATATAAAAAGATCTTTTGAAATTGATTTGGAGCCCCTTTGAAAAGTAAACTAAAATAAAATAAATTCAGGTCTGGGTCAATCCGGGTCTGATTGAATCGGACATCAGACAAAAATTTGATGTACGATACTCAGTTTTTTGGAATATATTCCGGGTCGATCTCAGGTCGGACAAAATGAAGAAGCATGAATTCGAGTTTAAGCCGAGTTTGGACAATAGAAAATTGGGATGTGTTCAAAATTTCGTTCAAGTTGGTCAATATAAAAATCGAACAGAAATTCTATGATCATACTTGCCTTTTTTTTCGGGTTGGACATTTTTTTGACAGCCCTAGTTATCTTTACATTTAGAAGATCCTCCTATTATAAATTTAGAGATTTATTATAAAGAAATTATTTTTGGTCATTTTCAAATATTGAAATCACGGGTTTGAGTCTTGAATGCTGTCCCTTGCAAAAATGCAAGGAAAATTTGCTTATATTACACCTTCATAATGGGACGCTTTTGTGCATCTGACTGCCCAGTATAGACTATAAATTAAATTAACATATAAGTAAATGAGAGTATTTGATGACTTCTTCCAAAAAATTGTACCTAAAACAACCTTACCTAATTCAAAAATACCCTGGATTCTTATTATCCAAATTTAATATATATTTGATCCGTACTCTGTTCTTTTATGCGATTGATATGATGTAGAATTGATGCGGTATGGTGAAATTGTGAAAAGTGCAGTAAGGTATAATATGGTATAATAAAGTTTGTGAAAAGTGTGATTGATATGATAGGTAATGAGAGAAAATGTGAAAAGTAGAAGATAAAAATAAGAAGAAAGTAAAATAATAGATATATTGATAACGATTATGATAAAATGTGATCTAATGTAATAAAATATAAAAGAATTTTAAGTAATATAGTGAGTTGAGGTAGTGCATCACACACAAAAAGAAAAAGGTCTTAACCCATATATCCAAATTGAGAAGTATACTAATGACAAGAGAGAGCAACTACATCAAACAAATAAACAATTCAGGAGTGCATTAGTCAATCCTTTTTTTTTTTTCTTTACCCCTTATTGGTGGGTAGCATTTTCATTTATAGAATAACTAAGGCTGATAATTGGACTTCTCCGGGGCAATTTGCCACGGATCTGAAGAATCAGTTTAAGGGTAAACGGGAAGGGGACTAATCTAATGAACAATGAACATCCGCACAAAGAAAGAAAGACTTGCATGATGGATAATTCCTCGTAAGAATAGTTGATTGTCAGACATTTTTATAAGTAGTAAGAGTGCGTTTGGTTGGTCAATAACCCCGAGAAAATGGTCGGGTTGACTTATTTTCCCCATGTTTGAATGCGGATTGACTTCAGAAAAATTTTCACGATGGGCCTACCATTTTCTCTATTTTCCTAGGGAGAATTTCCCTTAGGGGGAGCTAAGGGAAATTTTTCTCAGGGAAATCTTCCCAAGGGAAACTTCCCATGGGGAAAAATTTCCCTGGGGTTCCTACCAAATACTCCCTAAATGATATATTCACGGTAGCTCTACAGGTCTATGGCCTACCGCTTTTGTAGGAAGTTGTTCTGTGTTGTTTTTTCTAACGTTATTTGTTGTTTATACTAATTACTAGTAGCATTTTCAGCTTTGAATAATCAAGAAAAATTCATGAATATCTCGCTTTTTAGAGCCAACAATCAAACCCCATTTCTAACAAAAATGTATACCAAGCACATGATCTAGTCAACTACTACAACCAAAGATCACAAGGATGCACAAACCAACTTCATTTCCCAAGGTATTAGCAGTGCTTAACAAAGAAAAGACAAATTCTTAACACAAGTTTCCACTTGCTCCTACAATTCATTTCAAAGCAAAACATGAGAAGCAGAACAATAAGCATGCATACCAAAAATGTGTCCCATGATCATACCAAAACATACAAATTGTCCTTAATGCATATATAGTTGCATACAATCTAAGTAATAAAGAAGACATAACTCTGATCACACCTCCAATTCTTGGTGATTGCGATTTAGTAGTACCAAACTCTCCATATAATCATCTACATAAACTAAGTTGTCCCTCAAAATACAACCTTCGAGATCCTTCATCTTCTCAGTTTCAAGGTTATAACTTTTCACATTGTTTTGGGATCGGATCCCAACCCGACCCATATAAACTTTGTAGTGATTGGCTTTAAAGAAGAAGAATAAGGGTATTTCGGTCACTTAATAAAATTGATAGTCGGAAAAACACCAAATAATTACTAATCCAAAAATTAAGGGTACCTCAAAATAAGTTTTGAAAAATTGGGGTACCGAAAAATAGTTTCCCTCAATAAGGTACCTCCGATTAATTTTTTGATATATTATGGATATTAACTATTTTAAATAAGATACAAGTATATTTTTACTATTTTTACAATTTAAAGATGATAATTGGTATAGTTATAACTCAACATCAATAATTATATTTAGTTAGTATTTGATTAATATTTCTTAATAATTTTTACTTTTTTCCTATATGGAAAATGTTTAATCTTAATGTTATTCAATTTATAGGAGGATTCAATTATATATTGGACAACTAATAGTGTATCGTCATTTGTGCACTATTTGGAAATAAATTATTTTTGTAATATTATATAGATAAATAGAAAAGTGGTTTACTACAAGGACTAGTGTTGGAAAATAAAATTTAATTACGAAGATATTATCTCCACAAAACTGAACAAGGATATGATACAGAAATTCCTCCTCTCTCGTAGGTATGTCAAAGTCATGGGTAAAAAGAGGTTGGATAAAAGTTAAATTTTATTAATTTTTGATAATTTTTGATAATTTTTGTCAAATATATGTTAATATATTAAAAAGTATTATTTTTTATTTTTTTTAACTTCGATTATTTTTTTATAGATTTTGGTAAATTTTGATAAACTTAATCAAAAACTCATAAATCTTGATAATTAAAGTTACCCATAAATTTGAAAGGTTTTAAAAGGATTAAAAAAAAAAAAAACCAACGAAACTCTATAGAAAAAATCAAGAGCTGCCCAGTTTAAACTTGTTACCCAATTTTAAAATCAACCTATATAATATATATTTTCCCTCCTTTAATTCTTCTCCTTCTCCAATTAGGATTCACAAAATACTACCGACATTTCGAAATCTCTATATATATCCCCTACCCCGACCTCTTTGAAATATCTGCTTTTGTTTCCTTGTTGATTATTTGACTTGTTTAAAACCTTTTTGAATCAAAATCAAAATAAAAGATGAAGTTTAAGATTATGATGAAGGAGGATGACATTATGCATGCAGCTACGACTCTCTGTTGTTCCTGATCATCTGTATCTCTCAGATGATGATGCTCCCTTCACTCCAAAACCCAAACGAACCCTACTGATGGCGACGAAGGAAGAAGAAAGCCCTAGCAAAAAGCAGAAAACCACAACAACCCCAACTCAAGAACTGCTTCCAATTTCCGGTACTTTAGTTACTGACGATACTTTCATGGCGAAACTTCCTGCAGAACTGCGACAGAGGATACTGAAACTAGGCGGTCGAGACGTGAAGATGGTGTTCCAGAAGAAGCTGACAGCAGCAGATATGAAAAACCACGTCCATGGATGCCTAATGATGCCAGTGAGTGAATGCATGTTGGAGGTGACAGAGGATGAAGGATATTATGGTTTGGAAGATGTTACAGTCATTGACATTGGACTCAACAAATGGAAACTCAACCTTGACAAATATTGGGAAAGTAGTACTGTTGAGTGTTACGTCTTGACTGATGGTTGGAATGAGTTGGTGGAAGATAATGAGTTGAAACAAGATGATTACATTCAAGTTTGGTCATTCAGACGTAATTCAACCAACAAGGAGGAGCATCCTCATGGTCAACTCTGTTTAGCTCTTCTCAAACTTAATTAGTTGATGATCATATTCTTCATATATTCTATTATGTATACCCAACTTGCCGTTTTACTCAAAAACTTTATTTTTTAAGTTCAAACCTATTAGAATTTGATTTTTCATTTAAATTCATGACTATCAAACTATAACCGCAACTCATTTATATGTTATTTCTCTAATTTAAGTTCAAACATTGACAATAATATATCGTTATTAGAAGATAAACATTGACAAAAATAGTATTTCAAGATAAATTTTTTTAAAAAAAGCGAATAAAGGTCGCAGTCATAACTCGTCGGGTTAACCCAAAACCGGAATACACAACTCGTATTTATCCAAATTAAAAATAAACCGGAATGCAACCAAAGATCACAAGGTTGCACAAACCAACTTCATTATACCAAGCAGTGTTTAACGAAGAAAAAACAAATTCTTAACACAAGTTTCCACTTGCTCCTACAATTCATTTCGGAGCAAAACATGAGAAGCAGAACAATAAGCAGGCATACCAAAAATGTGTCCCATGATCATACCAAAACATACAAATTGTCCTTAATGCATATATAGTTGCATACAATCTAAGTAAAATATATAAAGAATACATAACTCGATCAGATCACACCTTCAATTCTTGGTGATTGCGATTGAGTAGTACCAAACTCTCCATATAATCATCTACGTAAACTAAGTTGCGCCTCAAAATACAACCTCCGAGATCCTTCATCTCCTTAGTTTCATAGTTATAACTTTTCACCTTGTTTTTTCCCCTGGCAAACACTATTTCACCATTCCTCCTCAAATGCTGTCCTTCGAACTCCGAATCACCAACAATCACCCTTTCTTTAACCCAAGATTCAGCCACACCATACTGCCTCATTACCCACACTACAATACACTGCGGGAAGTAACAACGATCCAAAAACACAAGCGATTCGCCAACAACACACAAACAGTCCACAGCAGAACGACGGCCACCCTCTCGTGTCATATCAGGCAATCTAAAGTAGTTGAACGCCTCGTTTTGCACGTCAAAGGCAATGACATAGTCGTTATACGGAGGGTTGATGTCGCATCCCATCCAATGTACAGCTCCGTTGAGAAACACGGCAGGATCACGAATCAACAAGGGACGCTTCAGAAAACGAGTGTCAAACGTTGAGCACTTCCAATTGCCCGCGTTAATGGAGTAAATATGGGCTGAAATTTGGAACGAAGCGAGCCCGAGTTTCCATGGCTTCCGGGGTGAGTCAATGACAACAACCTTGGTATCGTTGGTTTTGGGATCGGATCCCAACTCGACCCATATAAAATTTGTAGAGAGTGGCTTTGGTGTGGGAGGGGTTATCTTTATTGATTTTCTGATGGATGGATTCCATACCACGAAGTATGAAATCACTGACCCGTTTGGTGTTGGATCGTCGCTACGACCCAAGAGCAACCCGTTTGTATATGCCCCGACCCATCCATTGCGAAAACAATCGGGCGGTTTGACCCGAGAAGTCCTCCCGAACAAGCTAGAATCGGGTGTTAATGATACTGCTGAGAATAACAGTGTCTTGAGAAAACTACGGCTGAATTCGACGAGAAAAAGGGTGTCGTTTTCTCGA
The DNA here is from genome assembly GCA_029582165.1 of Portulaca oleracea. Classification (NCBI taxonomy): domain Eukaryota; kingdom Viridiplantae; phylum Streptophyta; class Magnoliopsida; order Caryophyllales; family Portulacaceae; genus Portulaca; species Portulaca oleracea. Next base: position 6,016,925 of record CM055883.1, on the reverse strand, counting down.
TTGATCTTGCTGAGATTCATATGTAGAGATGCGAAATTAGGGTTTTCAATTAGAGATCGCCATTCCTTGCAGACGCAGGTGAATTTGACAAGGGTTTTTGCTGGGAGCCTCGCAAGGATTTCGGTCAATAATTCTGACGGCAAATCGAATTTGATCGGAAAAATGAAGTCGGAGATCGGAGATGGGGTGGAGTTGGACTTTGAATTCAATCTCTTCTTCGATGGTTTCTTCATGATTGGGTTGAAAGAATTAGGGTTTTGGTGTTTCGGGAGTCTAATTAGGGTTTATCAGGGGAAGGATTTATGCTTTATGCTAATATGCTCTATATAATTTAGGGTAAATCCTTTGTTTTTGGGCAAAGTTGGCCACCAACTAATAATCCGGCCTCCCATCAAATTTTGTCTCCCTTTGACTAATAAGGTCAAATATTTACAAGTTTCAATCGTTAATTATATGTTGGGTTATTTTTTAAGAGTATCGTTATTAAATTTGTGATGAGAAATATTTTACTTAAATATAATATTATAAAATAAAATTTGATGGTAGTAGTATCAAATTTATTGATGCCCTATAAGGGTAATGAAGTATAGTTATTAAAAGAATTTTTAAATTATTTTTTTAAGAATTCAAGCAATTATTATAATTTTTTGAAAATGAATAAAAGTGGAAAAAAAATCTTTAAAAATCGTAAATAAAATGAAAAAAAATTGGAGAGACGCCGTAAATTCATTAAAATCGTGGTAAAATCTTATACTAAGTTTTGAATCAAATGCAACTCAAAATTTATGATATTTAAAGTATACTACTCTCGGTGATGTCCCACAAGAATTTAATTTTATTGTTTTTGGACTACAAAAATCCAAGATGAAGGTAGTGATTATTGGTATACATATATCGATGAAGGTAGGCATTACTAAAATCCAATTTTGAACAACCAATAGTGCATTGTCACAGGTGCACTATTAGGAAATAAATTATTTTATAATATTATATAGATAAATAGAAAAGTGGAATACTACAAGGACTGATGTTTGAACAAAAAGTCTAACTACGAATATATTATATCTACAAAAATGAACCCATCAAAACAGGTAAATCAAAACTTTGAAAAAGAAGAGCCAAATTTTTAATACCGAAAACCTGAAGGATACAAAAATTCCTCCCTCCAGCCCAGTTTATACTTGTTACCCAAGTTTAAATTTTTTTTTTGAAACATATATAATATATTTTCCCTCTTTTATTTTCCTTCTCCAATTAGGATTCACAATTATTCCCCACATTAATCAAAATCTCTGTAATATAAATATATATATATATTTCCCCTACCCCAGCCTCTTTCAAATATCTGCTTTTGCTTCTTAGCTTGTTGATTATTTGCATGAGTTGTTGAAAACCTTTTTGAATCAAAATAAAAATAAAAGATGAAGTTTAAGATTATGATGAAGGAGGAGGACATTATGCAGCTACGACTCTCTGTTGTTCCTGATCTTTACGTCTCAGATGATGCAGCTCCCTTCACTCCAAAACCGAAACGAACCCTACCGATGACGGAGGAGGAAGAAGAAAGCCCTAGCAATAAGCAGAAAACCACAATTATAACCCCAACTCAATAACCGACGATTTTCGGTACTTTAGTTGCTGACAATTATTCCATGGCGGAATTTCCTACAGAATTGCGACACAGGATACTCAAACTAGGCGGTCGAGACGTGAAGATGGTGTTCGAGAAGAAGCTTACAACAGAAGATGTGAAAAACCACGTCCATGGATGCCTAGTGATGCCTGTTAGTGAATGCGTGTTGGAGGTGACAGAGGATGAAGGATATTATGGTTTGGAAGATGTTACAGTCATTGACATTGGACTCAACAAATGGAAACTCAACCTTGACAAATATTGGGAAAGTTGTGTTGAGTGTTATGTCTTGACTGATTGTTGGAATAAGTTGGTGGAAGATAATGAGTTGAAACAAAATGATCACATTCAAGTTTGATCCTTCAGACGTAATACAACCAACGAGGAGGAGCATCCTCATGGTCAACTTTATTTAGCTCTTCTCAAACTTAATTAGTTAGTTCATCACTTTAGTTAATCATTAATTACATAGGTGCATGCATGCATGCATAATCTTGAATCATATATATCATCATGATCATACTCTTCATATATTCTTTTATTGTCCTTTCACTGTGGTACTGTATTTGTTGGTTTCATATAGTAGGATCCTTCAAATCTTTCGACAAATATGGATTGATTTAGTTCAATTCTCAACTTTTCGTTCGTCACATATACATCTATTTCTAAATTATACGGCAATGAATATATAATTTATCATAATTGATTCTTATTGATCTAGTCATACAATTCGTCACGCATATATCTTCCGAAATCTGCAAATGAGTGGGTCGAAACCAACCCGTCGATTGACCCGAAAAGTTGATTTTTTAATCTCTGATTTATTAGAATTTGTGACTTTCGCTGGAATTCGTGAATATTAAACTATAGCCGCAACTCATTTATCTGTTGTTTCTCTAATTTAAGTTCATACATTTACTGTAATCCATCATTACTAGCTAGAAGATAAACGTATTTTATTATGTATATTATAAAAAAACTAGTATTTCAAGATTTTTTTTTTTTTAAAAAAAAGTGGATAAAGGTCACAGTCGTAACCCGTTGTGTTGACCCAAAACCGAAATACACCACTCGTATTTACCCAAATTAGAAATACACCAGACCCGTATTTACTCGAACCTAATATACAATTGACCTGTAACCTGCCCAACCGCATGAATTGACAATCTACTTATAACAATACATATGTCGAAAAATTAATGGTAAAATTTTAGAATTTTGGCTGAATGTAAATCTAGGTGGAGGGAATGTATTGTTAAAACTTCATCCACCTAATTTTCTACTAAAGAAAGGAAAAGAATTAATGGTAAAAACACGTTGAGCTATACAAACCCAAAGTGGCCCAATTGGAGAAGATTGTAAATATATTTTTTGAAGCAGACAAGATTATATAATTTGCAACCAAACTTCAATCAATGATTCAATATTATTGCATCACTCATATACCCTTCCCCATAAACCCTAATTAACTCCCCTCCGCCCACAATTCTCCTCTTTAAATCCAAAATTTTAATTAAAACTACACCTTCCCATTGAATCATATCTGAAGAAACTCACGAAATATGCGAGAAAATTCAAAGGAATCAGGACGTTCATGCTTCCATTTGCCATTGGAATTGTCAACAGAAATCCTCGCGAGGTTGCCAGCAAAAACTCTACTCAAGTTCAGGTGCATTTGTAAGGAATGGAACTCTCTAATCCAGAACCCTAATTTCACTTATTTACATCTTAATCTCTACAAAAACAATCGTGAAAACAGTCCCTTAATGATTGTCGAATCAAAAGAAAATCATAAGGATCACTTGTTTTTGCCGCTCTGTAGTAACACTACTAAGACATGGAGCACTTTCCGAGTCAAAGTCCCAATGAATTTCTCTAGCGTCGATTGCTATGCGAAGGGCTTACTTTTATGGAAGCTGCGGGAAGAGAGACCAGGAAGAGAATTGGAGATAGGATGTATTATTCTTCATATTGTGGAATCCCTCCATTAGAAAATACCTACGAATACCCACCCCCTTTCCCGGATGCTTTCATTCAGCACCCTACGCGATTGGGTTAGGGTATGATTATGTGGACAACGATGTTAGACTCGTTTTTCTAAAGCATTCTCCTGCGTATACATGCTCAAATTATGGAAAGCCAATCTCCGTTGTAGCTTATATTTACTCTGTCAAAAATCGATCATGGAGGAGCTCTATTGTTGACCATCAAGTTACTCAGTGTCATTATTACAGTGGTCGTTCGATTCCACTATGTGGAGCAGTACATTGGATAGCGGTTAATTATCTTCGTAATCCTGAGGAGTTTATTGGAATCCTTGCATTTAATGTGCGAAACGAGGTGTTTAGTTACTTTCCACTGCCTGATGCCCCTGTAGACCTGCATGACTATGATAGTATGATCCGATATTGGGAGTTCTTGGTGAATCGTTGGCTTTGTTGCTACGTTCCACCGTGTGGGTGATGGAGGAATATGGTGTGGTCGAATCCTAGGTCAGGCGGTACACGTATGATTTTAAATGTCCTTGGGGGTTTTGTATTTCAGAAGGAACGGTGTGATATTCGCCAAGAAAAACGGAGTGCGAGCATACGACCTTGAGAGCAGGGAGATTGAGGATCTTGAGAAAAATGTTCTGGATCATTGGGGAGTTTACATTGATACTTTTGAAGACAACTTGATGCTACTTGGTGAAGTTGACGGTGAAGAATCGTTGTACGATTCACCTTCAAGAGAATTGGGAACACCGACATAGATTGTGTATGCTCTCTATATTAATTCTTTAGACATTGATGGATAGATATATGTTAATTTGCAAAAGTAGTTGCACCTACACAAAAATATATGTATTACTAATGCTACCTTGAATGGTAAATCTCTAATTTTAGATTGCTTCAAATTGGTGTGTTATCCTATGCAAATTGTTGTGTTGTGGATACTTGCAATTTTCAAGATTGTACGTATGCATCCTTTGCTTACTTGAAATATCGTCTTGGTGTAAATGAGGGAAAAAAAAAGATTGACGAGCTAGTGGATTTTATGAATTACTTTTTGTTAACCGAAGGAATTTCCTATATCCAAGTCTATCGTATTGTCGTGATGAACTTAAAAGCAAAATCGTGCAATATAACACACCAGCTTCTAAGAAGAGAAAAAAGACATACACACAAACCAGCTTCAAATCAGCCTGACGACAAATCGAATTCCAACGGCAAAATGTAGTCGGAAATCAGGTTTGGAGTGGTGTTCGACTTTGATTTCGGTCTCTTCTTCGACGGTTTCTTCATGATTGAGTTGTAAGAATTAGGGTTTCGTGTTTCGGAAGTCTAATTAGGGCTTATCGGGGGAAGGGTTTATGCTTTATATGCGCAAGTATAAGCGTATAGACTTTTGGAATTGGGGCGGTTCGGTAAGGCGGATGTGTTGCACTTGCTTGGTGTGAAAGATATTACCTCCGTTCTTTTTCATTTGTCGACCACATTTTTGTGGAAGAAGTTTTGATCGTTCATACCTATATTTTATTTATAATGATTCATCGTAAAAAATTATGTCATTAGATTAATATTATTAAAAAGTATTATATTATATTTTTTTATAAAATTCCTATGTCAGAAACTGTTGATTAAAACTGACATTGAAAAGTGAAAATAACATATAACATAAATACATAATAATACAAATGGAGGGAGTAAATCCTGTGTTGTTGGGCAAATTTGGTCACCAATTAATACTCCCTCCCATCAAATTTTGTCTCTTTAACTAATAAGGTCAAATATTTACAAGGTTTAATCATTAATTTATCATATCATATGTTGAGTTATCATCTAAGAGTATCATTATTATATTTGTGATGAAAAATTTTTTTAAAATAAAATATTATAAGTTTTGTAAGATAAAATGTAAAAAAAAAATAATGGTCAAAGTATTAAATTGAAAACCGTGAAAAGGCAAAATAACCAATTTATTTGGTAAGGAGGTAGTAAAAAAATTATCAAGTAATTTATCATCAAATTTGAGTAAATGCTATATATAACCATAAATAGCAAGTTAGAACAATAAAAATAAAAAACGACTAAAAGATCCCTATATTTTGATGTATTTATTTTAAGGACCTATATTTTGACAAATAATTGTGGGTATCTTTGATGTAATTATATATGGGTGACATTCTAACCCATTTTTCCGGCCCAAAAACACGGGAAGAATGATATTTATGTTAAGAGTTGTTTTAATTGAAGTCAACTATCATTTCAGGCTTCAATATTTAGGGTTGGTCAAAGATACATAATCATAATCAATAATAAATTAAGCGATTAATGCTTTGTGAGTCAAAAATAGATCAGAATGTCACATATAAATAATTACAGTAAAGATAATATCACTTCACAGTTATTTATCAAAATATAAGAACCTTAATATAATTACATCAAAACATGAGATCATTTTAATCGTTCTTTTACAATTAAAACAATACAAAATTTTTGGTTCTTGAACAACAAATATTACAATAAAATTTCTTGGATGTAAGTAGTCAACAACAACAATATAATAAACTCCCAGGGAAATACTTAATCTTAACGTTATTCAATTTCTAAGATCATTTAGGCGTTGTGATTTATGGGTTTAGAGTTAGATAAGGTAAGGTAAGGTAATATAAGGAAAGTAGTACGGTAGATAAATGTCAAATCATCTATTTATTTTTTATTTTTAAATAAATTCTATGAGTTGAATAAAAAATTTTAAATATAAATTATCTAAAAGTATAGTCGCAACTCATTTATCTATTATTTCTCTAATTTAAGTTCAAACATTTATAGTAATCTATCGTTTCTATAAGATAAACGTATTTTATTATGTATATTATAAAAAAATAGAATTTTGAGACAATTTTTAAAAAAAATGGATAAAGGTCACAGTCATAACCCGTTGGGTTGACCCAAAATCGAAAAACACCGTCCGTATTTACTCGAATATGAAATACAACCCATATTTACCCCAACCCCATATACGACCGACCCATCGCCCGTCCAACCGCCCGAATTGACAAGTCTAGTTATAACATTACATATATGTTGAAAAATTAGTGGAAAAAATTTAGAATTTTGGCTGAATGTAAATCTAGACGAAGGAGGAATGTATCGTTAAAATTTCATCCACCTTTTCTATTGAAAAAAAGAAAAGAATTAATCGAAAAAGCACGTTGAGCTATACAAGATACAACCCAAAGTTGCCTAATTAGAGAAGATTGTATACATATTTTTTGAATCAGACAAGATTGTATACTTGGCAGCCAAGCTTCATCAATATTATTGCAGTCACTATATATAAACCCTTCCCTATAAATCCTAATTGACTCCCCTCCGCCTACAAACTTCTCCTGATTAAATCCAAAATCTTAATCAAAACTATATATTACCATTGAATCATACCTGAAGAAACTCACGAAATATGCGAGAAAATCCAAAGGAATCAGCACGTTTATGCTTCCATTTGCCGTTGGAACTGTCAACAGAAATCCTCGCTAGGTTACTGGCAAAAACCCTACTCAAATTCAGGTGCGTTTGTAAGGAATGGAACTCTCTAATCCATAACCCCAATTTTGCTTATTTGCATCTTACTCTCTACAAAAACAATCGTGAAAATAGTCCCTTAATAATCGTCGAATCAAAAGAAAATCATAGAGATCACTTGTTTTTGTCGCTCCGTAGTAACACTGCCAAGACATGGAGCACTTCCCGGGTCAAAGTCCCGAGGGACCCTGCAACGCATTTCTTCTACGCCAATTGCTATGCAAAGGGTTTGTTTGTATGGAAGCGGCGAGAAGAGACACCCGGAAGAGGATCCGAGCATGATGTATTATTCTTCGTATTGTGGAATCCCTCGATTAGAAAATACCTACGAATACCCGCTCCCTTTCCCCGATGTTGCGATTCAGGACCCTATGCAATTGGGTTGGGGTATGATTTCGTAGACAATGATGCTAAGCTTGTTTTGCTGAATCATATTCCTGCGTATACACCATCAAATTATGGAAAGCCAATCTCCGTTGCAGCTTATATTTACTCTATCAAAACTCGGTCCTGGAGGAACTCTACAATTGACCATCAAGTTACTCGGCGTCATATTTACAGTGATTGTTCGATTTCTCTATGTGGAGCAGTACATATAATAGCAACTGATTTTCTTGATGAATTTATTCGAATCCTTGCATTTAATGTGCGAAACAAAGTGTTTAGTTACTTTCCACTGCCCGATGCCCCTGCAGACCTGCATGGTTCTTATTCGAGACTGGGAGTTCTTGGTGAATCGTTGGCTTTGCTGCTACGTTCCACCGTGTGGGTGATGGAGGAATATGGTGTGGTCGAATCCTGGGCCAGGCGGTACACGTATGATTTTGAATGTCCTTATGGGGTTTTGTATTTCAGTAGGACGATGTGATATTCGCCAAGAAAAACGGAATGCAAGTTTACGACCTTGAGAGCGGGGAGATTGAGGATCTTGAGAAAGATGCACTTCCAGATTATTTGGGAGTTTACATGAATACTTTAGAAGACAACTTGATGCTACTTGGTGAAGCTGACGACAAAGAATTCTTATATGCTTCACCTTCAAGAGAATCGGGAACACCGGCGTAGGTTGCGTATGCTTTCTACATTCTTTAGGGATTGATGGATAGATATATATGTTTGCAGAAGTAGTTGTGCTTTATACGTATGCACGTTATGTTATTATCTTGAAATATCGTTTTGGTGTAACTGATAAAAAAAAAGATTGACAAGTTAATGGATTTTATGAATTACTTTCTATTAATTGAAGGAATGTACCTGTATCCAAGTCTATCATATTGTCATCATGAACTTATAAACAAAATCGTTCAACATAACACGCCAACTTCTAAGAGGGGGAAAACACACACACAATAGATATTTTCCAATAGCTCAGAATAATGTTATAATTTTCTAGTATATATTAGGTTTTTTTTCATTTTTTGATAGATAAAGACTAATAGCGGAACATATCATAACTTAATTAGAATTGCTTCAATTCTGTGTAATTCCTTGACTAAGTAGTTCCGGAAACTATGTTCTTCCTTAGAATATAAGCTAGCTAGCTCTAAGATCTTTGATTTCCTTAAACTTTCACCATGTCACGACCGAGTTCCATAATAGAAAGGGCATTGAGGGATAACTTAATGTTATCCCAGAGTTTTTTGAGTAGTTGCTGTGATTTTTTTTTTAATAGTTGAATTAATCGCGCAACAATGGACCAAAGGCTAAATTGAAAATTGAAGGATATTTATGGGGCAAATGCAGATTCGCCATGGGCACTAGATACATAATATGCTCAACTAGCTAGTTGTACTGTATTTTAGTCTGCATCTTGTCAAGTAATTAAACGCCTCATTTTGCTTACCAAAGGCAATAACATGAAAGTTTATTGCTCTCTTTTCTCTCTTAAAGTCTTATTACTTTACCCTTGTTCTTTCAAGGTGGTGTGTAAATCGAATCTTTTAATAGATTAGTGGTGTTTTACTTTATCTGATATTGATGGTTTTAATTTGATAGTTATTGGTCCGCGGAATTTCTTATAAACCAAGTTCATATCCTTGTGTTATTTGCAAGCATTTGATCATTCTTGTTCAAGTTCAGCCAAGATCATACCAAACTCAAGCATATCCTACCACCATATGATCTAGCCTCCTAAGGGAGTGTTTGGTTCCCAAACTTTCCCGGGAAAGTTAATGAAATTTTCCAAGCGGACAAAATTTCTCATGTTTGGTTGTGACAAATAGATG